>CM063706.1:42783371-43258462 GCA_032441835.1 Slavum lentiscoides
TGGATTTTGTTCAAAACAATAAGAGCTCATAACGTTGAACAAGAATTTATTTCAGATTTATATAAATATATATTTGTTTTTTAACTCAATGTTTATAATTATATTGTATTTATTAATTTTGTTTTACCAATTACAATTAGATTGAATAGTAACGAATACAAAAATTCATGAATAATACCATTCGTGGAAAAAGTCTTCCGGACATTAGTTTCCGTGAAATGGTCTTTCGGGAAAACGTACGGTAATCGTTATAAATTGTTTAAACGCTCAGACTTGTATACATAGCGTTAATTTGTATTAAATTTAAATAAAAACGTTTATCGCGTGATAAACAATATTACACTATTGTCCCGCGAGACACCCTAATATAAGCTCATTTAATACGTCGTAGTCACATAGGGCAATCTTTCTTTTTATGAAAAGTAAACCGCTTCATCATGAAACGGAAATAGATTTTTTTGCTCATTGTGAAATAAATAAACGTTTCATTTGAACCAATACTTTTTTTTTTTTATGAAATGGTCAATCCGATTTGTCATTTATGTATTTTTTTTTTTTTATCATGTGGCTATCTTAATTTATGGAATATAATACTTGTATCGTTTTAAAAAAATTTCGATAATATTAAAACTAAGTGAAACACATAAGTGTCGATTATTTGTTTAAACAAAGTTCATTAAATGCATGGTATAACGTTTTAAATTATGTATAATTGTATACTTTATATTACATCATAGAACCAGGTCGAATAATTTATATTTTAATACAATCCGCAGAGAGTCATCAGTGTCATGATTTCTATTAGAAGTTATACAACGTATGTACGTACAAAACACGATAGTATGAAATTAGGAACAATTTTTATCTGACTCGTCAATCTAGTACATTTAATTATTTTTTAATTGATATAAAATGCTGAAAGAACATACGTACATTTTAAAAATGACAAAGTACATATTACAATCTGTCACAAAGTGGATGGCTACATGATAAAAAAATGTGTACACGATGTCAAATTTGATCTCACAAACAAGTGTGTCTGCCGTGTGAAATTTTTTCTTACTTTACAAAGTTTAAGACATCGATTTCGACATGTCACGAAATGGTCAAATTTTCATGTAAAGAATGATTTCATTCTGTGGCTACGGTATATTCATTATACAAGTATATCCGTTACCGTTATTGCCAGCATCGGAATAATTATATTGCATGAATAATGCAAAAACTTTTCCGGCCGGTCCAATCGACCGTTCTCGTTTTAAACAATCGAAACACACGTCAGAATATATACACGTAGTATTCGATTGAAATACATAATACTATCTGTTGCTTTGTCGAACAATTCTTTATTTATTTTATCGATATTTTTTTAGCAAAGATTTAAAACTGAAAATTGTGTTTTCGAATATTCGAAAATATAAACTTTATAAACGTCCCACGTTATCAGTAATGACATCTCTGCGACACCGTTTCGCGTTATATATATACACGTATATTAAATTGTACATAATGAGTTTACTTGCCGAACTACATAAAAAACTGTTTAAAAGTCAAAAAAGATTGTTTGGATAATAGTGTTAATTTATCGCCGTATTTTACAGAAGTTTAAGACTAACATATATACCCATCGTATTTGACCTAAATTCTTTGATAAACTGGAGAAAAATAATAAATAAAGTACTGGTCTAAATTATAGTTGTAGATTTTTATGTAGGCCGTTTGTTGAACTGTGCCCACTGTAAATTGTCAACAGTGAACCAACCAGTTTCGTTTGACCCGAGCAAAATGAAAAATAATCGGATAGAAAACGTTTTAAAAAATATAATAGTAAAAATAATTCAAACACCTATTTTATTATTATTATTATTATTATTATTATTATTATTATTATTATTATTATTATTATTATTATTATTATTATTATTACTATGACACTAAATAATATAAATACTATATTTAAAACACGTATAATATCTATAAGTATACAATTTTGTTTTCATCGAATAAATGAATTATATATTTTCCTGAAGATTTTAATTCGTTATTACGCGTGCATTTAATATAAGTTTTAATAAGGTTGTTAGGCTTATTATCGGTCGTACTCATTTAAATTATGTACATTTTATTGATTAATATTTTAAATAATCGATTAGTCACTTTGAGTTATAAACACTGGATAAATGATACGAATTTAATGAATGTGTCTAATTAGAGTGTTTTAGTAAACTCATGAAATGTGTAGAAATGATAGAGATCGGATAACGAGAATATTATTTTAACAATTATTTAACATTCATCATACAGCTGTGTATGAAAACGGTTTAGAAAAATATACAAATAAAAAAAATGCTCTTAAATGATTAGATAATTCGTAACAATGCATAATATTCGTTTAGTAAATTTATAAATTCAGAATTTTGACGAAAAACTTGTGTATTATTTATTAAATCACGCCTTCTCGAAAACGTTATAATTGTAAATAAAATAATAAATAATTATAACATATAATTATATAAAATTATATTATATGATCGTTTGCTTTATTTATAATCTAAAATATATTTATACCAAATAAACTGAATATTTTTTTACATCTATTAAATATATAAAATATAATTTATTCATAACATTTGTAATAATTTAAAAATTATATCATACATTTTTCAAACGTAATAAATTCAAATATTATAAATTACAACATTGTTTGAAGCAAATCGAATAATAATTAAAATAAAATCAAATTCAATATTATAAGTACTGTACGATATATATTATATATATTATTGAAAATTGAAGTAACTAAGTTATAATAATTTTACGTTAATTTTTAATTAGTTGGTTTAATGATATAAACGATTTTGACGAATGATCGTGATATTTATCATAAACGTAAAGATAAAAATGTTTACGGAAATCTCCAATTAATCCAATTGAAACGAAGAATATTCATAATCGCTTTTCAAAAAAATTTCAATAAAAACATTTAACACATTCTCGGATAAAATTGTACATCCATTTATTACGCTTCATCTTAATTCATAATATAATTTCCATAATTCCATCTCGTAGTAAAAATAAAAAATACACGCCGACCATTCATTAAAAAAATAATCCACAAGGCCCAATGCGTATCCATTATATTTAAACGCTCATGAAATATAATACGAAGGCTAAAACACTCCAAGGAAATCATTCATATTTATGGCAAACGTTTCGAAATCTCGTGAAAATTAAATTTCATCTCACTCGCTTAAAGTTCGCTTTTACGGCGAATCCGTTCGTAATATTACGAATTACATTTTTTTAAAACACTCGACTGTTTTAATATTACGCAATACGCACGTGTATAAGTTCGTATTAATATAATATAATATACCATATATATATGCCGTGTTATACATATTTTATTTTACACACTCCTGGCGGTTTTAAATAACTTCATTATTAATATAATTGCAATGGCATAGCCAGGATTTTTATTTGGGGGAGTGAGGTGAGGCTTATAATTAATTAATTTATATGTTAATAATTAATATGTATAGATGGTGCCTACTAAAAAAACTATATATTTATTCGTTTCGGGTGGCTGAAGCCCCATCAGCCCCCCTGGCTACGGCACTGTTCACTTATTATATCAAATTTAATTTGGTCGATAATATAATATATATAATTTCAAAGCGATTTCCACAGCATTTGTTTAGCAACGCGAATTTTCTATTTTTTCTACTCAGCCAATTCGCTTTTCGCGTCATAAAATTCTATTGATTATTATTCCTTCACGAGTTCGGCGACCGGCTTAGTTTATCATCGACAACAAAGCAATGCGGAGCGTAGCGCCGCATTATTTCCTGACACTTATTAAATTAAACTTGTGCAATGTGGATTTTTGATTTATTGTACGCTCATATGGACTTGCACGTTTACGATGTATGTACTTTTTAAAGTAATATTCATTTTTCATTATACTTTTTTCCTACCGTAACACACTTACGTGACACGGTCGTTACATTATTAATCAGTGCAAAAAGGTCTGAGTACTTTGGAGAAACAACTAAAAGTTCCTTCCCCCCCCCCAGGCAATAAGCGGACAAATCCATTTTTTTTTAAATCGTGTGGAATAGAAATTAAACTAAACAAAACTTTAAAAATGTAAATTTGTATTTTCCAATAAATAAAACGTATCGTTAAAAAATGTTTTGATTCAGTTCATCTGGATTTCAATTAAAACTGTCATCTCCAAAATTTCTATTGATATTTGAAACATATGGATTTACCTGTTTTTTTTTTTTTTGTTCATAAATTATTGTATAACGTTATTGAGAATTTAATATTTTCTTCCTTTCAATGTTATAATCGTAACAATATTTTAACTTTAATTTAGTTGCAATCAGTTTAAAAATAAAAACGTTAAACTAAATAAAGTATAATTAGCCGAATGATCTGTGATTCAGCATAAAAGCCAGACAAGTTCTGATTTGTCTGCTTCATAATATTTCACACCTGCAGACGTGTCTATTTACTCAATAACTTTGAAAACAATAAACACGACTTGTCTCGTTCCTTACACATCAATGTATCGGGAAAAAAAATGCTTAAGAAACTACATAAAATAAAGTGATTTTCTGAAGAAAAAAAGTGGACTCGTCTGTTTGAAACGACTGCATTAGCACAAACGCGTGATATAAATTCGGAATATTTTTTGTAACATATTCGAATATTTATGGAAATATTTTTTTATATTCGCGATATATTATTTTGCGCATGTTATGTTAAAAGTATAGAGAAAGAAAATATAGTGTAAGGCGTTATACGTTCATGCCAATGGTTTTAAATTTCCAGCGAGCCTGCAAACACCTACACAATGCGTATTGAATTTCAATAGGAAAAAAATGTTATAATAATAATAATATTATGTTTGATTTTTTACTCTTTTTTTTTCAGAATGAAGCTGTAATAGATACGACAATAGAAAAAAAAATCTTTGTGACGCAACGAGACGGTACACTTGAAATTGAACATAATATTATGTTACAATTCGCATCGCGATCATAATATTATATTATACGATTTTAGTTATTTCCATCCTTGCACTACGGGAATCTATAGGTATAGCCGAGTGCACGTTTTACGAGTCGTACACGATGAAAGCAGCGTATATACTACCGCTGGTTTATGTTCAAGACGTGTTCGAGGGAAATATACATTTTCATTTTGTGTAAGTACGTCGTAATACGTTTGCAGGAGATTTTTTTTTGTGAAAAAATTTTATTTTCATCACTAAAATGCCATTGCATTATACACAAGACGTCTTCTATACCTCGTTTACGACATATCGTTATCCGCGTAACGCGAGAACGCAGGAATTCATTTCTTTTTTTCTCCGTCCACTGCGCGCGTAATATTATTATATGTGTACCTACATTCGCGATTTGGTCAAATATCCGAAGGTATACCTATAACTGCACCGCGTACGAATATATATTTTAACACTTTCACAATTGGAAATCGACAAGAACACAATATTGTTTATCAATAGTCGTTGTAATATCTCTCGATTGGATGATCACGTATGGTGTCGTGAGCAGGGCGCACGTGATTCGGACATGGCCATCAACGGGTTTTATTTTTATTACACCGCACTATCATCAGGACGTTCGCAGTGTTTTCGTGCGATTCTATTCGGGTTTTTTTTTTTTTATTGTCTGCAAAGTACTATTGTCGAAGACTATATTATTATTACGATTCGTGTGTTATGGCTCAAGTGTATATTGGTAAAAAAAAAATCGGTAAATGTTTAACCAGTACCGTCTTAAGGTTACGTGAGGACCTAAAATACTTTGGTGGCCTTTAAATACTTAAATTATGATATATATTTTTTTAACACATAATGTATTATATTAGATATTAAATATTATACTTTATAAATAAAAACTAAAATACTAATTTTTATTAGAATCTCTTTAACTTTATTGTTTATTGTGATAGTTTCAAAACTTTAATATTTTAAAATTGAAATATTATGTTTTCGTTCAAGATTTATTTATGTTTTAAACATCTAAATAAGAAAAAAATTAATATATGGTATTTTGTAAATGAGTTGAGGGCCCTTCGAATTCGGAGGCCACGGGCCCGGGCCTTTCAGGCCTATGCCTTAAGACAACACTGGCAGTACCTATATATTAAAGGATTTAGTGGTAGTGAAACGTGTGGCACAACGCGCGTTGCCAAATTTCAATGGCACGAAAAAAGAAAATTTGAATAAAATTGATTGAATTAAAATAAAAATATATAAAAGTATCTCAAATATACCGGAAACTTTTAAACAAATACTCAATACTCAAGTAAGTATTTATATATATATATAGACAAAGATTATGCAAATAAAATATATTTACATATGGCTAAATTATATTAAAATTTATCTAGATAAAAGATCTAATATAAACTTCTTATAATTGGTTTAAAAAAGAAAACAGATAACTTTTTTCAAAATTATTTCAATCTGTTAATGGCATACAAATTATACTCGATGTTTTCCTTTATCTCATAATAAATACACGACATAAAATCTTCTACTCGTGTACTCGTGTTAAATGCTAAGTTCTTTATATATGAATCATAAAAAAAAAATTGATTATTATATTATTTATAATCTACTAAACCACAAACAAAATAACTGTTTATATTACATATAATTGCGAAATTATTATACGGAATAATTTTCATGAAAATTTGATGTTACGAAAATTATTACATACTTTTACATAAACGCAAACAGTTTTTAAAACGTTGATTGTAAAACTCAAAACAGGTAAGCTTTACCATCCCTGTAGTACAGTGTTGTACGACCGACTTTTCGCCGGATGGTCCGAGTCATCGTTACAGCGTTTTAAAAAAATCGTAAAAAAATAAAAAAATTCTCAACCAAATTATTGTTACCAATCGCTATTTGCCACGTAACACATTTGGATACGCGATAAAAAAGAAATGTACATAAAAATACATTGATAATTTAACCGAACAATAGAATGTTTGATTCTGTCCATTCCCTCGGGCCGCTCACGGTAATATCGTGCGTGCATGTGGTAATTACCATTTTAATCGAACACATCGAACGGTAGTCTTCAAGACATTTCACAGACCGATTGTTTCGGACGTCGCAGAACGTACCGCCACCGCGGCGTGATGCACTACCGAAAGTGAAAGAAAAGAAGTAAAAAAAAAAAATAGAAATCAAATATACTTTTTCCCGTGTATATACTTTAAAATTTTTATACCCACTTACACTTCTCCACAGCGGAAAGTGAAAACTGACCGCTAACGATTCGAACGGAAATACGTAGGTATATATAAAAAAAAAAAAAAAATACAACAACAATAATAATTCTTTCGCAGGTATCATAATATTATATTGGGATAGTAATGAAATATGTATACTTTATGAGTGAAAATAATAATACCTACATTAATGATATCATACCTAAAGACCCGTGTGGGATGGATTTTGTCCGAATTTTATTTTATTTATACACTGCAGAAAATTTTATTTGCGGACGAGTACCAGTTTTATCCTTAAACATCAGCGATTTAAATAGAAAAAAGTACGTACCGAATGTCGAAGCGAATACATATTAAATGTGTATTCGTATTGGATTTTATAGGATTCGTTTTCAAACAATAATTTATATAAATTTTGTATTATAAATAAATAAAATAAAGACATTAGAATATTAAAAAAAAAAAAATGAAAACAATCTAAAGTTGTTTAATTAAATCCGTTTGTTTACTAGGTACCGGTTTCGAATCAAAGTCATCGTGTCAGGTATAAAGCGAAAAAGAAAATACGTATATTAACAAATGGTTGTACTTTCTTTTTCACTTTATACCTGACGATGAACTTCAATCGAAACCGGTAGTAGGTATCTAAATAAACGAATTTAAAACAACAACTCTATAATATATATATTTCTTGTAATACTCGTTGGCTTTATTTAATATAAAAACATAAATTTTTTTTTTTAAATTTATTAAAATTATTAATTTATTGTTATTCACACTAAAGTAATAAAATCAAAAACAAAAAAAATCAAGAGGATACGCGAGAGAAATAGGAATAAAATAAAATTTATAAATTATTACTCGTAAATAATATATTTTGTTTATATAAAAATATGAATAATATTACAATAAAAGATAGAATTTAAAAATAAAAACGACAAAGAAATCCTGTACATAGAGAATTAAATTGTTAAATAAAAAATATCGCACTTTATTAATATTACTTAATTTATATTAGTGTAAAATAGAATCTAAATGTATATTTTATTAATTTTAATACAAATAATGACATAAAATTTTCAATATACAACATAATATTTACAAAATTCAGTTTTAGAAGAATATATATATATATATATACGTAAAGAAATTAAACATGATAAATTAAAAAGCAATAATTTATAGGTATCAATACACATTAAATGATATTAATAATATGCCGTAGTTGTTTTTTTTTTAGCAATTCATTTCACTATTTACACAATTTTAAATCTATATATTTTATTGTAATATTCGTAATTTTCTATATAAATTTGTTCATTTTTTATTTTTATTCTGTCGTTGTATTTTTCTTTTTCACTTAAATATATTGAATCGATTATAGACTTTGATTTGATGATTACTTCAGCAGTGGACTTATGCAGGACTTAGGTAGTATTTGGAATAAAGTATTCAGAAAAATTTATAAACCTTTTTTTTTTAAATTATTTAATACAGTTTTTTAAATAATTTTTAAAAGTATTCTGAACAGTATTCCGAATACTTTTTAAAAACTAAATCATATTTTAAATAACGCCACATAAAAATAATAAATTATTAATTAAACGTAAAGAGTAATTATTTAAAAAAAAACATGTGAGTAAAACTTAGCGGCATAATAGGTACTTAAAATAACAACAATTATTTTATCAATTATCTTTTTGTATTTGGTGTTTGAACTGAGCCTTATCGGAGTAATCAAGTGAATTTGATTGCACTAGGTACGTTATCGTAATTGTTTTATACTTTTTAACCAATCGGTATTATTAATTTACCTATTAGTTATTGTGTTAATTTATAAACAGAATTTAAAAAAAAAGTACTAAACCCCTAAATGCATAATAATGACTGTTTCTATTCGGTTAAATAACAATATAATTACTGTATTTGAAATTCGTGTTATTGAGTTCTGGTAAAAAAGAGAGTGTTTTGAATACTTTTTTTTCGAAGTATTCGAAACGTGTATTCCGAATACTTTTAAAAAATTATTTTACTCAAACCTGGACTTGTGTACGATTCGAATATATTATGTAAATATAATAATAATAATAATAATAATAAAGCGACATAAATAAATAATCTCGGGCTTGTCCAGAAATTTTTGCACATCTCACAGAGATATATGTGCAAGGAACTGGTTTTTTAGTGTTTTTTTTTTATAAATTATACGGAATTTAATATTAAAACTTTATCATGACTGTTACCGCTACCGGACTGAGTTACCGCTACCGTCCGTGGAGTATTTGTGTACGCCAACTATCCGTACGAATTTTTTTTCTTTTCGGTTCATTAGGCATCTTCTCGGTTTATACCAATGGTGGTTATCTTCAGTGGCGTAGCCAGGGGATGGGTTTTAGGTGTTTAAACCCCCCCTCCATTGCCTTTTTTTTATACTTTTTAATCTAATAAATGTATACAATTTATACAATTGTATATTTCATTAATTCTAGTACCTACTGCAAAAAAAATATGATATATTTTGTCATTTTACAAGTAAAAGCACAATACTTTTGATAACTATGTATATAGAATTTTATAACTTTAAACTTATGTCGTATGAAATATATGTGTTAATAAAAGTTTATGCGATTAGATGCGGTGCTTATGATATAAATAAATAAATAATAACATTTACTATTTAGCTAGGTAATTGCATTTAAGATTGGGATTTGATGTAATTTTAGTTTTGTTTATTTTTGTTTATTTTGTACGTTTTACTTTTACATTTTGGGTTTTGAGCGGAGCGAAGAATATATTGGTTTTACAATGATGTTTTTTTTTATGTCTGTACCCAAAAAGACTACCAGTGCTCCAATCTTTACGTGTGACACCTGTTTCCGGTTGAAAATTATATATAGTTGGTACTTGAGTACCAGGTGTACTAAAGGTCATTTTTTCATTTTCTCAATACTTTTTTTTTAAGCGTCAGAAAAAAATTACACAAAAACGCCAAAAATGCAATTTCGTCAAAGTATCTATTGTCGTAATTTCTTCGTAATTTTGAAACTAATGGTGATAAAAACCTGAAATTTTCACCAAAATGTAACTTTGAATTATATTTACCAGAAAAAATGTCTTTCAATTTCGGGCCATTTATAGCAATTGTAGATTTAATTCATAGAATTATGATTTCGGTTTTAAGGCTTCAAAATTTAATACAATATCAGACGTACATTACTTCATTATATTAAAAAAAAAAAAATCTTGAAAATCGTTAGTCAGAATTTATTTTTATAACCATTTCAATTTTTCAACAAAGCGTATTATTTTGATGGAAAATGGTAATTGAAATTAAACATTTTTAGCTTCCTAGGCTTACTGCAAGAAATTTCATTAATTGTAAATAATTATGTACTTTATACACACTATATTATAAATAATATATAATATTACACCGAAGCTCCGCTCAGAATCGTTTTATCGAATGCAACGATTTATCATTGCTTTCAAATTCATAGTAATAACAAAACTCTAAAATCATTACTTTTAAGTAATTCACTAATAAGCGACGTCCACAGGCTCGGTACCTTTTTTGTTTTCATATAGTAGTTAGTTGATTTTAAACAAATATCGGAATTTCATTTTGACTATAGATTGACTCGAATAAACGCGCTGAACTTCTTTTGAAAATTTGCGAACCGGATCACACATATAAATTTTCTACAAGTGGGAATCGAAAATTCAAATGTCAACTTAGCTGTTTGTATTTTTATTTCGTAATGTTATATAAAACCTAGATGCAATACGTATAATTATTAACAAATAAAAGAAATTAAGAATATTGCAGCGCTTATATATTTATTTATTTATTTATTTTTTTATATACACCACTGAACCCGGTCCTTGAATGGTTCAATAAGAGCGTTGTGCAACAAACTTAACAAAAAATGTAAAAGCTTATAATTTCATTTATACTCAAAATCCTTCCTCCCCCCCCCATTACATAATCCTGGCTACGCCACTGGTTATCGCAATGCAGACAAACCGTGGTGTAATTATAAAATCCTGGGTTACTACTTACCCTGTACAAGTATGTTATAGTGTTATATACATTTTTAATATTTACGATATTCCGTACCCATGAGCAGGAGAAACACGAACGTCAAAGTCTTCATGGTCACGGTGATCGGTGTCCGCCGTTTGCGGGGCGGTGTACCGGATGTGTTTTTTTTTTATACGATTTTTGCGCGCGACGCACTCTCTGGAAATACGGGCGAAGGATCGACGACTGGTGCACTGTACGACACTGATCGATTGCAAACGGCTGAGGGGGGGAAAAAAAACGATACCGACGAATTTCCTATCCGAACAACACCAGATTTTAAAAAAATAATCAAAACCGAACAATTTTTTATAATTTTGATAGGCGAAACGGCAATTATTCACTGCGCGTCGTTTCGATAAACCGTACGTTCGGCACGGCGCGATATTCCGACGATAACGCTGGCCATTCGGACGCCACTGACACGGCGGGCGCACGCGTTACATCGGTGGAGATCCAATTCGACGGCGGCGGCGGCGGCGGTCTTCGGCGGCCGAAGAGACCGGCTCTCGGGTCAGTGCAGTCGTACGACGCGGTAATAATTACCGTGTTTCGGTTGGTGGCGGCGGCGGCGGCGGCGGTGGTGGTGGTGGTGGACACGTCCTTTCACCGCCGGCACGTACCCGTAGTACTTATTATATGTATTTGTATGGCGCGGACAGTTATTATTTTTATATTAGAGAAAAAAAAAAGAAATTTTTTTTTTTTTAGATTCAGAGCAGACCGAGGAATCTATTGGTTTTACGAAGCTGCGTTTTTTTTTTTTATATGTCTGTATCCAAAAATTCTACCAGAAGGAGCGTATTATTATATGTATTTGTATGGCGCGGGCACTTATTATTTTTATATTAGAGAAAAAAAAATAAATTTTTTTTTTTTTAGATTCAGAGCAGAGCGAGGAATCTATTGGTTTTACGAAGCTGCGTTTTTTTTTTTTATGTCTGTACCCAAAAATTCTACCAGAAGGAGCGCTCCTATCTTTACAGTCACAATATTCGTCTCCGGTTGCGTATCGCGTCTAGTCGGTACTTTGGAGAGGTGATTTTTTTTTTTTTGATAATTCTCAAAAGCGCGTAAAAATCACATGAAAACGGTAGATACGCGATTTCGTCAAAATCGATTATTTCTTCGTAATTTTGAAACTAATGCGTGTAGAAATTTGAAATATTCATCAACTGTTTATTAGGGGGAAAAAAAATTCTCAAAAACTTTCTATTAATTTTGGACTATTCGTAGCAATTATTTGTTTTTGAGATATTTAATTCGTAAAAGAGTTAATTTTTAGTTATAATAATATTACACCCAAGCTCCGCTCAGAACCGTTTTTAATCGAATCCAATGACTTATCATCGCTTTCAATTGTATAGTGATAAAAATACACACAAAAATCTTTATTCAAGTATTTTACTTAAGCGACATTCACGACACCCCACGGCTCGTTACCTTTTCTTTAAATTATACGTATAATTAAGTATAAGTAAATAAAATGCGTATTTTGTGTGTATTATTTGGCAATTATTCTTCTGGGTGGCATCCTTCGCGGTGGTGTGCATTTTATAAAGCACCCGCGTATCATATGGGTAGATGGATGGTGAAAGCCATATATATATACATTGACAATTTATCTATTTCGAACAGAATTCAATTTGTCAACATCCGAAGAAAAATCGCTTATCCGAATTACACGTTTTATTGGATATATGCCCCAGAAGAAATATTTTATCGTTGCTTTGCCCCAAATCATAAAACGTGTTTCAACGATTTAAAATAGAAAATTGTTTACACCTCCATCCGTCTGAACGGTTAAATTCCAAAGAATATCAACGAGGCAAGCTGGTCATCCAAGGCCCCCGGAGAAAATTTGAAGAATAGTAAAGAAATATCAAAATAATATTAAAAAAATTTAATTTTGATATTTCGACAGTTGAAAGTTGTAAGAGGCATACAACTAATTTAGCAACAAATTAATTACAAAGTTACAAGAGATGAATCTCAGAAACAATTTTTATTACAAGTGAGCCATTTTTTATTTTATCACTTGTCAAAGATCCTACATCAATTTATTAATTTTATTATTTATGTGTTTTTAGAGTACCAAAGATTACTGGTCTAAATATCCTATAGCGACAAAATATGTGTTAAAAATTTCATTCAACATTAAGTTTAAGAGTATTTTACATACATGTTATTATATGAAACTATTAGAAAATTTCAATATTTTTATGGTTTTTCTTAAATGTACAAGTAATGGTTAATTTGGCGAAATATAAAATTCGAAATATAGAGTAAAACAATAATAGTTTTACACGATTATTTCGTGTCTATAAAATTTTATAGCGAAAAACTAAAAACCGAATAATTTTCATAAAATATGCGCACTGATATATTTTTCTTGAATTCACAAGAAAGGGTTAACTTAACGAACAAATATATATAGATACATATTTTTTAGGAAATGATTAGTACTGCAATAATGGTCCTATATAATATTTTCGTAATTTTAAAATTAAAGCGAGTATACGTCAAAAGAACAAATTTTAGACTATTTCATAAAAGTTTGAGCTTAAAGCGCGCCCTGTTAATTACATCTGATCGACTTCAAATATTACTAATCTTATTTTTAGATGTAACGGAATACATTTCTGGCCGGAACCTAATATTAATAACGGGCACCCTAATATTATATACCTTTGATCGGTATAGATATAAAAAACACGCGCAAACACAATAAAATGATTTCAAAACATGCAGTAAATTCAATTTTATTTAAACTCGTAAAAAAGGCTGTGTGTCAAATAATAGCACACCGCGGCTTCAAATTTGACTATATCCACATTTTGAGATTAAATTTGTTCTAAATAACATTTTATTATTCAGTTATATACGAACACGAGGTAGATATAGAAGTTGATGAAAAAATAAACTTCATGTATACTATGCGGATTCCATTACACAAATATCATTATTTTTCTCATCAAATAATTCGATTTGAATCGATTTTTTAAATGGAAATTCTATTAAATAATAAAAGTAATAACATAAGACCTTTAATTAATACGTATGATAAATTTTGTATAAAATACATACCAATTTCGTACTAAACATTTCACTTTTAGTATTGCATACAATTTTATGCCCTGATAAAAAAATTAACATACACAACTTATTCAAAGAGACACTGGCATACTTATTGCTGTAATAGTCCGATTGCTTACACAGTGATTGTACTTCGTTATTAATCTTAAGTTAAAAGTATGTACGATAATAACATTTAAAGAAAAGAAACACATTTTATAGGGCTTGTAAAATTTTAAAACAAGAGATTTTTAAGCATGCAATATTTAAGTGTTTATAAAAAGAAAAAATTGTTAAGTATAAATAAAATATGAGCATATGTATTACTTAAAATAATTTTTTTTTTTTTTTAATATAATTTTCGACTGTAAATTATTGACGTTTAAATTGATATTACGATGAATTGTCGTATACACAGCCCAATTAGGCAAACAGTAACCATTATTGATTCCTCAGATATGTTCAAAGTCAACGAACTGTTGAAGAAATTCTTTCTACAGAAGAATATCAGTCGACTATAAATGCCATGTTTTAACGTACAGGTATGCAAAAAATTGTATAACTACGCCTATAGAAAACCATGCAATTTTCTTATGACATTATCAATGGCCTGCTCAGTATTCCGCACCATGGGAAAGCAGGCGTGATATGCATATCAATGACATTTTATCACGTTCCATAGGTTTAATTTCAGAAGGAGCAAAAAAATCAATAGCGTTGCACTACCCTTTACACGAGAACACTCTAAAACTGTAGAAACACGTTTATTACTAATAATACTGATATGTAAAATATTGTACTGCAATATCTATAAAAGAAAATATGCAAATATTTGGTATTTTTAAAAGAGAGGAAAAGTTCTTCCTGGCCTCCCGCTGAAAATATTTAAATTTAAATCTGATAATTTGTATATGTACCATATAAATTTACGATTCAGACTAATTATGTACTGAATATTCATATACTTACGTATGTAACGATTCCAAAAATGTTTAATATATATTTTTAAAAAGTTTACGAAATATTGGTTCGGATGGTACAGTTTTGTTTCGAAATTATATTTTTATTTTCGGAGATATTTGAATTCGAACGTTACAGTTAATTTTTTAATTACAAATACTATTTTTAATTTTTCTTAAAGGTACACGATGAGAAAAAAATATTAAAAGATTGATTGAAATAGGTCAGAATAAGGATTCGAAAATGTGTGTAAATACTTTTAATCAAGAAAGGTACTTTAAAAATGATATGTTTTCTCCGCTGCACGGAAAAAAATTGTATCATTGATAATTTTTAAATTTGAAGGCAATTAAATTTGTCTTTTCTTAGTCCAAAGTATGTAGGAAACGAGAAAAGTACATCATCAACGGTCTTTTGAAAATATTGTCGTGAAAACGTTCTTATGAAATTGATGACACCAATATTTTGGAATGATTCCTAGCCCTAAAAATTATCCATATTAAAAAAATCGTCAATTGTCAGGATATGACACTCTTATTCCTCATACATTTGAGAACATATATTAAATATATTATAATTCAGGTTGCTGCACGTGCTCCGGTACAGGATGTTTAATAAAATAGTTATTAATTAAAATGAAATTTGGGATAATTGGTATAATAATGTAAACGTAATGAATAAATCAACGAAAGTGAAGGACGCGCGTCACGGAAAGTGAACAAAATTTCTTCGAGTGATTTTCGCCAATAATTATTATATTCGAGTAAAATATCGTCAACCTATTCGATTTCACCCGAGACCCACTGCACAATATTACTCATTTATGCACCGTTGCGTTTTGCTAGATTTGTTCGAGCAAAGAAATTAAATTATTGATCATTTGCATTATTGAACATTAGGTGGCGGCACAAAGGATAGGCCAATATCTTGGTCCCATTGTTGGCCCACCTTACAATTTTATGACCCTCGATGTTCATAAAAATATGATTGTTTTGGTTTTAAAATCTCATGATAATTTTTAAAATAAAAATAATAATATTTTTTAAATTAAGTGGTTATGATATTAATGTAACTTTAATATTTATGTTCCTTTTTTGTTTTATTTCTTATCATTACAATTATTATAAATTATATTTAATTTTTATCATCGGACTGTATATTATGTATATTATTCGCCCATCATTTTTTTTATAAATAAAATCAAACAAACTGAACATTCGCAATGTAAACTCCAGTAACTTTAGGTGGTTTTTCATAACAAATCAATTGATACTTTTAGTTTAAGTTCCGACAGGAGCTTGCGAAGTTTAAGGAGGTGCTTAAGCGAGCGTTAGGGTGATTGATTTTACTTTTTATTAAATGTATTTATATATAAATGTGCGAAACGTTACTTCTGACGTGGTCGCCCGTATTTGGGCAAACACATCAAGCCATGCTATTAGTCTTGTATCATAATTCCCATATAGTAGATAATATATTGAAATAAATGCACTTTAAAATATAATACATATATATATTAAATAAAAAAAAAAAAAATGAAATATTCTTTTTATTTTTCCTCACACAATTTACAAATTAATCCCAACAGTTATTTTATTAAAAGTGAAATGTTAATTCGTAATGTAATGGTATGTTTTACTAATATTATATTTTCTATTAGGTCTTTAACTTTACGTGCATATAAATAATTAATATTTTTCCATTACTGGTTATATAACTTGATATAATCTTTCTTGTTCTAATTATAGAATGGTTTTGTAATTTTGTCAGAAATAAATATCGATAAACTCGTATAATTTTAATTATTTTTATATTATAATATTAGTTTATGTTTTTAAAAACTTTAATTATTTTTAATTTATCCCCATGAGAAAAAGAAACGTCTTGTAATATTTAAAAATCAGTTTAGGCTTCGATTTAGGTAATTTATAAGGATTTAATTATCCTAGCCCCCTATTGCGTTTGGGTTTTAAGGTTGTATGACGTGTAACCCCCCATGGGTTTATAGATAGTAAAATGTTTAATATACTCCATATAATTCATAGGCTGGTCACCTGGATTCGAAATTCTGGTACCACTATTGGTGATTATATGTGTATATATAGTAGGTAGGTATAGTTTATAAAAAACCGTGATTACTTTAATTGACTACATACATTGTAATTTGTGCCAACAACCAAATTATAGGTAATACGAAGTGAAATTAATACGTCAGGTTTTAATGATTTCGACATTCTCGCATTGCTGTTAGTTAAAAATCTCAATAAAATATTTGTAATAATATTATGTAGGTATTGCTGAATATATTATTTTTATTTTCTGTACAGAAATGGGTGACAGTTATGGGTGTGTGTGAGACAAAATGGGAAACGTTGCATATTTATTGTATTCCTTGCCGTATAATACATTTTGTAAATATACACATATAATCTATATATATTTATCCAATGACTTCGCGTTTCAAAAAAAAAAAAAAAATAGTAAAACAAATAAAAAATCGCAATGTTTTGTTTATATACTCCTAATACATACCAGCTGCATGTTACTACTTACAAACCAATGTACAAAACTAGCTTATAAATATGCGGAGAGATATATATATATATATATATATAGAAAAGAGTTTATATATAAAAAAAAGGATAAAGTAAATTATAAATAACAAAGCAATTAAACAAAAAAGTAACAAATAAAAAATTAATATTAACCTGACAAGAAAATATCAAGAAATGTTGCTAGATAGATACATGAATCACTTACTTTGACCAAAGGTGGGAGCTCGATGACCAATTATTCTGAACACAATTTGTGGTTAATACTGTTTTCTGGGTTGTCTAAATCGATGCTTTCAAAGAACGTATTTATTGTGTTCTTGGTCGTTTATCGGAAAAGTTGCATTGTTTGTTTTTAGTCTTATTCTATGTTTAATTGGATATTGATGAATGATGACTATATTAATACATTTGAATGACCTAAAAAAAATTTTTTTTAATTTCAAATATTATTAATATAACTATATTAATGTACTCGTATTTTGTCAATTACTTATTGCATATAATTACTCACTCTAAGAATACCTTCTTTAACGTTATATTTTTCTAATGCGTTGTATTTTTTCTATTATTTGCGAAGCCATATAGTAATTGCCCGACAGTTACTAAAATATATTAATAATAATATATTTTCATATAAAAAAAATACTTCTTGTTGTACATTTACATTTGAATAAATAAATGAATAATTTGTACATTTATAATTTGTATAAATGAAAGTCTATTGGTTTGGTATATATTTATTATAGAAATTAATTCTGGTTAACCTACATTTATACCAAATTTATCGTAACCTCTACGTCATCATAGAGATTATTCATGGTCCTGTGAATAGGAAAATAATTTTAAAAATATTCAGGAACATGCAGGATAATTCAGTATTTTTTCAAAAATTGATTTGTGAATCATAATGACAAAAAAATTAAGATTAATAGTATTCATATCCGTTTAAAAATAAAATGTAAGAATAGAATACAATTTATTTAATTTTTCCGGCTAATTTCAGTAATGCTATTTACTTTCATGCAGATACTAGTATGTTAAAACGTAAATATTTATTTTTTAAATTCAATCATTAATTGTAACGCCTACTAATGAAAAATTGTGTTTAAAGTTATTTTATGTTTACTTTGGTATTATATTAGAGTATATAGAATTTTTCATCTTTAAAACATTTAATTTTTCAAATTTTATTAAAATTCAATTTTTAAACTGAATATTGCGATAGAGTAAAAGTTTGATTACAAATTATAAGTACACTTGAAGTATTGGTCTCTGCCTATAAAATTTAATCGATGATTTAATAAACCGATACAAAATGGTACAAATCACGGAAAAATAATAAAGATTTTATCATCTGTATCTGTGTCACATATGAATATCAACGGTAAATATTAAATATTTGAATATATTTTAATATTACATGTTATTATACTTTTTAATAAAACATTTGGCATAATTAATACGACTCTTCAGAATGTTTAACCTCAAGAATTTATGATACTAGGACCCAGTAAAATATATAATACTATAATATTAGTACGTTCGTATGTTTGATTAATTCCGCCTTATGGTATAAATAATTATGGTCAATACATGTGAAATATAATAATTATTAGTGGACATAATACGTATATACAAGGTTAAGTGAATACACTTAATTCTAAAAATAAAATAAAATTATGCGAAGAAAAATATTATTTACAAAAGTGTAAGTATTTACTTAAAATTTAAAAAAAAAATCAATTTAAATATCGTTAAAGTGTGACGGAGGTATATTCCAGTGCTTATACAATAAAAATAATTACAATAATATGCACAAAATGTTATTTAAATATTATTTTCGTTATTGATGAAATGAATTAAATTAAATTATTCTTAATATATTTTTACAATTTCAATTTTCAATCGATTTAGGTTCTGTGTTAATAATAATGAGATCTCACAGGATTTTAATGTAAAAAAAAGATTCCAATGCGTAAAGGTTTAAAAATATTAGAAGTATCTGATAAGTTCATATTAAATTAAGTGTTTTAAATTATCTATTTATAAAAATCTACAGAATTTTATAGAGTTCAATTCTAAAAATATTAGAATGAAACTTAATTGCACTTTTTCGGTTCTGCATAACAATATTGAAAATTCCAAATGTTTTAGAAATTAGAAAAATGTGATACCTTGTCTTAAAAAAATAATGTAAATTTCATCACTGAAGCGATCAGATTTATGGCCTATGGTACGAATTATTGTGAATACTAATCTATTACATATTAAATTTATATATTTTATACATTTTGAATGGTCGATTTAATAGCGATCCATTTATATGTTACGCTTTCGCCACTCACAGCGAAAAAGGCCTCATATGAATCGTCAAAAATGTATCGGTTTTATGGTTAAACGGATTTTTATTGTTAGATTCCTCGGAGAAATCTTCAGCCCCTTGTCTTGTCATCATTAACTGTGTCCACGAAAGCTGACGTTGAATTCAACGTAACTGTTTCACTGCATCCGTGTGCCTAACCGCATCACGCCAGCAGAAAATTGTACGACCAATGACCGGGGGCCTACCTACTTATACATAATGATATAAACATTTTTTAAGACGTCAAAAGAGTATATTATATTGACCGTGAATCGGTCAAAATCTCATAGTTTCGTCTTTCACTAAATCGTGAAAAAAGTCCTATTCCCATAAGATTTATTCTGCGTTATTTATTATAAATATATAATATTTATGTTTCACAACACTGAATTATTAAACACACCATTGTTGGTGGCAACAAAAATCGAAAATAAACTTTTTCCTTTCCAATAAATATACGAATTTGCCATTAAAGAACAATAAGATTTTGATCTATACTCCATCGAATTTTTTGATTTGACTTTTTCGTTATCCGAGTTAAAACTTTAAAAAAAGAAAGCATTCGAATAAACCCACATAAAAACGATCCAATAATATATACTTGAAAGTAAATAATTCTGTATGTCACAAATACTTTTCTCCGACGTTTTACCTTTATTAAAAAGTTCTAGACACCGTTTGGTGTTTATTATGTACAATATACAAAAAAAAACATTATCGATAAACAATGACTTATGAAGTGCTACTATAGACTATAAATTAGCTGATTCGATATTGCTTTTTTACGTTTTAAGTACCTATTCATAATATATAATAAATATTGAGTATACATTTTTTCTTTTTTTAGCGCACACATTTTATTTACGTATAAAATAATAAAAAAAAAAAAAAAACGTGAAATTTTTATCCATTGGTGTAAAGATCAAAATAATTGATGGCGCGCTAAAAAATAACTTGTTAATCTCTCCAGATGTTTCAAAAATTGATACCGGTCTTATAAAACGACTGACGACATTATTAATCAAAGCCCATCAACAGCCAGTAGAGAAAGAAAAACTAGAAATTACAAAATATTTTTCGCAAAAATGAAAGTAATTATTAAACTGTACCTACACATGAAATGAGGTTAAAGCAATAATTTAAAGATATTTTGAAACTAAATCGTGTATTTGATAACTACTAGAAACAGTAAATAAAAAAATTAAAAAATGTATTTATATAGAGAATTCGTTAACAGGAAATATAGCATAATCACACAATTTACAGTTCTTTAAGTAATTAATTGTGAAAAGTTTGAGTTGAATTTAAAGTTTAAATACATATAAAAAAAGCTCAATGATAAGAGCATTTTTTATGCTCTCTCTCGTAGGTTTTTTTTTAGACATTTATGATTTTGAAAGAAGCCATATCTAATTAAAAACAATTATTATAACGAGGATATTTATGCTTTAGAATTGTAATTTTGTAAATATTAAAAAAATTTTAATTAATGTTGAAATTAATCAAAATTTTAATTCATTTCAAACATTACACGTATAAAAATTACTTTAGTTCATTTTGTTATATTGCCAATTACATAGATGGAGAGAACAAATCCTTCAAACAAGAATGACTTCTGAAGACTTTGTTAAAAGAATATTTTTTATATGTACCAGTTCGTCGTCACCAGCAAATTCTTCCATTTAATTTTTTGTGAATAAAACTGTAGTGCTACTAAATCAGTCAATCAGATTATGGCACTCCTTAAGGATCTAATTTAGTCATTGTCGATGGTAAACCCCATAAATGGTATGTTTAAAAGTCAAATTCGGTTCCATTGAAATTTTATTTAGAAGGGCTTGAGATTGTTTTATAGACACAGCATTGTTAGAATCAAAATGTTGCATAATATCCAGTACATGTTTAAAATATTAGCCGTAATAAGAAATAAATTCGAACCAAACACTTCAACGGCTCGAGAGGCAGGATATCTCAAAAACGTGGAATAAGTATGAAATATGCACAAAATAATCAAATATGCATTTTTGTTGAAAATCGCCAAAATATGCAAAAATATGAAAAAAAGTTAATATTTTAAATTTAAGGCTTATGACTTACATTTGTACCTTGGTTTGCTATAAAATAGAGGCTCAGAATAAAACGTGCAAATCCTATCAATTCTCTGCCCTTGTGATACGAGTGGTATTCTTAAAATGAGTATTCGGCTACAACTACTCGGCACACATTTTTTCCGAAAGACAACGTGTTCGATCACAATATTTTTAACGACAAAAAACAACTAAAATTATAAAACCACTTAACAATATGAAAACAAAATTTTTGTAAGTAGTTTGTACGTATGAAAAAATTTAAAACCTCCACTTCCGATATCCCCTACGGATATGCTGAAATAATATCAGTAGAAGCTCCATTCCTCTGTATATAAAATATATAGATTTTCCAGATTACACTTGTTTGTGTAATCGTATGTATAGGATATTGGGCTTAGAGTTGTAGGTTACCAGCAGTCGATAGTCCAAGATTGAAAAATGGAAAATAGGATTTCTATATGCGCTTCAACAGTCGAATTTATACATATCGTAAACAAATATTCATTAAAATATATATACATATCAAATTATTGAAATATTATTAATAATAAAATACAGATATAAACTAAAACCAATTTTTAAAATAAATTCAATAAATAAAAATGTTTTTAATGTTTCCCGTAAGGAAATATAAAAATTAAATTTTTTTTTTTTAGAAAAATCTTTATTTTGATTCTACATTTAAACAAAACGACCTTTGAATAATTTATGAAAAACACGAGTATAAATAATTAAATGTAATAACGATGTTGTAAGAAAAATGAAGAATTTTATTATTTCAGTACATTAATTAATTATAGTATTAAATATTTTTTACTTACGTAAAATGCAATGCATGTGATTATTTTGAGTTTGCAAATATATAGTTAGCAAAAATGATTCGTGTGGCCCGAACTAAAGAATTAGGTTAAGTTATAGTGTACTAGTATGTATATAGTATACTCTTTTAAAACAGGAACTATATCGTTTGTATTTAATAAATAAATAGAAAAATAATAACTTTCGAACTCGACTAATAGAGCACACGGTTTTCTTCGTTAATGTATTTCACAACACGTTTGTGCTGACCAATGGTCGCACACCAAAAATAGCAAAACTGCACGCTGAAAAACCTCATGTTATTATAACTAATGAGAAACAGAAAACGTATTATTCGTTAAGAAGCCGTACACCGATAATTTGTAATTAGAACTAAACGTTTTTGCACCATTGTTAACTGTATAGTCACTATAAAACATGCTTTAACGAAAGGAAACATGGGCTATTTTGTTTTTTCAAGAAAAATTTAAAATTACTCTCATTGTTTTTATTGCAGGTTTTCTCAGTTTTTTTTAAATTAGTTGAAAACTAAAAGCTAAAATCAAAATATAATCAATTGTTTCAGAACCTACTAGCGCAATATTATTAAATTTTGGCCCATAATTATACGAAGTATTCGTGTACAAATCTTTGGATCAAATTATTTTTCGTGCGTTTTATTATTTAAAGAATAAACTCGCATTCGTTTTAGTTTTTCATCGCGTTCAGTTTCCAGCAACAAAATTCATGTTAAAATAGGGACAACGAGTTCTCAATCGTCGGAAGACGCGCGTTTGTGACTATAAGTTTAATGATTTCAATTTTCTTGCTTTTTGTGCATGCTGCACGTACTCTTTTATTATGGCCGAGTCAATTCGAAGCGAAATGACACAAATTGCTTTTAAGCATTTTTGTTCCTTCGGTGAACGACAGCCTTACGCCACGGCTGACGTTTTTTGTCGGTGGTAAATGAAAATGTTCGTGTTTTTCGTTCGCTACAGTCACGAAAATAAACGCCCATAACGGTAAACGCCTCCGACCACGCGTGACACCGCCGTGTAACGTGAAGTATTAAAAAAATATTTTTTTTTTTTAATAACACGTTCAGATATTATAATCATTCGAAATATCTAGAGAGCACCCAGGCTCGAAATAGAAGTTTTCGATTTTTGAACTCTCTACCGATTATTATCGGTTTTCAATGCGATTTTCATTACCTACCGACGTTTTTACTGTTTTGATTTTATTTATTTATAACGTAACACGAGATGAAATTGTCTATGATATGAGGTATAGCGAAGAAACTTTAGACATGATAAAAAGTGTGACCAATTTATTAGAACACACTTTTGAGGCAAACGACATCATCGTGATAAAAACCCCTTTAATTTGAATGTTTAAATGTTAAATGTTACTTAATGGTAGGTAACCTAACTATACGGTTATAACTTATAATCTAACGTGGTTTTACATAAAAGTACAGATAATACACTAAATGTGATAAAATCATAGTGACTCATGGATGGCAGCAAAAGAGAAAATATATTTTACAATATGTATTCAAGGCGCAATATATATAGTTTTGTTACTGATCCAGTAATAAGTCTTTCGTGCGAAAAATCTTTTTCTGAACTTTGTTTAATTAAAACTAAGTTGCTTAGTGCTATAACACGAAATTGACTTGATGGACTACTAACAAATAACGATGTTCATTGAACAAGAATTGGCAGACAATATATTGTTATTGACGATTTCATAGAAACATTTATACCAATAACTCTAGCAGAAACAATAGGCACTTGCACTCTACATTGACATAACTTTTTTTTTCAAAAGTTTTTCCTCGTTCATTTTATTCACTACCGCTTTCCTATTTATGTATTATAAATAATATTATATTGTACTGTACTATTTTCTAATAGTAATTGATACTTACGTATAGTACCTCATAGCACGGAGAACTTTATCGAAATACAAGTTGTCTAATTTTTTTTAATGTGTCGTACGTGAAATTACATAAGAGCACCGAATCCACCAATGTCACTTTTGTATTTTAATGTTTTTTTCGATTTCAAACATCGATCTTAATTAATTCAAATTTCGATTTCAATTCGGCTTATCAATATTTATTTTTTCCCTTAGAAGTTTTGATTTTCGATATATTAATCTCAAATTGAAGGTTTGGAACTCGTAAGGTGTTGAATAATGATTTTGATTTTTATTGCTACGTCTTCCATATTAATTCGGGTATAGATTTCGATTTTTAACACGGACTTTTCGCGCAGTATTTATAATCGATTCCGATAAATCGGTTTCCAGCAGCGAACAAAACATGTCGTAAATATTATGAAATAACAATAATTTAGAACCTAACCGAAATAAATTAACATTTCACTTGCGATTTCATATCGATTGCTTAGCATGTAGTTAAGAACACGAATATCCAAGTCGAATCGTCCACGCTTAGCTGTTACTGGTTATATACCAATCGCGAATATTACCTAATGTACTCGTACGGATAATTCGTGATACCGACAGCACAAAAAAAAGCGTATTTTGAATGGGTAACGCCCGGAGAAAGAAGCTGCTACAGAGATCGATCGAAATAATTTATCATCGTAAACCCGTGGGATATTTCATATAATATACCGTGCGCTCGTATTAGTCATATGTATAAAGACTGGATTTTATGTTTTTTTTTTACATATTTTTCCTAAGAGTGTGCAGCTCGAACAGGATGAGTTTTCTCCGCGATTAATTTTCTTATGAACTGATATACAAAAATTTTACAAAAACAAAGCATATTTCAAGGTAAGAGAATATTTTGTGCGAAATTTTACGTTTCAGGTTAATATTGCGGTTTAATTTGAAAATTTCACAAAAAAATGTAATGTTTTATAAATTAATGCAAAAACAATTTGTGACCTCCGTCAATTCCTACCCGCCGGACGCCATGATAAGATCGAGTGAAGTTTACCGTTCAAATTTAACGCGATATATCAACATTATTCAGTAAATTAATATTTCTTTATTTTTACTTTTTGAACGTATTATTATTTGCAGCTTATAATACTGAATATTATTTTTATCGCATAATATAATAATATTAAGTATTTAATTTTTCTGAGTACACTTAATTCAGTGAAATATATCTAAAGAACAAACATTACCGAGTATAGCTGTTTAAAAAAATTATTTTAAGATTAGAATTAATTTAAATATCTTATAATTTTTATAAATTGTTACATTTATTCGTTTTCTATCAGTATCTAATATACATCTGTATGAAAAATCATATATTTCCAAAAAAAAAAATGTATATGCATATAAAAGATTATTTTGATGAAATTAAAGGATACAAAAACATCTTATTTTTAGGATTTTAAACGTATATAAATCCTGTCTCTAGTAATAACTCATAAGTGTCAGAAAATTTCGTTTTCTTCGATTAATTTCGTATGACGATTTAAATACTCAGGTTACACGAGATTTTTGATATCATCTTTACTGACATATGTTATTATAATATTACATATATGGGACAACATCAAGTCGGCACATGATTTTACGTGTTTACAAATTTCGGAACAAAATAACTTTATTTCTCGTGAAAATTGAATTATTATTTTCCTAGCGGCAGTAGGTACACGCTCGTATCTCATAAAATATGTAGTTATACTGTATTACTGCTGGGTTCGCATCGCGGTGTTATTTATATAACACTTTTTTTCTTTTTCAGCTGTATCTTTTATTCCAGTTAGGTATGTACACAACACATATAGGATTTATTCTTTAAGAAATTTTCGGACTTATCCATGAAGAAAATTTCTTAAAGAATAAATCAACAATCCATGAAAGCTTTAACGCATATAGGATTATCAAATTTCAACATTATTACGGGATAATATTATATTTTTGAATATAGTATTGGAAAATATTTTTGCTTAAACATCGGTTGATAGCGTGTACTGTGGAGTTGTCAATTTTTTCCTCTCTCTCTCTCTCTTTCTAACAACTTTTAGGGTTATACGATTTTATAGTTACGCTCACTTGCCAGTTTACGTGCTGAAAAAATATCAACTCTTACTTTTTTTATAAACATAACCTTTTATTTATATTAATAAAACGTCTTCTAACGCATTATTATAATTTCGTACATAAAAATTGATAAATAAAAATGATTTTACTGTTTTTTTTTTAAATTTTAATTAAAAAATTGAAATCTTGTACCTCGTAAGTACCTATATGCGTCGAGTCGAGGCAAAACAATTTCGGTCTGCGCAAGCGTCTATAAATATAGTTTTCCATTTTCAAATTATTTGACAAACAAACATTTATGAGATTATCAATAATCGTGGCTAGTAACGTGCTATAATCAGAAAAATAATGTTGTAATTAACGCGTGCAGTTTAATTTTTATTATTTCTAGTTATCTTCTCACTCGAGTGAAGGGGATTTTCGAAGGATAGAGAAACATTTAGCTGATGTTACACTAGGATGTTAAATAAATAATTGCGATATAAAATTAAAACGGAATGAAAAGTTTTACTATTTTTTGCGTATTTTCTTGAACTCGTACCTGCTGAAATAACCGTCAAAGTTTTACTATGTTTCTCGATGACACATAAGAGTGTCGAATTCATAAGGTACACAAAAGAAAAGTGAAAATAAATCACCAGGGACTACGTGGTAGTACTGTATAAAATGCATTTCTCTACTTCTGTTAATGATACGAAGTACCATTAATCTCTCAATAATCACTGTATTTTACATGTTTATGTTGTGTCAGAGCGGTTTTATATTTGTCTTCTAAAATTCAATAAGTTCCACCGCAATTACTTATGTTCACAATCCGCGATGCTCAGCAATATGCATTGGTAACTATTATAATGTCAATAGCACTCTCAATAAAAATTGTTACTTTCTGACTCTATTAAATTTTTAAGTTGAACCTTTTGAAGTCTTTAACTTAAAAAACAGCTGTAAAAAATTTAATTCTTTTTCTAAAAATTAAATTACTAATATTATTTTTGAAATCTCAGCTAATATATTCATAATTTTATCGTTATAAATAAATGTGAGTTTCATAAATTATTAAAGAATTTCTAATTAGAAATAATTAAAAATTGCAAAATAACAGATGTACAAAACATAATTCTAACATTAACAATAACAAACACGTCTTTATAGCAGTCTATAGACTTTAGATGAACATGATATCTTTCTCCAAAAATCACTTTGTTTTCAGAAATAACTTATCTATAAATAGTGAGATTTAGAAAATTATTCAATTTATAAAATAATTTTGAATTATAATATTAAGCCGGTTGAATTTATTTTCATTTTGAAATTGCTTTATCAATCGAGTTAAATCTCACTACTCTCCCTCAATTTGGAAACCTCTGATGTATTAAAACCAATTTGTCGGTAAAGGCCATTTTAATGACTTTTACACCAAATTCTGTTTAATAAATGTTAAATTTTTGATGTATGATTGACCAACCTAGTGGTTTAACAACATGACAGTCATTCACTGATAATTTTGGTATCGGAGACCGACACCGTTTAAAATTTAAAACCTGCACGTAACAATGTTTTGATATGATCGTGTGCATGAGTGAACGAAGCACGCCTATATAGTCTGCTAGTAAGTATAGTAACATCGCTTTATTAGTTTATAAAATTTAAATTAAAAAAAATTTTTTTATAAATATTTATTTCGCCGATACTGGTAATATTTACACCGTTATAATCTAAAATAACAGGTTGAAGAGTAGAGAATCACTATTATTTTTATTCTGTTTTATTAAATATCCAATAATATTTTTAACTCTGTTGTATTCCAAAATGTTCGGGGTTTTACTTTTTTTTTCTAATAAGGATTAATCATAAATAATTTAATATAACATTGATATATACAATACCATAGCACAAAAATTTTCGTCTACTTATTATTATTTCACAT
The DNA here is from genome assembly GCA_032441835.1 of Slavum lentiscoides. Lineage (NCBI taxonomy): Eukaryota > Metazoa > Arthropoda > Insecta > Hemiptera > Aphididae > Slavum > Slavum lentiscoides. Next base: position 42,812,536 of record CM063706.1, read on the forward strand.
TTTTAATAAAATGCTTTACGCCCTAATAAACACGATTACGTTATTATTTATCGTGATAAAATCATCGTCATTACGACGAATAAAATAAATAGTATTTATCGTTTAAACGAATTATGTACACTTAAATTATATAATATATAAACCTATTATATACTAGATTATTAGGTTTTCAACTACTTATATGTATTTATTAATTAATTAATTTTTTTTTGTAAATCGATATCCCTTTAAGTGAGTTCTTATACATACGGAGATAATTCAATTCATTAAATGATTCAGTCGGAAATACATTTTGTTTTATGAAAACTCATTGAACTGTAAAATGCAATACGTCCGTATCGTATATAATATACGAAACGTTCTTGCCAATGTTGTTGTTTATAAATTAAATTTTCCGGTTTTCGATCATCTAGTCGTAATTGCAGTGTTAAGGAGAAATTTTCGCTAACCAAAGTCATCGAGTGACCGACCTTGGTACCGCGATAATGTCGATCAAGAGCAGTGTACCGGTAGTGTATACTGTAAAACCGTATTATAGTGTTTTTATGTTAAAAACTAATTTCGTAGCGCGATGACATCTTCGGTCGTTCATGAACGATGTCGTTATATAAAACCAGAGGTGGATTTCCCATTAGGCACTGTAGGCAGCTGCCTAGGGTGGCAAATTTTGTAGTGTTTTATTAAACATCAAACGTATAAAAAAAATTAATAAAAATTAACATTGTAGGTTTTTATTAAAATTCAGTGGACATCCACTGACATTTTTTCAAAGTAGGCCAAATAACTAAAGGCGAAAAAAATAGTCTAAAAATTCAAACGGATATCCACTACTATTGTCTATATATTTAATATTTAGAGTAGATATTTTGGAGGGGGTATTGTAACTTGTTCACCTAATAATATAGGGGCGGCAAATTTTTGGTGCCCATAGCCGTAAAAAAATAAATCCGCCTCTGTATAAAACATAATGTGAATATATCCATTTACAATACAAACAAATAACTCGGTTCAATTTTCTATTTTGTATTTTTTGTTCGTTTACAACGTCCTCGGAGATGACCATTTTTATAGAAAACGTTTAAAAAAAAAATCAAAACTCGCTGTGATCGAATCAAATAAATACCAACTACGATCGTAGGCAGTCGGTATATATTTTTTTTTATCTTTTTTCTGGACTGTTGTAGAGTGAACGTTTTTTTTAAACTCGTTTAATTTGAAACATCTCGAACATAAAAGTGTCGGTCTTCAATTTTCTAAAAAATAATTAAATTTAAAGTTCACACGTGTACTGATTTGCCGGCCTGAATTCAATCGACTGTCAATATTTTTTTTTTATTATTATTATTTTTTGTCGGCAGCTCGATTTTCAAATCGCGTTTAATAATTATTTTAATACATTTTTATTTTAATAATATATTAATATTCTATATTCGTTGATCGAATGGTCAAAAAAACATTTACTGTCATAAAACGTACATTGTGTAATACTACGATGAGGTTAAAAAATACGATATGTGAATATTGAAATGTGACTAATGTGTGAGATATGTCTAACATTTTTTTCAAATCAAATTCGATATTTTTAAATTTAATTTTGATTTGTTGTGTGTAACGCGTATAACAAAATATTACAAAACACTTATTCGATATCACAAAACACTGTTTGTATTTTAAAAAATACGCATTTAAAATTTTTCAATACAATTTTTTTTTTTTTTTTTAGATAGTATTTAATATTTTTTATTAAATTCAGCTGTACGATCCAGACAAAAATATATTTTAACTCTTGAAAAACTCTTGGCTCTCTAATCGTCGGGTTTTTTAAACACAGAAATAAATCTTGTAATGTAGAAAGCATTGGCGTGTGTGTGTGTGTGTGTGTGTATATATATATATATATATATATAAATTTATATACGAATAGCCATATGGGTTATTTGTTAAAAATCACAAAACTCATTTATTTTGATTGAATTATGAATACAAAATAAAGGTATCCGGATTTAAAAACATATTATCGCTACGTGTACTAGAAATAATACTTATGTATTACGAAAACGTATACAAAATAAACCGTATAAATTGTTAGCGTAACAAACGGCATATACTATCGGGTAAAACAAAAATAAATTAGTATGGAAGACGTGGTACTTAAACATATACTACATTTATTTGTTTCTTATGCGGCTAGTTCTTAATGTTTTTTAGATTGTTTTTAATGGATTTTCAGCTTACAGTAAAATGAAAGCGGATTCCACTCGTCTCGTTTCGTACATGAGTAATATAGGCGCAATGTACATATATGTATAGTGTTACAGAATTTAGATTTTGATCCAAGGATAAACTACATCACTTAAAATAACGGTTCTTAACCAAGTTCAGTTTTTTTTCCTGTTAAAAAAACGTATGCTCATGAACTGTGATTATTTTTACCCGTTTTCAATTAAATTAATTTAATATTTCTTTAAAGCGTACCGACCGTGTCAAAACTCTCCGATCAAAAGCTAAGTCTTTGTGAAACTTTCGACGTTTTCTTAAACAAATAGGTAGTAAACAAACACATAAAAAAAAACATAATTTCAAAACATGCAATGTAATTAAAACATTCATCTCGTCTAACAGAAACTTAAATCCGAATATCAGATTAGACTTGTTTGAATTTACGTCATATAACTTTTTGCTAATTTACATTTCATTTAAAATAATATCATTTCTATTTCGTTGAATAATTTAAATTTTAGATTTACCATTTATGCGATGAATTATTATTTATATTTTGTTACTAGCATAGGCGCAAATATCGGTCGGCTAGGGGGGATAAGCCCCTTAATTCTGTATATCCCCCCCCCAAAATTTGTTTAGAATTTAGAATTCATATAAAAATCTAAAGAATGTTTGGGATGGATAACTATTATATGGAAACTTCAAACACTATTTGCGCCTATGGTTACTAGTAAATAATAAAACTATTTATTTGCCTCGACAAAAAATAATAAAAATAATTTGAAAAATGTCAAACGTATCAATATTTTACATTCTTGAAAAATTAATAGAATGGAAGTATTCTAACGTATATGTTTTCCATATATTGCATAACATCTGTGTAATCGATTTGTTCAAGTTTTAAATATTATTTTAAATATTCTTCACTAAATAAGAATTGTACTAGAATTGTTTAAAATAGTATCACTATAATTAATGATAAATTATGACAATAATACTGTCCTGAATTTGTCCGTTATTTTTATATTTTACAACATATCGGTTGTTTTAGGATAATATTACTATAAGTAATTGCTAAGTAGACTATTTTTAGAAAATCATTAATAATCTCATAATTATTCTCATATAGGTACACATAATAAAAACAACTATGCTAATAATATAGTTATATAAATATTTTCTACTACATACATGATTAAATTAAGAAATTAATGTCTACATTAATTATAATATTGACCTATATTCTTACATTATATTTTATAAAAAAAGGGTGTTTAAGATTTTTCGAGATAATATTTTATAAATTTTTTTCTACACTTTCCTACATACATTATTCATTTAAGAATTAAAACATTTATAATAGACTGAAATTTAACATAGATACGCATTTCATAATTTTATTAATTACGGCTTTATGAAGGTAAAGATGACAATATTTTTTTTATGTTTTTTTTCCTACGCGGTTTTTTCAAAAATTTTAATTATTCCGTGATAAATTTCTAAATATTTGATGAATTAAAATGATAAGTTTGAAGAACAAGTTATTACAAATATAAAACTACTGCAGAAACGTGCAAAGTCCGTAGGGAGTCACGTATGATTAGATAAAAAATATCTATAGTAATGAACGTTACATTAATTAAACGCTTGAAATGTTCAATTTTTTTATGTTCTGTAAATTTAAAAAAGATTTATATACACCAATAAAATGCCTATAATAATAATAATTTATGTTATTAGTCTATTTATGCAATATTATTTTGATGTTTTATCGAATATTAATATTAAATTATATATCTATAAAATTCTGAAGCAGAAAGTTATCAGCTCATCAATGCTTTGTAATCGTTGACAGGACACGAATTGAGAATCAAATGTTATAAAATTTCGCAGCGTTACGTATAGAAACGTTTTTAAGACCGTTCGAAATGTTAAATAGAGTAGATTGCGACAAAAGTTTGGAACATAAGTGTCTGCCAGTACAAGCTCCGCCATTTAAAACAATATTGTTTAAATTGCTTTTATGTCTACGCGAAAAATGAACAGTCAATAAAAGTTTTAAAAGTTTTGTTTATCTGTTTAAAATATCCCTCGTGGAAATATACGTTCGTAATGTAATATTTCTGTATGTACGCGTTTCTTAACGCATAAAAAATATACAGGAAAATAATATACGCTGTAAAAATTATGCGAACGCTAGGCTTGCAATTTCAAAAGTACAAAAACAAAAATATAGCTGTTTGAGGCAGACGTAGATACGAAGTAATACGCTGTTATGACGACCACATAATTCAAGACAAAAATATATACGTATACGATCATGATAATTATTTTACATCCTAATTAACTTATTAAACAGCTCGTTCGTTAGGTATACCATGCACTAGAAATATAAAAGATATATCGTGTTCACGGGTTTATATGTATTGAGCTATTACGTTTTATGTTAAAAAGAAATTATAATATATTCATAAGTTGGAGAGTAAAACTGTTCTGTGCTCATAAGTGATTCTCAAAAAAATTAAATAGTCTTTACACTTTTTTTTTTTTCAATGCTTGAGTCGAGCATTGTTTTGAATCCAAATGAAAGATAATAATAATATAAAATATAAATAATATTGAAACGCATCGAAATGTATACGCGGTCCAATTTTACATCGAGTTACAATATATAATGTGATACGATAAACGGAGACTTTTATACATTTTTTTGTCTTTTATTATCAAAAATCAATTCACTCTCGAGTGCACAGTTATTGGACCAAGGACGAGATTTTCACAAGACGCACGTACGTCTTTTGATCGAATTACGTGTAAAGTTACTTACTATAATTTACACTATATCCTTGAACGTTTTACTTTCGCTAAAGTTTTGCAGTCTTGTGTTCACTGTTAAGACATATTTTCATATAAACCCATGCAGTAACGGTTTTAACGTAACGATTTCAATTAACCGATTTAGCAACGTATTTTAACGTAAAAAAAAACGAAACGTTTATTCGTACCAAAGTAGGTATATTTCAACAGGTTCAATACACACTACGACGTAAAATCTTATGCGTATAATTATTACTGGAAAAAAAATTAATAAATCACAACTGAATTGTTACGTTTTAATAAAAAAATAAAAATAAAAAAAAACACGATCAAAATATTGGACAGTTAAAACCATTAGAACTATTGAATATACAATTTACAATATAAAACTTGAATCACTATTTCCAAAAATTCAATATTCTATACAAATCCCGTTTCAGCAGAACAGTCTTTCGGTAAGAAATAACAAATATACATCGGTCAAAAATGCTAGCATTAGCTCCAAAATTAAATTCGGCACGGCCGGCAGTTTAGCGGCAGTTGAATTTTGTTTTGTTAATAAAAGAATGTGCAGCAAAGGGTGCGAGAATAATTGATTTTTCAAAAACATATTTTATTTTATTCTAATTTGACAATGTTCGAAAATCTATATTATTTATAATAAATACAAATTATCTGAATATATATTATATGTCTTAATTTGGGTTTTTAGGACATGGAATAAAATTCGATCTTAGACCAGAAAATCCGTTCTGCAACTCTGAAATCAAACACAAAAAATTTTTAAAATTTTAATGGATAATCTATCCATGTACTCGATGGAATTCGCTTTATACGTATCGTTAAACCTTAAAATATATGATATTATAGGTATTACACGGTTAAACTGTATGGCATTCCAAATACCGTGATAAAAATTTGAATAATTTTGTCGACATAGTATTATGTTCAACACGATAGTTTAGTTTGTCTACATAATATAAAAAGTGCAATATCGAAAATTTTCTATTTTTTATTTTCTAAAAACTCAAGAAAAAATAATAACCGTTTGATATTTCGAATGGGCACATTTGATATTGATACGCGAGTGTATATGGCCATATGGAGTGGCAACGATATCAAAGTATATTTTATCCTTATGCGCATAACCTTTTTTAATAAAAACGATAGGTTTTATTTTCGAGTTTGAACACAACAAATATTTATAAAGCAATATCGAGGATGTGTATAACACAATATTTAGCATTGCGTTTTATACAAAATGTATAATGGAGTGGATTGAAATGCGCACAAAATTACGGTAATTCAAACGAATTACTACGATATTTTCAATGGACATGAACTGCGACTGCAGCCTGCACGTATACCTAAAATAATATTGTGTAGTTGTCCACCGTTAAATGTTAAACGTCTCGCTTGTGAATATTAAAATAAATATATTGCAGTGTCACCTAACGGTACTCTAACGTATAACCGGACGGAATGTGTTGGTCGTCGAACAATTAATTCAAAATACCAGAAACTCCTGTAGACGGCCTACGCGATGAAAAATTTCAGCTTTCACCTTATCTGATACATATATTATACTGAAACAGAGCGTATTAATTCAATAAAATCGATACAATTTAAATGATACTGTTAATAATAACACTGCAACGAGTTAATAACGAATGTATTTTTCGTGCACAAAAAAATCTGTTCACGTATTTTATTTCGAGATCACGTTTAACAGTGTAATATAATGCAATGCAGTCGTCCATCGTGAATATCATTAGCACGAATTAAACGGAAATAGGTAACGCGGACATTCGTTTCGTCTGTACCCCCCAAGATATGGAAATCAGTGTTCTTTTACATTTTAAAAATTGATTTTATTGTACTGAACTATCATATTATGTTTCCCATCAGAACAATATTTCCAAATTTGGCTCGAAAAACAAAATTTCGAGTAATTGTTTTCATAATTAATCAAATGTAAGACATTTGATTCGTCTCAATACACACAAACGGTAATTTCAAATTAATCAAATCAACGATAAATTATTTTACTTTCACAATCAAGTATAAAGAAAAAAAATACGTTTTAAAATGTCGAGCTAATGTAACAAATAATATTGCTTGATGAGTTTATTTTAATTATGGTTAAGTGCTAAAATTAAAAACAATTAATTTCTTCAAAATATAAGTAGACTGATCATTTCAGTTTTAATATTTTAATCGAAATTCTTAAAACAAACAAGAATTACACAGAAAATTTATACGCTGGCTACATTTTTTGATATTTGATTTTTTTTATTCGGTAAAACGTGTAGGCAATTAGGATCGTATTATATTTTCAGATCATGGAAATATAATATTTTTATTATTATATTAAATAAAAACACCAAGTTACTCTGTATTAACCTTATTTCGTTAAAGCAGAAACGTTTGCAGAATATTTTTAAAATGTTTAAAAAAAATTTATATCTTTAAGTGTATGTAAATTTTTAGGTACAACAATTTTTAAAGTTATTAGAAAAAAAACTTTGAAACTATTCAAATTAATTATTTTCATCAGAATTATCGCTTTATGTTAAAATTTACGTTGCGCTTAAAAATGGTTAATCGTCAATTTTTCATTTTATTTGAGTTAAAAAAATTTTTGAGAAAATGTGTATTAATAATGAGCATAAGACTTCCGCATTCGATGAACAATTAAAAACAAAGTGGTAAAGTTGTCAATTTTATATATATATTTTTTTAATGACAAATATTATATAGAATACAAATATATTATTATTATTATTAAATTATTACAATTATTAATTATTATTATTATTATTATTATTATTATTATTATTATTATTATTATTATTATTATTATTATTATTATTATTATTATTATTATTATTATTATTATTATTATTATTATTATTATTATTATTATTATTAAAAATTCCTATTATTATTAAAATTCTGTACAAATGTTTATGTTTTAGTTATTTACAATTGTTGACAAATTAAATAAATGCAATTGACAGTATTTAATTGAAAATATCAATTAAAATATTCGCTTTCAACATCATTAAAATACTCATATATAGGTAATTCTATTAATTTATTGTAAACGAGTATGTTAAATCTGTATTTAGTCGTTTAAATTAAATTGTACTTGCTAACGATCATTAACACCATACACATAGAATCGAGGAGATTCATAATATTATACCTGCTACAAATTAATATTTATTATTATAATTGATAAAATCAGTTTTAAAATGTACTAATACGTATCGCTTCAACTACATTTTTATCTATTAAAATTATAAAGTTTCTTCAAATTAAATATCTTATTATTCAGTTATTTTGATCACAATGGTTATTTGCATTTAAATCGAGAGACTTCATTAAACAGTGTTCATTTTGTTTCATTTTTGTGATTTATTAACAGGTAACTGTTAAACCAAAAGTAATTAAGTATTATAGATAAGAAGTCTGGGATTAAATTGTAAAAGTGATTGTTCTCAAAAGTTTTTAGACTATGGCGCATAATCAAATTTTTAAAGTTTTTTTCTACTTCGAGGAACTACACTGTTACGTGTATATTAAATAGAAAAATAAGTATATTTCGTTATAAGACTCAGACATGATCGATGAGCAATATAATATTTTTGAAATACATATTTAGTTCCCCCCACGCTTACAATACACCCGTTGAATATCGTGACATAATGGTCGTTATGATAATATTGATGTGATGTGGTTTTGTAGTCCAACATATTTTGATTGATGAAATATCTAAATTTTCATATTGAAATATTTAATTCAGTATCTATACGGAGCAATATCCTCGACCACTTTATACTAAGCATAGAAAAAAGTATATTTGCACCTAAATAGTCAGTAATACATATGATATTGTATATATTCCTAGAGTTCGACGATTTCGTTTTTGAAAATTACTTCAATTTTTGCATTGTCTATACTGATGTTTTAACTTTTAATCATCTGCAGGATACACAATGTTTATTTCATGTCTTTTTATTAAGTAGTCAAATAACAATTACTTTATCAGCCTTCTAATTTTCAACTGAATGTTTCACCGTTCTAGAGATTTTCTTCACCATAAAATCTCTTGTTTCCAGGTTATTTCTCATATACTGTCATATACACATTTTTTCAATCTTTTCTTTAAATTCTTCTTCTTCTTTCTTATCTCTTTCTTTAAATACGTCGTATCCTTTTTAATCTCTTCGCCCAATGTTATTGTATTATATTTCTATGGATTTCCAGTCACATTCTTATTTCGATTAATGACAACAATTTTGACTAAACGGAATATTTTTACTTCCAACTACAACAGGTTTATTTTTCTCAGTTATAGAATTTCTTATTATGATTTTACCCTTTTCTCTAATATTGTATTTTTCTTTTTCGGTATCACAACTTCATATTAAATTATCAATCCCTTTCGTTAATATTCTATTTTTACTTTTATTTCTTCTTCTTCTTGGTTCCATAACCAATCCCTTTTACGTCTTTTTCTTCCATCTCCGTTTGGATCATCATCGTTTTTCGGCCCATTCTTAACTTAAATCATTCTCTTTATTCTTCTCTCCATAGTGGTCTTCAGCTATGTGATTCTTCCCATTTTTTTGTCCATTGTCCTATACTTCTGGATAAGTGACAATCACCTACTTAAACTTTGACAATCCTATTGATTTTCCAATTCTCCAAAATCTTTTTTATAAATTCTATTTATTTTAATTTATAATTTTTTTTTATACATTTTATAAATTTTCCTATCATAATATACTTTTTATTATATTTTACTTAAACACTAAAATGCTATTCTCTATTAAAATAAGATATATTTACTTTTTCATATTAATATAATATATTCCGTTCCGTTTTAACTTTTTTTTAAATAGTTTAATAAATTACTATTATTTAATGTCAATGATAAAATGTTTATTTTTGTTATACATTTGTTGATTTTCTGTATTATGTACGTTAATTAATAAACATTGAATTGAATGTTAAAAAACAAAAACACAATAATCGACAATTTTTATTATTTACGAGTATATGAGAATATACGTGTCCATTGTGCATTTTGTATATTTGTTATATTTTGTATGTACTCATCATACCCACACAAAGCAAACAAATCAATATTGTATATTTGTTTGAAAACATTAAATTACGTGAAATTAACTTGATAATCTCTCGTTTTCTAAAGCGGAACATATTACAAAATATTAAACGGGATTCTGTTAAAACTTTGTACACGAGAACGTGATTTAATACGTATTTGATTTTACTTATTATACGTTTTTGGACAAGTGGCATTTGAAAAAAAAAATATATAATTTTTGAATCTTTTTGTAAAAGCAAATTACATAGTATCCAATTTTTCTCATAGTAAACATTGTAAAATAAACAATAAGCAATTTATTTTATCGTTTATTTAAAACCCTATAGTATAATAATAAATACATGTTTAAATTAGCCAAAGATGTGCTATGGTAGGTTAATTAAATTTTTTTTTTTTTTGTATTTACATTATTCACCTAAATACGTTCGAGCCTTATAATTATGATACTATTTCACAAAAAAAAAAGATTGGATTTTACGATATTTAGTTTTTGATTGTGTGAAATTACTATTAAAAGTTCATACTCCAATTGAGATTTGACGTTATTTAAATGTACCCGTGTTCGTATTTTAAAGGTGTTGCAAAATCAACAGAACAACGTATAGCGTATAATAAACTTATATAACGACCGAAAATATATATACGCATTAAATACGTTCAAATATTAATATTTTATTGCTAGCGCTACATATACTCGCCGGTATAATATTAATTTTATTTTACTTTATATATATATATATATTTTAGTTGCACACATCAAAATAATTACTACATCTACGCCATTAGATAATTATCATCTGGCACACGATATTTAAACGATATAACGCATTAACATAATATAAGGACAGATTAAACTGTGAATAAACGATCGCGTGTATACGATTCGTTCTCCATACGTAGGTACGCGTGACTTAATTCGGAACGGTCGCGAGGAAAATTGAGAACGCCGTTAAAATTCTGGTTCTAAACTCGTATTCTAACGGTTATCGCGATGCTGCTATTCGTTGGCAAAACAACTATATTATAATACGCGTATTCGAATGCGTTCACGAATGTAGTGGTGAACGCGTTTCGTTTGGAGAATATACGCTGTAAACTATTATTCTAATTTATTATTATATTTCCATCACGCGGAAATATTTACATTTTATCATATGGAATGGAAACCTTGTCCATACGCGTTACGGTGTAAGAAACCTATTCAAAAGTCGAAAAAAACATTTAGACATCATATTTTTGGTTTCTCGTATCAAATACTGCACTTTCGACAAAACGAATGACAAAATACTGAAACAGTGGCGGTGCTAGCCACCGCGAGGCCCTGTGCGGCACGTGATTTACGAGGCCCCTACTACCCCGGGGTATCTGGGGGTATACATTTTTTTTTTTTAAATTAGATGCGAAATTATGCATTATTAATGCTTTTTTAGAGCAATTTTCGTCACTACCACTGTTTTAACGACTATAGTTTGCATACACTACTTTGACCTATATTGCACCACAGTAGTTGTTATCCAAAGTGTGGTTTGTTTTAGAAAAACGTTTTTAGAAAAATTCACTTTTGACAATGTTCCGGAAAATTCGCCTGCGTTAAAAATATACCAAATTAAAGCTTACTGAATTTTCCTCCTTCAATTTTTGATAGTAATAAAAGGTGTTCGAAGTCGTACAATTATACATTTCACTCCGGGGCCCCGAATTTCCAAAATAAATCAAGAGTTAACTTAAGATTTTTGCTCGACTTTTGCTAACTTCGGGGCCCCAGGATGCGTGGGGCCCTGTGCGGTCGCACAGCTCGCACACCCCTCACTGCAGTGAAATGTAAATGAACAGACAGAATTATCGGTTTACAAATAAAATACGAATGTGAAACGAACAGTTGTTTTTGAAAAAGGTTGTGAGATACTTAATAAACATTTTTATTAATTTCTATACATTTAATACGCATTCGCGTGTCATTTTATAGCGCATTGTTTTCTTTTATGGCACATGGACACATGGTTATCAGTACGGATTAAAGTAGTAAAAAATAACACGAGGGACTGTGCTTTCTGTAACGTTTTGAGCATTTCTTAAATTTGCTAAAAATTTAGAAAACAATTTATTAATTGTTAATAATTTTTTTATGTACAGTGTACATAAGGATAAGGAATTGAAAATTAGATAGTAAAATGAATTTCAATCATAATATAAATAGTAATTAATTATAATATTAATTTCATTTTATACTTAAAATATTTAGATTTTCTTTAACTTCTGTAATTTATTATATAATAGGAAATCGAATACCTTAAAAAATATACATAATAAAATTGGTTAATCAATTATATTTATTTTACTATTTAATATGTTTTATATTGTTTTGAAATTTTGAATTTGAAAGAATTGTTTTGAACGAATACAATGAATTACCATAGCTTTTAAACGTATAAATAATATCAAAAATTTTATCTAAGTAATTCTTTTAATTGACATCCACAACACCCACTACTCGTCACCTTTTTGTTTGTTCTTTTTTTTTTAAAAGTGGCTTTTGTTAATCCTATAAATGATTTAATTCCCCTGAAGCTCTAACCGTTTGACATAATCTTCTTGGCGGATTCGGAATTTTTGCGCTCCAAAACAAAACGTACCGATTACCGACTGTCTATTGAAATGAACACATTCGTTTGAAGAGAATATTCTTAGATTATTCAAATGTTATTAAATTATTTTATTTGATTAGTTTCAGCCTTCTCAAGTACATCCACACTGTCAAATAAGAATTGTAATTAAATTAAAAAGAATATATATTGTTCATTTAAAATTTCGTCATAAAATGACGGTTTTATTTTTCAACTCAGATTCAATTCTATCCAAAGTAAATTGCCATTATGTGGATTGTTACAATAAAATTAATTCAATTAATGTCATCAAGAACTGGTCCGTCACTGGAAAATAGTTTTCTGGTTTTCTTTACGCGTTTTCTGTAGATTTTTTTGTACCGTTCGTGTTCTTCATGACAGTACAAATAGATAATTTACATAATAAATTAAAACTCGTGTAAAAAAAAAGTCTCTACAAATTTGCTCTTCTAAAAGTTTTTCCTGTGGGAACATAACCCCTACCCTAAATTCTGTCCCTTTTTAAAACAGAAATTTCATTGATATTAATATATCATCTTATATTTGACGACATATGTTTACAAAAGTATTGCGATTTAACATAACGAATGATAAACGTTAACCACGCATTGATTAAAATTTCAATTTTCTTAATGACATCAATTACCGGAGTACGCACCACGTCGTTTTGTTTGAAAAGCAGTCGGCTGTTTTCAACCGAATAACTGAATATTTTCCAATTAAAATAATTTTAAAATTAACAACTTTACAAAGCTGTACATATACTACTGTTGAAAATTGAAATAATGTTTAGATCATGAGCCCACAACTATGTCAATGGTTATAGCAAAATGGTTTATCGCAAAAACACGATAATAACGTAAAATGTGCTCCTTATTCGTATAATTAGTTTTACGTTTTAAATAGATACTTTTACAGTTAAAATTTAATAAAGAATACGGATTGATTGCCCACAATTTTAAATTTAGCAATATACGTTGTAGCTAGAAAAAGTTAGAAATCCTTTACCAAAATCGCTGTACACTTCGAGAAATGTATAAATTCAGACGTTAATTGTGAAATGTTAATATGCTGTTATATTTATTATAAATTAACGACTATTTTTGTCTCTTATCAATATCTGAGTCATTATAGTTATGTACCCACTTCAGTGGGATTGTCATTGTTCATTTTCGGGAAATTTTTTTTTATATACAAATGCTTAATTTATTCTTGTCTGCTCAAATTTATGTGCGTTATGCAACACATTATAATTTTATACTGGACGGACGTTCCGGATAATAAACAGTCGTAGCGATGTAATATATATATATATATATCACGACTTTGCGCTCTAAAGATACAACTGATTTATTTTTACACACTTATCGACGGATAAAAAAGCATTTCTACATTACAAAATCACTAATAGACATCGAAAAAATATATGATCCATGAGTAATATAGTATAGAAAACGTTGTTTGGGAATTAGGTGAATATTACAAAATGTATCAACATTTGTACGCGCAGTTTGTTCTATATTTGGTAGTGTTGTGTTCAAATAGTATTGATAGGATATTTATTAATTTAACACTGTTCTTACGTACCTATTTTTTTTTTCATTGAAAACAATCATGTATCCAACAGTTTACTTTCTGAGAATTAATTTGGATTCGTTAATATCTATCCCAAGTTATATAGGAAATATCACTCTTTTATGAACTGTTTTTTTTTTTAAAGTAAAATCATAGTAGATTACATTAAATGAAAAAAAAAGATATCAACAATTCTCTTTTATCAAAACACAGAAATGAAACTAGTGATAAAGTATATGAATGTGTTTTCGATTTAGAAATTTGATTACAGGAAATATGTAAATTATTGCTACACTTATTGTACTTTTCCTAGTCTCAAATAAATTGTTGTCCGAGTGATCAGTGAAATGTGCACGCGCATACAAGAAAATTTATCTTACCTAACCTAACAAGAAGCTCAGACGTATTTATTGAATTGCCTACACAAAACTCCTTAATCATAATCCGCTTCCAAAATCATAATGTTAATTTGATAAATATTTTGTTTTTTTAAATTAAAAATTAAATTAGTTTTACTAGCAAAAAAAAAACAGAACTAAACAAGTATACAATAAAATCACAAAATTATTAAATTAAAAATACGCACCAGCCCTGTTTTAATATCGATTCGAAATATATAACAACGACTAACGAGATAGCAAATTATTTATAATATTCTAGAAAGAATATTGCGTATAAAACAACGGTGTATTTTTAATTATTTCATAAATGCGGTTTGTGGTTACACAGTAATAATTACAAATTCTATGCCGTTTATTTTGATTTCATTTTCGTATTATTAACAGTATGAGAACACAAATTCGAGTACAGTTATTAAAATTTAATTAAAACAATACAGGTACGATAGTACCTAACTAAACACAAAATATTATATATATAGAAATGAATACTTTCGATCACGAGACTACAATATTTTTCAAAGTACCAAAAAAAAAAAAGAAGATATATATTTTGTATTTATACTTAATGATTTTCAATTTGAAATTACAAAGGTACTAAATTAAGTGTTTAAAATTCTGACTATTAAAATGTGTTTTGTTAATGAAGATCGTAATATTTCTTGCGCAACAAGTGTTGAGGATCATTCTCTATTATTAATATTGTCCAGGGGCCAGAACTGAACCAAAATTAACTGGTTCCAGAACCGGAACACTAAATTAAAAGTAGAACCGTAATCGGTACCAAGACCCTATTATCTGGAACCGAAATTTTACCGGAATTCTTATTATAAAACCGGTTAATATCGGTTCTAAATATTCAATTCATTGAAAATTATTATTTGAAAACCATGCTGGAGATGTCGGATTATTTATTTTATTGTTTTACATTAATTATATGCATTTCTACTATGGTTCAAAGAATTTTGTCACATGACATACACACCAGTGGCGTAACTAAGAAGGATCAGAGGGTACGGTCGCTCCCGGGCTCGTGCGCTTAGGGGGCCCGAAGTAAAACAATGTGTCAATGTACTATTATAAACAATTAAAAAAAAATTATACTATTCTATTTTTTTTTAAATTCAAAAACCTACTTAAATTTTATGAAACTTTTGCCTACAATTATTAATTATATATGTTGTAAGTTAAAATGAGTAAAACTTATGAGTTAAGCACAAAAGCGCAGAAAATTATATTGAAATAAAAATAAAAATGATAATGAAATCATCATAATAAAATTATCATAAATTAAATTGAAATTATAATGAAACAAGAATCAAGAGAAGGCAAATTTCCAACATTTTACAGTGATTTCACAAAACCAACTGAATTTACATCAGAAAATTCTATTATAAGCGCAATAATCTGCACTTAAATATCACTTGACAACTGCAAAAAAATTATTTTTTTTTGTTTCATTGAAAATTTTGTTCCCGGTCCCAAATTTTGAAGTTACGTCACTGATACACACATACACACTAGCACTGATAACAATATGCTTCAATGACAATAGTTAACGAAAACGTTATTTACGTGATTAATAATATACACAGGAAATATCAACTTGGATGAATTCAACGCTGAACCGAACGTAGCCGAGCACCGAGGTAGTGCAACAGTTTTTGCAACACTTGCTGGTATGTCCTGGGAGGTGTGTCGCTTTAAAATAAATAAAGGAAAGCTTGGAAAATATCCTACCCGAAACCGTTGTAAAAAACAGTCAAACGTGTTTTTGTTTGCGAGTGTGCGAGCGAGCGACACGAAAAAATCGAAATACATATGAACGGGGATTTTCAATGTTAAAATGATAAACGGACGTGCGAGCGTCGACAAAAAAATTTGTTTCCGCCCGACGACGACGTCTAATGCGCGAGCTATGCTAATTTTCGAATTCAATCATGCAGTATGTACCATTGGATTGTCGCTCGAGTAAGGAAGTAATCATTATTGATGTGTTAACATCTATTACGGCGGGAAATTGGATGGAAACGTGCGAGCTGTTGTCATGACAACTAATAATAATATTTATTAATTTATACGCAATATTAATAATAATATTATTAATATTAATAAATATTATTATTAGTAAGGAAGTAATTATTATTATCTATGTAATATACTCTATAACGTAACTGAAATAAAAGAGCGGGAAAAAAATTTTTGTACGACTGATTTTGGCGTCATATTATAGCAATATATTTGACGCACGGTCGACGTCACATAAATAATTTATATTTTATTTTTATAGTTTTATTAGTTATCGAGGAACATTGTTGATTCTGTTACTACTTACAGTAAGCAACTTACTAGGGACTATAGTGTCTGTATAGTTATTATCTGTTACTGAAATAATATTATTGTTTATGAATTATACTTTTAAGAACCGGTTAATACCGATTCCAGAACCCAATTGAAAATGTTAAAAACCGGAATCGAAACCGAAACTTTTATTTGCTAAGACCTGAACCGGAAATAGGGCCGATATTTTGTTAAGGTTCCAGTCCTTGATATTGTCCAGTAATATCAATTGTCATTAATATAACAATTACTGTGACGACGGATCTGCTTTAATACATACACGTACACTATCATTACTTTTAAGTTACATGTCATTCATTTCACCGCTATATATAATTATTAGGGCTCGGAAGTTATTGCACTAAAAAGTTTGAAAATTAATTGCATCCTCAGTAAAACATCCTTAGATATTAAAATATTTTATTACACTAGCTTTCGGATAGAAACAGCCAATTCTATAGAGTATAGTGTATAGTTAATTTGATTTAAAATTATCGTGGAAAACACGTAGTGTTGACTAATTTTACCAGATCTTTTTCTGATATTGTTTAGGCTCAGGATATTGATCAACTTACAGTCTAAAACCCAACGTCTTAACAATGTTTTTTACTGTTTCTGAATTTTATTTTGTATAAAAACCTATTCTAACGAAGATAAATAATATCGTATTCGTAATATTAATTATTGAACAGACAAGGATTGGTCTCAATAATTCTATATTTATACATTATATATATATATATATATATATATATATATATATATTATAGTTATTGATATTTTATCTATTTTGATATTTCGAAATGTTATTATTGATAATTTAACAACAAGCCATACCTGGCTAATTCATATTACCGGCAGCTATATTTATTGAACCGAAACATTATAATAAAATATTTTGTAATAAGTTTACGTATAAAGGGTATCAGGAGCCGTAAAATGTCAGCGTTATTCATATATCGGTTTCAATAGTAGACGTAAAGGTTATTAAAAGACTCGTTAAAATACCATTATAATTAAATACAGAAAAAGTACGGAATATAAAACTCGTTCTATAGACGCGTGAAAAGTGCACGACCCAATCTTTTGGAACGGTTGTTTACAAGCTGTTTGCGTTCGTTTCTATTCAATTCACTGAAAACTGACATATTTGTTTACAGTAAATTTTCGTAGTCATTGAAGTATAAAATGTATAAAAAAAGTATTTTATATGGAAATTGAACGGTTTGTTATTCACCTTTGCATACCGCAAACAATATTTTAAAAATAATTTTTGCGTTATAAACATGAACACCGTATTTTTGTATAAAAGGTTTTACAATATTTATTTATTTATTATCAAACGGTAGAACACACTTTCCACCGAAATTTTATACGTAGTTACGTACATATAATTTGTTTTTTTCGTCAATTTTTTTTTCTTTTATTCCTTTCGCTATTAGTATCCCAATTAATTCTTTTTTAATCAGACACTGATTACTAAAGAAATAATTGACAATTTTTACTACTGTTGTCGTTCTAAAACATTGTACAGGTACACTAAAAATCTAAATTAAACTAATAAATATGAATATTGCAATATAATAATTAAAAAAATAGAAGAAATATGCAGTCTGAAATTCGTCAAATTATTGTTCAACTATTTAATAATTACCTAGGTACTAAAAAAAAATTATGTGCGTACGTGACATTAAATTAAATATTTTTTTTTAACATATATTTAATATCGATGGCTCAAATGATAAAAATGATACGTTTTTTTTCGAAAATTGATTTTATATGTCCTAACAAAAAAAATCTAGGTCTTCTTTACGATGCTGCCAAAAGCCTTAGAACCGAGATTTTTTTTTTTTTTATTATTAAATATTATTCTGGATTTGTGACCTGATGCACGTACAAATTATCTATTAACATATATAATTAGTTGAAATTTGAAAAAAATTAAAAATTTCTTGCTTAAAATGTTATCATTATTTTTCGTTTTTGAGAAATTTTTTAGTACATTAATTAAAAAAAATTTTTTTAATGATCAATAACTAAGATTCCAACTAGAATTATATAATTATTACCCATACTATTGTTTCTATAAACAGTTATTTAGACATTTATTATTTTCATTGTAAGTCATCAAGAAAATTTTTAAATAGATACGTTTGAGGCACAGGTGAAAAAATAAGAAGACTCGAAGAAAAGTGGATACACTATCAAAAATACGCACCATTTATTGTGTGCGATTAAAATATGATTTGTCTGATGGATTATTTTTTAAGTTTAATACGTCACAAATAATGTTTAAAAAAAAGCATCAAATATTATACCTCAAGGAGTGTAATTGAAACTCTCACTAAAATATAAATCGAATAGTTCATTTACTAAAGCAAATTAAATATAGTATTTGCTATTAAACGTTTACATTTTTATAAAATAATGAAAACAAATTATTATACATTAATTATAACGGTTGCTGGTAAAGTAAATTATAAATATGTCAATATCGAAATGTAATTACTATTGCTATTTATAATAAATTATTTCTACTTTAATTCAAGAATAATTCAAATGCATATAAAAAACGTTTTGTCCAAATTTAAAATATAACATACTATTATTATTATTTTCAAATAGTTTAAAAATAAATAAAAACTAATTTAATAAAACCTCTTTTATAAAAACTTCAAAATTTTCTACTAAAAAATTCGACATTTGCGACATATAAAGCAATAGACAAAATGGGTTGCACGTTTAACTGTTCAACAATTTCATTAAAAACTTTAAATTTACAATGTTACAAAACCGATATTTTAGATTTTCTCGTAAGATAATGTAAATTTGTAAATTTGTATTTAGAAAGATTCTTTTTTAATTTTAATTTAAAAGTGTGTTAGTTCTTTAAAGCAATATCGTAAAGTTCTTATTTTTTTCGTTTTAATAATTTTCGACTTCCATAACCAGTTGTCCACATAAATTTGCTGCTATCCCATTCTATCAGTATCCTTTACCACTTCACTCCAGTTTATATCTGATTTCATTATATTGACATTTCTTTATCGCGATCTTCCCATCTTCGACATAATCTACCTAAAGATTTTTCCAATCGGTTCTCCCCTTAATAACTGTTTTTATTAATGAGTTCTCTTTTCTTTAAACGTATTCGGCCCAAATTAAGCTCCTTTTTACAATTTTTTTTTATGATATTCTGTCATTAAAATAAGTTCTCTAGCTTCAATAAATGTGGCAAAGTGAAATTGTTAAACACATTAGTTTTTGTTCTTTCTCAATAAAATAAAATTATGAAAAAATACGCAGTAATGAATACCAGAAAATGTTTCAATGTGAATAATATGGTTTTTTCCATTGGAATATATAAATGGAAAATCGACTAGTTAAAAAAAAAACCACACATATTCATTGAAACGTTACTCAAAGTGTGAATTCTATATATGTTATATAATATTGAAGTTGGACAATATTAATTATATATCGAATTTATTGAGTAGGTATATGTTATTGTTGTACAAATTCATTTTAATTAAAATATATATTTATAATATTCACTTCTTTTGGAATATACAAAAAAAATGTTTCACCTACGCAGTACATTGAACTTTGTCGACACGTTGTCAATATCAAATTACATTAATTGTATATTATATTTACATAATAACATTACTTACGGTGTATATATTATACATTGCATTATACATATATATGTACTCGGAAGCGTTGCAGAGCTAGAAGGAACTTAATTAACGATAAAGCGTGGGCTTCTCTCCGCTCTGCCGCCATAGTGATTTTTTACCCATCTCCTTTCGTTCCGGTTACGCAAATCCTCCTACCTCCACCACCATCACCAGCATTCACTTCGTCTTACAAATCGTATTCCTTATTCACGGCGTACATCATCCTAGGGAATCTTTAATCCTCGTCCCTACGTTACTGAATACTAAACGCGGTCAAAGTAAATAACGACATGGTTCGAAAAAATGCCAGCTTTTCTCCTTGGTAAACTCAAATACAGTAAAAGAAGTCCACAGTACGTTGTCCCGGAATACCAGCCACGCTAGGCTCGAAATGGACCGTGATGGAAAAAAGGTTTACGGATCATCGATTTTACCGATCGTCGATATAGTCGACATAATTCGAATAGTACTTTAGCTGTCGTGTTCGCGTGTTTGATTTTACATTCATCTTATTAATATATATATATATATAGATATTTAGACAATAATTATTATAACTTCACGAAAACCATTTTTCCGTCTCAAAAGAACATTGAACTGGGGGCCTTATTCAAGTAGACAGCGGATTATCCGGACTAATTTATTAATATGTCAGGGGCAGTCCGGATACTCAAAAATTCGGATAATTGAAATTTAACACATCAAAAGTGATATAAAGTAATTTGTATATGTACCTACATAAATTACTCGTATTGTATAATTTTTATTCGCGGTGGTCAAATAATATAATTTATAAATCCTGTGGATATGTAAACACAGCCGTGGCTGGATATTGGCTTTATTTTGTAAGGCTATGATTGCGCCTTTCACAAAATTGTATAAAAAAATGGATGTAAGAGGAGGTGATTTGTAACAAACACGCGCCTGCCTTACATTAAACCAACATTAATAATATTATAAATTATACACAAAAATCAGTCACGAATTATTCTTTAGAAATAATAATAAATTGTTCGTCTTTGCTCGTATAATATGATGATATATAAAATTAAACATTCCCTTAGCTTTGCTGACCTGGACACAATTAAACCGCGTGTGCCAGAATGCACATTTGTTATTTTTAATATTCGCAAATATTTAGAATTTTTTTGCATGTAAATCAATAAATAAAGTTGAGTAAATAAAAAAAACAATTATTAGCCGGTTTAATATATCATTTTTAATGTAGGTATTAATATGTATTATAATTCGAGTTAATAAGATATGTTTGAAATGTACTAGTTTGAATATACCTATTTTGTAATATTCGATTAATGGTTTTTTTTTTAGATTAAAATTTGTGAAATGTTTAAGACACGTTTTATTAAAGTTATATAATTTTAAAATTCGAACTACAAACACATAGAATAAAAATCAATCTAAGTTCCTGTAACAGTTTTATAATATAAAATAATCAAAGAAATAACATAATAATATATTGTCGGAAATCGTGTAATTAATTTTTACTTCGTAGGAAAATCATTCAAAATTTTATAGAAAAACAAAAATGAATAGAAAAAAACATAATCTAATTTCTAAAAGCGTGTAAGCGTATATACGAAATACTGTGGTAAAATATAAAAAGTAAATACACGTAATTTCTAAATAAATATTTTCTTTGAAATCCGATAAAATCGATTTGGTATGTTAAAAAGCGTTTCGCCGTAAATTTCATCGTTATTTTTTTCATGGGTTATTACACTATCTTTTTTGCGTAAAACATTTGAGAAAATCAGAAAATGTCATCTTTTTCTCGTATACCATCTGTGTTCAATTTCCAATATATAAATATGCCTACTGCATGGAAAACGACATGTTGACATGACAAGCTTTAAACGAAAAAGGTTTAACTTTTCACAAACTGTTTTAAGGAATCTGTCGTTGGTGGGGGGCGGTTGCTAAGCCAGATTTTTTTCACCACTGTGTCGCTGGTCTTATGAATTTTTAAAATCAATAATGTTATTAAAACACTCAACGGAACTGATGTTAAGCTTATTTAGAGAAACGGTGAGAAGGGATATTTATATGAATGGAATTTAAGTCGATGAAATCAATGATAAACCAATAATGTTTTAATAACTAGCGAGGAAGTGTATAAAGAGAATTACTCAATATTACCGATTCCCATAGAACAGTGTATTAACTCCGAATAGATGAAACACATTTTTCAATTGTATAATTTCTAAAGTAATCCAATCCAATACATTGTATTTAAGATTATTGGAAATATTTTAATTAGGTTAGAAGTGAACAAATTCGAATCGTGTTTAAATATTTGATTACAAGAGTATTAGTTGAATATAATTTTATACGAGCCCAGTGATTTCAGTTCACCCATGATTTAATTTCACGATATGTTACCTACTTATCGCGTAGATCATACACCGGGGAGAATTATTCTGGATTTTAGTTTCGGACACAATTATTTTCTAGCTCAAACATAACATCTTACACTAAATCCACTGCTACAAGCCATGTTAAACGTGAAGTCACCAATCTAATTTATATATAATATATATATTACATTCCATTCACGAACCGAAATTTCAGATTTTCTGTACTATGAAAAAATAAAATAAATTGATCATGTGTCCAACAATACCAACAAGCGATTCAAAACACAAAAATAATAATTAAACATTAATATTTAAAATTCCATAACTATATATCAAAAATTACAAGTCATATTTATGTACCTAATAATAATAATAATAATAATAAAAATCATCAACAACTTTAACATAATTTAATGTACTAAAGAATATGTATTTTATTTTATTTTTAATACGGATATCGTCCTAGTATTTAGTCATTTAATGACATGATATTAGATCATTTCCCGTATTGGTTTTATTTCTGAGTAACTTATATATATATATACACATAAGATGATACACTGCATAATATACAAGATATTTGCATAATACATACGTTGTAAACCGTCTAAGAAATTAGTCTATCGCGAAAATCCCAAGGTATTTGCAAAGAGATAGACCGATTTAAAATATTCATTTTTTTTCGCAACCAGCCTACATAATGCAACGAGGATTATATTCAAAGATTTGTTATATGTATTATTTTTATCTAACCGCTTGCCAGTGTATGGTAAGCCGTGGCTTAAACGTGAAAAATCTGTCGGCACTATAGGCTGGTGTCCCGCACAAATTTATTTCTCTGTTTCACGACAAATAAAAAGTCCGTGTGTATCGAGTTTTCGTATTAATAGTTTAGATTCTGAGCAAAAATAATTCTTACAATATTAATGTGTTTTTTCTAAAAAAAACTTTATTTTGTCTGAGTACAATTTTTCGTGGTGTAGAAAAAGTGCACGGATTATCTTTTGGAGTATTAATTTACAAAAATTAAATAATATATGTATATTATAAAAAATAACAATATTTTTATATTATTAAAATTAGTAGATATATATTATAAAATAATATATATATAAAGAAAAAATACCTAGAATATTTGATAATGTTTTAGTAAGTAACAACTAGTTTCGACCGTAAATCATCATCAGGTTACAATAATAATAATAATAATAATAATAATAATAAATAGATATACAAAATAAATATGAAACTAATGAACAAAATACAAAGAATATATTATAAAAATAACAAACAATAATAAACCTAATTCTGTATTCTCTAGGCATTTTTTCTTTATATATTTCTTATTTACTACTAATTTTAATATATTTATATATTTATTGTTATTTTTTTATAACATATGTATATATATATATATTTTTTTTATAAGAGTATTACAACTTTTTTTTATTTTTAATTTATTAATTTACGTTTCGGTAGCAATAATTGTGTTAAACCTGTAATCCAATCGACACGTGTTTCTAAATATTTTAGTAATTTCTTGGGGCGTAATATTAAGAACTACCCGGAAATTAACCAGAGGTTAAACGGTTACCATATTTTTTTGTTGACGTAGACATTTATTTTTATTTTTAACAGTTAACAATGTTTGAACGACATTTTTTATGTTCGTTAATTTAATAAACTACAGTAGCTCAGAATCGTCGACGAAACCGACGGGTAAAAAGAAAAAAAATTGTATACGTTTCAGTCCGCGTTGCGTCGTCTTGTGAAAATAGTTGACAGTGGGTCATTGGGTTAACGCAGTCGCGCTCGTCGAGTTCTGCAACAGCCGACGTCCGAAAAAAAAAGAAAAAACTCTAATAACTGAATTCCGACGGTAGGTTGGGTTAGAATTATAACATATTCGTATAATCGATTTATTAAACACCGCGCAATATATTATAGCGACGTATTCCGCGGTCTGAGCCGGTTTAAAATTATTTCGAACTCTATACGCTATATATTTAATTACGAGTATATACGAGACACAAATTAGGTAGGTAGTTGGATGTACAAATGTTGTAAATGACCGCAGTCACGAAGTTTTAAAGAAAGCCGAACAGCTATTCGTGTTGATATCACGTTTTTCAATATGGATTATTCGATATTGTATTTTGTAGGCCTTTTATGTAATTGGGTTTAGCGGTGATCTCTGGCGAATCACCGCGAAATGCGCCTCGTCAAAAAAAAAATTTTTTTTTTTTAATAGTGTAAATAATGCGCAGATAATTACATTTATTCCTTGTGCTCGTATATCTCTGAAATAACATCTATAAAATTGTTTCTCGTAGATCCTTATATATAGACTTTTAGACGATTCAAAAGTTAATGTATTTGTATTTTATGCATTATTTTACATCCTATTCAAACTAAAAAAGTCGAGTTTTCTTACATCGATTTTTACACGCCTACATTGCTACGCGATCGATCGTTTCTGATTGGCCAGTGCTAAAAAGCTATTTCTGTTTCTTCAAATATATGCGCGAGAAAATTGTTATCGATAAACTCAGAACAATTCATATATCTTCATCATTAAAACGAATAAGTAAACACGTAATTGACGGGTAGGACGACGGTTCGCAGGTAGCTATGGAAACCCGCGGCCCGCCACACATTACGAATTCGCATTGATTAATTAATCCACTTAAAAGCGACATTTTTTTTAAAAAATCCTTTCTAATTGCACATCTAAAGCATTAGATGAACCACTATTCCAAATTGCAAGTCCATACGTCTTGTAGATTTTGAGTAGTGTGGCGATGAATGAGTGAGCGAGTAGTATTTGAATATTATAAATATAGATTATAAAATAATACTGTTCTAGGTAGTGTTTATCAATAATTATTAGGTTGTCGAATGAAATGCAATTTTACAGTTATTCGGCGGTAGAGTAAATTTCTGGCCGACTTGACGATTATTTATATTATTATCCGTTGTTATTATAAAATATAAATCAAACGTATTATTCGAAAATTTTAATATTAGAAAATAAACCAACAATAAATCATCGTTATTGAACGATTTTCATTTTTGACTTAAAATTGGAAACCATTTTTTTGGAAATTCTTTATTACGCGCACAGTAAAATAGACGTTCTGCGAACATTTCTCGTCTTCATAAGATTATTTTATATATATATATATAAACTTATAAAAAATAACGAAAATTTGTTTTGTTAAAAAGTATGGTGCGCACATAAATTCCTCCGCTATTCCACCGTGTTTCGGTAGTTTTTTCTTATCATTTATATAACCGCCATTATATAATATAAAGGGAAAACTACCTTTTTGACTCGGTCAAGTACTTTACATTGTGTCAAATTTCTTATCTTTACAAAGAAATACTTAGAACTTGGAATTTCTAAAGCGATCTATCCGTCCGAATTTTTGGATATGTACGGAAAAAAAACACTACGAACATATACACACTGCTTACATTACTGTTCAACAATATATTATTCTACATTTCGCTTAGTAATATTATATCATATAATATAAACATACCTTGCCGCTGTAAAAAATGTTTACATTTCATAAAAAAAAATTCGTACGATTGTTAATAATGTCTTGCGTGACATTATTGAAAACAATAACACAAAATATGTTTTTATCATCGTATAAATATTTAATATCAGCGGATCAATAAAATTGGCGAAAAATCCGTCACGATAAATTTATTATACATTGCGCATTACTTCAGTTTCATGAATACTTAACTATTTCACTTAATTAATTACACTTTTAATACCCACTGCGCTACGACCCACATCTCCGATCTCCGATCTTTATAATATGGTAATCGAAAGATTTTTATTACGTTTTTATCGTCGTAAAAAAAATTATTAAAAGCCGTTTAAATCGTAAAACTAACAGATTTCTCTCTCTCTCTCTCTCTCTCTCTCTCTCTCTCTCTCTCTCTCTACTCTGCAGTAAACATAAACTTTGTTTAAAGCGAATATAAATTATTTATCAGTTAGAGCAATAAAATTCGCTGAAATAAACTTAACGATCAAACGATCTAATAAAATATATACACATACCGCATGTATGCATTCGACAATGTCCTACTATACGATATTTAAGAATAATTATATTATTAATTAGCATTTGACGACATCTCACCGAAATCGATATTATTCTTTATACAGTTTGAAATTCTTTAATTCGCTATTCGTCGTGTAAATACAGTGTTGTGCAAGTTAGAACGTACTTTATACTGGTTCAAGTCAAGTCCATTCAAAATAATAACTAACTTGAGTTAAAAATTACTTTTAAAAATTGACAAAATTATGTAACTTGGTTGAGTTACAAGTTTAAAAAATAAAAAATATATAGCGAGTCGCGGGGTATTGTGAATGTCGCTTAAATGAATTATTTGGGCAAAGATTTTAGAGTGTATTGTTATCACTATAAATTTGAAAGCAATGCGATTAAATTCAATAAAATGATCCTGAGTGGATCTTCGGTGTAATATTTTGGGCATAGGTACAACAAAAATTAACCATTTTTATGAATTAAATACCTTAAAACCTATAATTGCTATAATTGCTATAAATAGTCCAAAATATAATTATTTCCTTAACATAATATAAAGTTACATATGTGATGAATATTTCAAGTTTCTGTAACTATTAGTTTCGAAATTACGAAGAAATAAAGATAATGTACTCCTTCTGGTAGAATTTTTGGGTACAGACATAAGTCATACATACGATGACGAAAATTACAACGAGGACGAAAACGAAAACTATGACGATGACAATAACGAAAATTATAACGAGGACGATGATGACGAAAATTATAATAACAACGATGACGACGGCAATAACGACAACTATACGCAACCATTCTATAGCAATGCATTTAATTGCCATTAATTTCGCTAATCATTTACCATAATCATTAAAATAACATACAGATCTATCTACTACGATTTCGTACTGACAATACCAGGAGTTCTTCAATGAGGTTTACAATTTAAATTAATTATAATACACAAATGCTTACGAAAAGTATTTCAATTACTCTAAAATACTGTCAAACTCCTCATTTTGGATTTATACGAAATAACTAAAATTCTTTATTAATTTCTATGTTTAGTAAATGTTTACAGCGCTTACATATAGTAATATACTCGTATTTAATTATATTATAGTTTGTTTAATTTTTGTTTTACAAAATTATTATTATAATATATAGTATTATAATAATAAATATTAATAATATTATATAAGTAATATATAATATATATATTATAGTAATATATATTATAATTATAGTATATCGGATTTATAACTACGTATTGTGTTATGAATTATAGAGTGTATAAAATTATTTTGATTTATATATAAATATATTAGCGTCTGCTATTAAGTCTACCCATAGCCGTCCCAATGGGGGGAAATGGAGCAAGTGCCCTAGGGCGTCCAAAGTATTATGAATGCAGGGGGCGTCAAAAAAAATGAATGACAAAAAGAGAAATTTTTTTGTTTTATTTTAGATATTAATTTCCCTTGTATCTTATATGATGATTTCTAGGATGAGTGTATTTACTATTAAAATATATAAAATTATGTAATTAGATATTACGTTAGTTGTAAATTTTTTTTGGGGGGGGGTCAAATATTATTGCCCTAGGGCAGTGGTTCTCAATCTTTTAAGGACCGCGACCTGAATTTCCCCCCAAAAATCTTTTGCGACCCACGTGGTTTCACTTTTCAAAAAGTAGTTATAAAAAAAAAAATTTGTTTATTAATTTTATTATTTATTATAAATTTCTTGAAATCTATATAATTCGAAAAATTGTTCGCGACTCACTAAAAACTGACTCACGACCCACCAGTGGGTCACGACCCACAATTTGAGAAACGCTGCCCTAGGGCATTATTGGTGGTTAGGGCGAAACTGGGTCTACCCCTTACCCACGTATAACTTACAGCATTGTAAGTGCTCTTCTACTGTTCAAAATGACAAAATATACCATAAAACCTGTATTTTACATGTTTGTAGTTGAAATTTGCGGTAATATTAGTTTTACAGGAAATAAAATAAAATATACAAAAATATGAGAAATTCGTTGACATTACTAAATAAACTTGTCCTTGGATACAGCGAAAAACATAACTAATGCATATAAATTCTCGCTCTAATAATAATAGTAATAATAAAAGGTAACGAGCCGCGGAGTGTTGTGAATGTTGTTTAAGTGAATTACTTGGGGTAAAATTTTAGAGTGTATTGTTATCACTTTAAATTTGAAAGCAATGATAAATCATTGCATTCGATAAAACGATTCTGAGCGGAGCTTCGGTGTTTTATTATTTATTATTAATACAATATTATAATAGAGTATAGAGCATATAATTAATAATAGTAATTTTTAATATAATTTCTTACAATAAACTTATAGAAAATGAATTTTTCGTGTAGTTTTTGTGTTAAAGTTTTAGAGGTTTTTGGGAAAATCGAAAAATGACCTCTCTTAAGTACCAACTAGATGTGATTTGCTGCCGGAATGTAACTGTGACCGTAAAGATCGGAGCACTCTTTCTGGTAGAATTTTTTGGTACAAGCATAAAAAAAAAATGGTTTCGGCAGTTTTTGAATTATAATTTTAGGTGCTTTTGAGAAAATTAAAAAATGACCTCTCTAAAGTACCAACTAGATGCGATTTACTGCCGGAAACAAACTGTGACCGAAGAGGTCGGAGCATTCCTTTTGGTAGAATTTTTGGGTACAAACATAAAAAAAAAATAAAAAATACTTCATTGTAAAAAAAATGATAAAAAAATAATAATAATATTATTATTTTCTATCACTGCGCGGATAATAACAGTGGCATAGCCAAGAATTTCGTATAAAGAGAGGGTATGGCTACGATTCTATTGGAATAATATCAATGACGTTGATATAGAGGAAGGAGATACAAGAGGTTTCCCGCAATAAAAAAAATTTTTAAAAGTTTGTTCATGTCATATAAAATTTTGAAATTTCTTTTCGTTGATTGTGCAAATAGTAAAAGTAACAGATATATATATATGTATATATAAATATAATACATACATAATATAAAAAAGTAACAGAATCAACAATGTTCCTCGATACATAATATAAAAAGTAACAGAATCAACAATGTTCCTTGATAACTAATAAAAATATATGAAAATATATGTCAACAATATATATATATATATATATATTTCTCTTGTTCGTCAGTGTACATTAAAATGAAAAATGTCAAAATATAGGTTGGTTTAAAAAAAACTCCTGGGTAAATACGTATATAAATTAATAGAAAATAAAAAGAATTCAATAGAATATAGATAATAATGAAAACTAAAAATGTACAACTATATACTTATACAATACTTTTATTATTATTGAAACTAAAGAAATTTAAAATACTTATACATTTTAGAAAAATACGTGTAAATGGAATAAAATCAAATAAATACAAATTATATAATACTTATAAATTTAAAACTTTTGGCGCATGTCTTAAATAATTGTCCAGTACAGATAAAAACTTTTGTTCATCGGCTGATGAGATCCGAAATCCTGACAACGATTCTAAAGAAATAATTTTTTAATTTATTGTGACAATAGTGAAAATAAATTATTTCTATGGAGCTTACCAGAAATTACAAAAAACAGCTGTAGATCTATAAATCGTTTTTTTGTTTTGCCTTTTAAACTGAATAATCCTAAAATTGAAGAATCAAAGCAGCAATTGACGGCCTCTCTAACTGCACTACTTATAGCTAATGCACCCACTTTTAGAAGCAGAAAACTTTTCTGGAACATAATATTAAGCTGAATTTATTAAATATGAATTCAAAAATATTCAAAATAGTTTTAACTTACCAAGTTTTCTTTGAGAGCCACACTATCATTGTTATCAGTCGATAATAATGATTCGACGATTTCTAATTGTTCAATGTTTTTTATAGGCAATAGATTTAAGAAGGCAGCAGGTATAACAGGAATAGGAAGAGCTAGTGCCCTTGTCCTACTGTCTGCTGTCAATAGTACCTGTAATTTGTTGTCTATATTTGTTAGACCTTTACATATTCTGGCATTTGAATTATTCAACAGAACTAATTGGACCATTATTTTTTGGAATGTTGATCTGTAATATTTGTCATTCTTTTCATTAATTTTTAACAAATTCATTATATCTTCTCCTTGAATGTTATCTATAAATCAATATTTAAAACATATGTTCAATAAATCCTTATTTCGCTGATAATTAATTTAAATAAATGAGAAACATGAAATAATTTAAGTTTGTTATGTGATGCGTATACATTTAATACTATATACTATAACATAGTAGCAGAGCCGTAGACACGGGGGGTTAGGGGGTTCAAACCCCCCCCTTGAACATCGGATACTGGATGAATTATCTAAGAAACCGAGAAAAATTGATATATTGTTATAAATTAATTATAGTATATAAAAATAATATAAATCATTCACACTTTCTTGATGTTTACCTCAATATTATAACTAATGATGACCTCACATAGGCCATATTAGATTTCTATCTATAGCACTGAACCCCCCTCCATATAAAAATCCTATCTATAGCACTGAACCCCCTCCCCATATAAAAATCCTATCTATAGCACTGAACCCCCCCCCCATATAAAAATCCTATCTACGGCACTGCATACGAGTAGTAGTATTATAATACTAGCCTCTACACTTAAGACAGTCAGATATATAGATTAATTTAACAAACTTAAAAAGCTGATGATATGACACGATTAAACAAAAATGTGTAGTATTAATTAAAAAACCAGTTTATTTCGTAACATTAAATAATTTTATCAATTTTAATGCATTAAAAATTTTAATATTATCAAGTGTATAAAAAACATAACAAAGTCAATTCTATTATTTTAATTTGTGCCTCCTACTGAAGCAGAAGATATAAAGTTATTGTTACATATTTGTATTTAATTCAATAAATTATTTACTAAAGGATGACATAAGTCTTAATTAATTAATGTTCAGTCTTAATAATATGTAATATAAAAGTATCCATTGATCATCAATGATGTATTATACTTTTATATTACATATTATTAAGACTGACATTAATTAATTAAGACTTATGTTATTCTATGACAAATAATTTTTTTTAATATTATCTTTTGACATAACAAATCAAATTTATTTTGTAAATGCAGGAGTTATTATCATTTAAATACTGTTTAAAAATACAAATTTAATCGAGAATAAACCTTTTTTTGTTTCAAAAGAATCACTTTGGTCAGCAGTATTATCAATTAAGACGTTTTCATCATTTCCCATTAAAAAATCAGTTTCATTGGCTTCATTAATAAACTCAACAATATCTAAATTACTATTTGCTTTTTCAATCACATGTGCATTGTCTGAATATATATTTTCCTCTGTTACAATAAAATTCAAAATTAAAATATATTCATTACTTAAAATCATTACTGGTGAGAAAATTGTACAATATAATATTAACATACCCGTAGTATTTGAATTAAATGTATCCATTAAGATATTATTTATTGGATCAGAAGCAATGTTACTATTTATATCAGGACAATTACTTGTACTTGCAATAGAATACATAAATGTTTCACTTTGTTTAGTAGTTGTAGTATCCAAATCAACTGGAATTAGAAAAAAGTAACATTTTTATTCCTCGTGAAAAGAAAAATAATATTATCATTGTCAAAATATATGTATTTAAAGTTAAAATCTGCTTAACACAAAATACCAAAGTGTTGCAACAACTGTACAGTATAATAATATTAACATACTTGTCGTATTTAAATTAAAGGATTCTACTAGTGTATTATTTACTGGACGACAGGCAATAGAATCGATAGATGTTTTACTTTCTTTAACAATTGAAATATTTGAATCAACTAGACCTATAAAAACAAAAATACAATTTTTTATTTACAATGAAAAGAAATAACATTACCACTGTTATAATATATATATATATATATATATATATATATATATATATAATTAATATTTACTTGAGTTATTCACAGAAAACAATATTGGTTGTTTCGGAAATGGTGGAAGTTCTGGCAAATCTGATTTTATCATTTTTTTTGGTGTACGTCTTATGACTTTTTTGCATAGTCCATCATCAGAATCGGATGACTCAGGTTCTGACCATGCTTTTGAAACTTTTCTTGCTGGACTCTCTTTTGCTTTTAAAATAAAGAATTTATGCTAGTATATATTAAAATGTACAAATACGAAAACTAAAAATATTTATTCAACATTGACTACTTACAAAATGGACCTGCAACTTTTGTAATATCATGGTTTGTACCATCTTCATTGTTTGGCAATGAACCTTGTTTAATCATAATACTAATTTGATTAGAACTAAAATATTTTATTTTTTCATCACGTTGTAAGTAAGGAAACCAACATATTTTCTTATTAATTAACCAAGTGTCAGGTACATGCTGCACTTCATTCGTTTTTGTAAATAATACAACGTACCATGATAACCTAAATAAAATTTCAAATATATATTAATACACTTTATAAATAATAAATAATATATGTGTATATGTAATAATGGAATACTAGTTTACAATATAAATACATAAAATATTAATATAATTTAAATATTAACTAGGTATATTTATTATATTCTAATTAGTTATATTTACATAATCTTATCATATACTTATTAACTATAATGTAGTATAAGTAAGTGTGAAATCATATTAAATATTAAAATTGTATAAAATAATAATTTGACTTAAAACCATATTTGATATTTCTTATTTCATTAAATCTCTTAAAATAAAAACACATATTTAGGCAAGTATTAAATATATATAACAAATATATAATAAGTTGATGTCCTACTGCAAATGTAATAATGGCAATATTACTGAATTTGAACTGTTAGGAAGTGGTAACCGCATTAATTTAGTTTTGATATCTGCTAATTCCCATGATTGAAGACATCCAAGTTCAGAAACTTTTTGTATAAACAGTAATGTTGATGGACATGGTTTATTAAAAAACTCTGAAACCTTGTTAAACTTTCGTCCAATAATTAAAATGTTTTGATTAGATTTGGAAGTAGCAATATTTTCTATAATAACAATGTCATTATTGTTCATTAGAACACAATTATTACCATCATTCAGTTTCAAAACATATTTCTCCGTTTTCCAACCTGTAAATTGTGGATCACAGCTATCATTAGTGATTGGTCTGTCTTTCAATTTGAATTTAGCATTAAATGACCCATAGGTTGGCGCAGATTTGGATTCGTGTTTACTCATTAATTCAATTGTTTTTTCTTCTTTATATCGACATATAAGTTGCTGTAATGGTTTAACACCACTTTTAATTTTCTTTTTCAAAGGCTGCATGTAACTTTCAAACTGGAATGCCGAGAAGTTGTTAATAGATCCAAATATTTTGACGTCATCAGCCAAATGTAAGATAATATGTATATTATGTGACATGTAAGACTGACCATAAATTTGACCAAATGATGCCACAAAATGTACTAATAACGATTTAGCGAAATTTCGATATTCATCAGTTATAGTATTTAACGATAAAATTCGTATTGCAACACATAATTCTAAAAAGTTTTCATAAACCTGTTTACTAACAATATCTTGAAAAACAACTATACCAGTATATAAAAGCACTTGTCTCAACTCTGTTGCTTTCCAACGATTAGCATCTCTGAGAGGATGTTTTCTACTGTTTTTATTTGGGGCTCTTTGAAACTCGTGTGGAATGAATTTACCAAAATAATTCAATTTTTGATCTAATGCAAACAATAAATGATTCGGAAGAGCCAAATTATGGCGTTTAACTCCACCAATCCAAAATTTCAACAATTTTTTCATTATTCCAATACATACACAATGCATATAGTCAAATGGTACAGAAAAAACTATATCAAAATTAGGAATTTTTGTAAGTATAGTTTCACCACAATGAAAAGAAGAATCAATATAAGATGAAAATTCATTGTGTGTTCTTAAAGGTGAGTCCATCTCTGGAAAATACACACGATTATTTTCATACAGACCAATAGTATGACATCTTAAACATGAATTTTTAGCAGTATGGCCTTTAAAATTTAAAATATACGACTTAGCAGGTGTATCACATATAATTGCTCTTAATTCAATTTTAACATGAATATTATTATATACTATGCCATTATCAATAAGAAGACATAATTCAGTAACTAAGTCATCCAAAAATTCATTACAATCCTCTGGCTTGGATTGTCCATAGTAAGCACCAATAATAAAAATATTGTTTTTATTACTAGGTATTATATTAGAAAAAAATCCAAGAATTGGCCACAATACTTTTGGTGGATTTTTCGTAAGTGGTAATCCATCTATTCCTATTGTCAACATTAATGTAAAAGGTAAATTTTGATTCAACTCAATTAAATGTTCAATTTCTTTACTTATTCCGAAATGGTAATAAATACCATTTTTTATAAGTTTTACTGGATTAACAATTGGTGTTTTCAACAAGGTTCGGGCATCTTTAGGTAAATTTAACCCAGGGATTACTGACAAACTATGTAACAGATCATCTACAGCCAAATGAGTTATATTTTGACGAATAGCCCACTTCGCAATTATTGTATCTATTCCAATAATATATTTATTTTCCTTTATTGATGTATCTTCATCTGTAATATAACTACTGACTTCATCAAAAAATTCTCTGTTACTTATATCAGAATAAGGTTCCAAGTTTTGTGATACACTTGTAGGTAAATTTAAAATGGTGTTATTAATATAATTTGTGGTAGTCTCTGAAGTCGGAAAAAGTAATACTGAGTTTTCTTCATTTTCACTACTTGATGACAAAGTAGTAGTAACATAAGAAGCAGCCTTCTTTCTACGGCGATATCGTGTAGACTTTGACCTATTATACAATTATAATATATTGTACTGGGGTCAGAATTTTATATATGTTTATGATAAATATAATTTTTACTTCTAATTATACAAATTAATTTTTATAATACAAAAAACTAAAAAATAAACATTAAAAATGGAATTCTCTTTAATAAATTTAAAATCTTAAAATATATTTATTATAGTATAAAGTAAACTATAAAACTATTTTCAGCCACAACAAACATACAGTTCATAGTCCCAACTTATCTTTTATTAGAAAGAGAATAAAATGATTTTACCCAAAGCTTAGTGATCAAAGGAATTGATTCTAAGAACATAACACTGAACCATAAAAGGTAGTTAAAGTATTATTTTAATTAAGTTCAATAAGTACACAATTTTTTTTAAACTTATTTATAAATTTTATGTAGATTATGTAAATGTATAAAATAATTTACTTACAATATGCATAATACTTATAATATATGTACCCACATAATCAAAAATATATATAAATACAATAAATACCTATATTGGGTATTTCATTTTGTATATTGGTATACCCTAATCTCTGATTTAAATAATTTAAAGTATTTAGGTAGTTTTCATGCTTTACGTTAAGTATATGATACAACCATATAAAGAATAAACGTATAAATTGCATGTAAAATAAGTCTGATAAACTGCAGATAAATAATAATGAAAATGTATTATACAGTAGATAAATAGATAAGTTTAACAGTAATTTTATATCTCAGCTTTAATAGTTGCAGGTTGCATGCAATTTTGTATTAAACTTTTAAAAGTGGTCATACTATAAGTATACCTATATACTTCTAAACATCTTAAATTATACCAATTAAAAATAATTATATGTATATCTAATATAAAAATGTAAATATTTAGTAATATACCTAGAGGTGTGTCCAGACCCCAAGAAATGCACGCGATTAAATAAATGAATGGCTCTGAATATGTGGATGGTATACCGTTCATTATCGCACTGCATACAAGCTATTCATTCATACACTCTACTGTAGTGCATGGGTAAATTAAATATTATGAAACAGTAATAATATTAAAATACAATTTGATCAAATGTACCTATTGACTAATGTACATTTGTGTGTACCTAATGCACCTAAATATATCAATAACTAATTTCTACAAACGTGCTGTCTAAATTATATTGTATCGTATATATTTGACTGTGGACATAGTCATAGAAAAAGATTAGAAGTATGTACTGAAAAATGTAAACGTCAATAAATGCATGCGATATTGTGCGGCCATTCGCCGTACGAACCATTTGTACGGTCGTAATTTTAGGTGTGGACACACCTTGAGAAGTTAATAATTTAATAGGTACTTACGCCATAATATCTGATGTAGTTTATTATGATTATAAACAACAAATTTAAAAAACAAAATTGCTGTCTGTACCACTGGAATCGTACAAAAAATAAAAAACACGTGTTACGAATAATACCCAAATGGCCGACGTTGAACAAACAGTGATTTCGCAGTAAACGTTCGTCATGTTCGTAACCGTAGAATAGATGAATATAAATGGATCACTCGCGATGTAAACAAAAAAAATGACATCATTCTAAAAACCGCAAATCAGTGTAACCACATGATAGCACAATAAATTTACCTAAAATTTAAACATTGCTCCCGTGATGTAACGTATTTGTGTTGTTGTTTACATAAAACGAATTGTGAATCCGCTTTGGCGCTCGTATTATATAATGTCTCGTGTCGAATATAATATACAGACTGCAGATTAACAGCCGCAGGTTTCGCGTATAAATTATAGTGACCAAATCAACAATCGTAACTGCTTACTAGAAACATGAAACGTTTTTATCCTACAGTGGCTGGTAATTTTTTTTGATAACAATGAATTCTCAATATCAATATTAACCTCAATTTTTTTTTAAATTTATTAAAAAAAATTATATAAATTTAATGTTTTGTTTTCGACGTCAGAAAATGTGTAAAAGATATTATAATAATACTATTAACAAGTACCATGTCTAAATACAGTGGCGGCTCGTGGGTTTTGATAGAGAGGGGCAATTAAAAATTATTAATTTTTGAAAATCATAAAATAAAATTAACTCTAAAAACATATACCTAGTACATACCAATTTAAAAGTTATTCATTGAACCAAAATTAAAATATTAAATATTAAAAACAAAAATATGAATACGTTGTACAAAAAACGAAAATTGCAAAATAATAAAACGTAAATACGTCTTTACAGGCACTTAAAATTTACACGTTATTAATTTATTTCGTATTCGAAAGTCCACATGCATATCAGGCTATTATTCTTATAATCATATCTCTCCGGTAATTCGGTGGCTATATTATTACCTCAGAGTAATAATAATATACTACCAGAGGTAATACCTATACATATTTTTTAACTTCGATTATCTGACTGTGTTTTTACATAACAATGGCAAACAATTTTTATACTTTCAATAATTTTAAATGAAGTGGCATGTACAAACACAAGTGACATGACTTAAATTGTAAAAAGAACAGCGATTAAATAAAATGAAATGAAGAAAACGAATCGCATTACTCGTCAGCAACCAGCAGGTCATCATATTCTACTAGCTGAATTATCCGTCGCTGCCGGGTTACAGTAAAAAAAAAAATTTAATTTTTATAATAAATATACCCCACTACAGCCTAGAAAATGTCGAGAATTTAATATTATTATAACCTACGGACAGACTTGTAAAAATATATATTTAGAATACTTTTCAAATACGTTTAAATATTTCGCGGTTGATTTGTATTTGAAAAATCGTTCAACTTGTCTTTAGTCGTGGTGCACGGGGAGTGGCGAGTGTTTCCCAAAATTTAATTGTCCCAATGTCCAGTTCACCGAATTTTGGGACAACTGTTAATTGGGAGAACTGGTAAAGCGGTTCGTGCGAACCGAATGTCGAAATGGTCGAAACATGAATAAATTGAATTATTTTACTCCGGCCGTTGGGCAACCGTATTATCTTAAACAGTGACGTCTGTTAAAATCAGTTGACTGACTGACTTGGGGCTTTTTTGCAGTTTTGCCGTGTTCTTCGTGTTCATGGACGGCGGAGAGTCCTCGTGTGTCCATGTTCCTCATTTACTGCATCGGTGTTTCGAACCGACGTTTTCGTGTGAATTGACTGTCTGGTAATGTCGTTCAGGGCAATAACCATTACAATCATAATTTGTTTTTCCTCCGTTTTAGGGTGGTCATAAGTTGTACCGGCAGTTATTGTGGATAAACGTGATGTTCATATTTGGTCTTGTGCTAAAAAGTTTTCTTTTTAAAAAAGTATTTAAATACTAGTATTTGTATGTATTTCTTATGTGAATACTTTTTTAAAAAGTATTTAAATACAGTATTTTTTACAAGACTGGTCTTGTGAGTGCTGCTGCAGTAGTTATACGCGTATTCATGTTGCGATATGTTTGTCGGTGACTGCTGGCCAGGTGATCGCACAGACTCGGGATTGTGCCTTTTTTTTGTGTAAAATTCATGAAACAAATCAGAGTTAATTAATTCATGGTCTTTACAAAATGACCGGTGTTCATGTTACCTAATCGACATTAAATATGTTGAACTTCATCATATAATAATATCAAGTACGGATTGATTTAGATTTTCTTTTTTTAATAATGTAACATAGGATGTTGTTCGAAGTGTCTTTACGATTTATAGTTATAATTATAACGTTATACTTGCAAAATATCAATTGCAATGAATATAAAGAAAAACGTAATGAAAAACATTAAACACTTATTTTATAATATCACAAATTATTTGGGACTTGTTATTGTACGCGTATGCTGTATACAATATACCATTGTCGTCAGTCGGGAATGTGTAATGTTAAATTGAACAGCTGAGTGGAAGAAGGATAATATTCCTTTAACCCAACTTTCGGAAAATTAATATAAACTATTTATTTCCTTAAATTACATAATAAGTAAAAACTTGTCTATATAACACACATTACCTAGATAAAATATACTAGATATATTACTAGATGAAACTAAAAAACAAATTATTAGTTTAATCGGTGATGCCGCCATTCATAGGCATGAAGGAATTTGTGAAGCATGTACTGAAGTATTATTTTTGCCAACCTTATCTTATGCCATACCAAAGTCTTCTAGGCAAGAACTGCCACCACCTAATCTAATAAATCGACGTTAGGAAGTATGCTCTAAAATAAATTGTACTTCCGAATAAATAGATTCTGATAACTTGGTAGAATACAGTTCATTAAAAATAAAGTAAGGATAATTATTAATTATAATATAGTTTATTTATTATGTATATTTTATAGGTAGGCGCTTATAAAAATAGTTCTTAATTTATTTTTTCAACGAATTTGATCAATTTATTAAACAAGTAGAGAAAACAAAAAAGAACAAGTCAAAATAAAATAAATGTATGTGTGTATTAAATACTAAAGTTAACCCCTGTAAAAATACGTGTATGCTTAATACAATTTATTTACCGGGTTGTCGCATTTTACTTTTTTGTAAAATGTTGGTTGCTGGTTGTATTGCAATACATAACGTCATATGTGTTACCACTTTAAAAAATATATTACAATTATATTAATATAACAAATTATCATTAGTAAAATCTATTATAGGAATACAATTTTATAATAAAATGTATAAGGTATAAATACATAAGTCAAGTTATCTGTGAATAAATCTTGAACGTTTTAATCAAGTCTTAATTGCAGACTATGATATACTGAGAATTGCAATGAGTTATAAACATATAGCAATGTTAATAATGAAAATGTTTATACATGTTATAGGTCAATTCATGTTCTTAAAGTCAGCGTTTTGTTAAAACAGCTCAAGCCACTAAAGATTTGAGTATTTGTGGCAATAATTTACTCGAATTAAAGGCCTTGTATTACAAGAATGTAGTTGATATTGCTATAAGAGATGTAGAGGCCAAAGAATCAATTGAATCATCTTTAAAACAGCTAATTTCTAATTGATATATATTAAAAATTAAGTGTTCTTTATACTCTTTTAGTTTAATATACTTACAATGGTTCAGTTAAATATATTATTACTTAAATATATTTTTTACTGGGGTAATTTTTGGTTTTACGGTTTGAAAATTGTACAGAATATTGGTTTTTTGTTACATTAATTATATTCAAAAAATCTCGGTAAATTCTATGTCACAATTTTTTTTTATTACCGTTTTAAATTTTTCGACAAAGCTTTTCGATCAGAGTTGTTTTATTGAATGCAATAAATAATCATTGCTTACAAATTTATAGTAATAACGCAAAACTTTGAAACTTTATCTAAGTAAATCATTTAAATGACAACCATCGGCTCTCTACCTTTTATTGTTTTATATTCATTTTTTTTTCATTAATTAACAAATTTAAAATAATAATTTCAATTTATATTTCTTTAATTTTCACTGTAACATTCGGTTTTGATTTTTAAATTTACATGTACAATGTACATATACAGTAGAAACCGTTTA
Source organism: Slavum lentiscoides (assembly GCA_032441835.1). Taxonomy (NCBI): domain Eukaryota; kingdom Metazoa; phylum Arthropoda; class Insecta; order Hemiptera; family Aphididae; genus Slavum; species Slavum lentiscoides. The sequence continues at coordinate 42,854,209 of CM063706.1, forward strand.
TAATGACACCGGTTGTAGTGACATATTGGGTGTAATGACCTTAGATTAAAGGTCCCGGCAAAACTCCTATATTGTATGTACTAATTTGTATCGATTATTATGACGTCTATATAATGACTATACGGATGTTATGACGGTTATTTTTGGTTAAATTGGAAAAATATTTTATCTATAATGACTTCACTTTATCGAAGGTACTATTACAACCGATAATACCGATAATTTCATCGTTGTTTCGTCGTCAGTTTATATTTATTTTATCGTCAGTGTAAATATAACAAGCGGTCCAAGGAGAACAAGAAGAAGACATAAGTTTCCCAAACATAAATGATTATGTCAACTTTGATAATGATGTACTAACTTCAGAACCAATAAGTGATCAAAAACTTATTTCTTCATTGATTAACCAACCCAAAGAACCCGAGGAAGACGATAATAGTGAAGAAGCAGATACTCCCGATGAAGATTTATTTATTAGTGTAGTGTTTAATGCAGCAAAAATGTTAGCAAATTATATGGCTCTAAATAACGTAAGTCCAAAGATAAATTTTGATGAACTAGAAAAAAAAATAGAGCGTGATTTTTATACAAATAAAGTTCAATCTAAAATAACAGATTTTTTAAAATCATAATTGAATTAATTTAAATATGTATGTACATAATTAAATATTTTTATCTTTACTTTAATAATAATAATAATAATAATATGTATTGAAGTTACAATTTTTTTTCCGTCATTTTGGTTATAATGACAACCGGTTATTATGACTTATTTTCTTTGGTCCCTTGAACGTCATTACAAACGGTTTCTACTGTATATTTATTTGTTTATAATAACTACAAATTTATTTATTTACGTGTATTTATTTATAGTTTTACTTCTTATTTCTATTTCTTCCCGTATCATTTTTTTTTAATTTAAATTTTCGTTTCAGTATTTTATTTATTGTAAATATTTATTTTTCAATACAATATGTTATTATACACATAAATCGATAGAAAACAAAACGTAAGAATTTGGTATATATCAGTAATAAAAGTCTGTACACCTGTAAATATAATACTTATAACAACCATTTCATACATTTTAGCTTAGCACTTAAGATATTATACATAAAAATATAAAATACATAATAACAAACACACATATATCGTCTTCATATTTGAAAATTAAATATTCTGTCAATTTGAAAAGGTATTATATCAAATTTTCATTTAGTTACGATAGGAATTTAAAAATTCAATGTATTTTTATAAACGTATTCATCAAAAGTATTATTGATGTTTTATTTATAATAACCACTTGAAAATACTTTTCCTGTGGATGCGTTTTTTTAAAATTGTGTCACTGATTAACTCGGTCGTAAACACTTCATTTAAATAATTTATAATATAATATCATTATACATGATAAAATTATACTTCATTGTTTTATCATAGAGTAGTTGTTATTAAACTGTAACCGTAACTCTTAATAATAATAAGAGCGTTGTAATTTGATTATATTGGCACATTTATTAAATACGAGTTCTAATAACTACTATATTAAATAATAATTTCTAATTGTTATAAATAATTAGAAAATTATATTTTACATAGCAAACAAAATGTAATTGTAGTGAACTCAGACGAATAAAATATGCTTTATATTTGGATTTAAAATATAAAGTCATTGTTATGTTGTATTGTACAAATATTCGAAGTAAATAATTTTTTAGTTTATTCAGTTGAATTGGGTTTTTTAAGATTTCTAAAATGTTTAAATTTTACTTTATATGCGTATACGTTCGATAAAAACAAATCGTTGTATTATAACTTATTTTTCTATAATAAAACAACGAATAGTATTATTAGTGCGAAAGCTCCGTAATTTTAAAATATTTTGTTTATATATTTTATTTTCTACAAACAAAATATAATTTAAACATTTTTACATAGCATTTTGTGTGTTCTGGTAAATAACAGTACAGACATATTTATTATCTGTATATTTATGTTTAGTTATTATTATTACTGTTATTTGACATACATTTTAATATTTACTATATAGACTAATAATGCTGATATTTTAACATATTGTATCTAACGGATTTCCGTATCATAAGTAAAATAATATATTTTCATACTTGGGTATATTTATTAAGCGGTTTAGAACACAACTCACAGATCATATTATACATATTGATGTCGATTAACAACATCGTTTAATAGTTAAAGTGGTATTTAAGAATGTAATGTTAAATAAAATAAAATCAAATAGACTTATTAAGTTCTCGTCATTTAATAATGGATTTTTAACTTGTTAAAATTAATTAACAATTTTTTAACCGAATTCGAACTTTTAATGTAAACTTAATTAATATATTAGATTATTATATCAGTGAAATAACAAAACAAGTTTTTTCTTTTTAATCGTCAGATTTTTTTTTTTTTACAAAAAAATTAATTATTAGTTTAGAGTATATACAAAGAGAATATACGAATACATTTCAACATTTAAAAAAAAATGAAATTAATTTTCTGCTCCATCCATTCTTGGCACATTACTTACGCTCGAGACGAGCGCTGTGTTAAAAACGACACGCGTTAAAATTAAAAGGCATTTAGACGTATTTTAACAACAAATTGCACTTTCATCGCAATAATATAAAGTCATTTATAACTAATAGTATTACACGCATTTTGTTATCGGGAAACGGGTTCCAGGTTTTCATTAACGTTAGGAACTTGTTATAAGTTACTTTCTACGTACTTATACGAGTACGTATTTATGCGTTTATAAAATAGATGCCGGACGACTTTTGAAAGTGTCGTGTTTAACGGTATAATACTATGGTATTTGTTGGAATATTAAATTGATTTTAGGATCAAAATTTACATAAAACACTTGTGGAATTCGACGCAAAATAAAAAAGTTATTCGATTTATTGACGTGTGGTTTATAATAATAGAAAATTATATATAAAATTATGCATATGTTTATATATATATATATACTAGCTGACCCGGCAAACGTTGTTTTGCCAAAAAGTTAAATTTTAAAATTTTAAAAAAGGGTTTTTTCAAAAAAATTTTTCGTAAAAACCTTCTCCTGGCAATTACGAACAATTAAAAAAAAAATTTGAGCCAAATCGGCCCAGCCGTTCTCAATTGATGAATTGTTATACATTTTTGGCTCCATTTTTATATATATAGATAAATGAATATATCTTCGGCAATTAAAATTCAACATTAAACTAATTGGTGAAAACAAAATTAATTACGTATTGAATTGCGCCTTAACGCGTAAAATAAGTTAAATTGAAATTAAGTTATAGCTAATTAACTCATTAATACCCGGCCTTGCCCATAACGGTAAATTGTGTACTCCACGTCTAAATGCGTAAGACCTCTTATGAATAATAATTACTGAACACGAAATTTTTTGAAATAGTATAACATGTAACACGCATCTAAATTCAAAATACAAATTATTGAAAAAAACGAAAATATTGTCTATTTTAAAATCGATTTACACGTTACAAAATATTGTAAACATAATATTTTAAACGGTTCGGTTCAGTTTAGTGCTAGTGTTTTACTACACAATTGTAAGTCGATGATTGAAATGGTAAATGAATTATAATATAATATATATTGTATATTACGAAGCTAAATTAAATTTATTAAACAATCCAACTATATAAGCGATGCAATACAATATTAAATTAACTATACTTTATTGAAACATAATTAAATTTTAATAATTTAAGGCGGTTCATGAGAAATATTAACGTGATATTTTATTTATTGAAAATATTGTAACCACTCGATATATTCTAATTGTTTTGTAAAGCCGAAAATATGAAATTACCAGTATTGATCGTGATAATTCTTTGCCTTTATGTTGTTTAAAAAAACTAAATATTTACGGTGAAATATTAAAATTACACGTTCATTATTTTAATCGACCGTATCAAAGAAATGTTGATAAAATTCAAATTATTTACAGGCATTAAAAAAAAATAAAAAAAATAAATAATAAAACATTTGATTGTTACGATTAATTTTTTGATTTCAATTGATTTTCGTGACTAATGTAATCACTTTTTTTTTTTGTTTTAATTTAAAATTGACCTCGTTAAAACGTCGTACTTTTAAAAATATATATTAATTAGAGTTTATTGAGTTTCTGAGGCATTTTGTAAACAAATTCGTATGGTCACATACATTTTTCATGAGTTTTTAAACACTGATATTGCGGTTTTCGTAATTTCCGGACACAACTGTTTTTTGATGTACGCGTCGTCATTGCAGCGTGTAATGCACTCGGCCACATGGTTTCATAATACTCACTTTATTTATATATGTATATATTAAAGTACAGGCGTTTCCGATGATGACAAAAAATATGTAAACGTTTAGATTCCGAGGCGAAGCGCATTATTCTGTTTAAAATACACCAAACGCAAAACAGTACGCGAGGTCGAGTGTTATTTTTACATTTTTCCAAAATACTCCTCATTATTTAACAGAATAAGGTGAGCCGAATAAATTCGAAATGAAATGATTTCGGAAATTAAAGTTATTTATTTTATATTATAAAATTATTTCGTTTGTGTGTCCGTTTACATTGAAGAATAATGAAAAACGCGATATGACCAAAATCTTTAGAAGAGTATTCGAGTGCGTCAAGATAGAAACGATATTTTGTATTAGAAACCGTTCGCACGTACCGAAATCTATTAAAAGTAAATAGCGGTGCATTTTGATTGTTTGCGTTCGATTTGTGCTCAGGAAAACCAGTGAACCTCAGAACAGTGCCGGCAAAAGAGCAGAGCACTTGCTCAGGGCCCCGGGCCTTACACGTAGTTATTAATATTTCGTAAGCCTAGAATTTTTGTATTTTCAAATCTAAATAACAAGTATAACAACTGCCGTCTGCCGTAATGTGTAAATGTTTATATAGTAATCGAATTTTTAACTTAAATATAATGTGTACTTGGTAGTGTAGGTATGTGATACAACAATATCGTTGTCGCTTTTTATAATAAAATATATGATATCCGTAAATAATTAACACAGAAATTATAACTCGTCCGCATTCTATTTATATACTATTGACCATTAGACATTGTTGTTTATCGTGTTATTTGTACGTAACAAACGCGACTCATTAGATTTTAATGAGCCACTTTGCTTCGACCAAGGCCACAAGAAAAAAAAAACAATTTTGATGAAATTTCCTTTTTTTCAATTTTCTTTTTTTTTTTGACACGGTTATGTCTGTTAAGGTTAGGGTTCGTTTTGAGAATTTCTCCGACACCGAGAACGTTACCGCGATTAGGTTATGAACGAAACCGTTGCTGAGCGACGTTCAAGCAGACGGTTAATAGTCCTACGTATGTCGACTGAATTCAGTAGCCACTAGACATATCCATGTTACCGTGCATTAACACGCGTGCATTGTAGACAAGTACTTTGTTTTTTTTTTTTTTTTTAGTACGAAAATTATTATATTTATACAATATATACTTGCAAAATAATATATTAATCTGTTTTCAAAATAAATACATATTTGAAGAGTTTACGTTTGATTGTATGCGTAAAAAAAAAAAATGTTTTTACATAAATTATGTAAAAATTAATGCTGGGCCTCACAGAACCTGCCGCTGCAGAAAATACTCGTACAAATTCGTATTACAGTCGCACCGGATTCAAAAACGCGTTAGCAGGACAAGCAGAAGCCCTGAGCAGTGTGTCTATAGGTACTTTCGTATAGTGTAAAAATTTTTAAAAAAAAAACCCGTATAGTTTTTATATACTGCAATCGCAAATATAATAATGTGTTTGAATGTATGTCTTTATACTTAAGTAATCCTAATTATGTGTCGTAGTAAAAAAATGTGTAAAAAAAAAAAAAAAAAAACGTGTTTTATTTTCTTAGGTACGGAGAAGTCCAGCCGGCCGGGAGCGCGCCGAGGGTCTGCAAGTTGTATTTCTGCTGGAAGCCGATGTTCGCCGTCGGCGTGATCAATTGAGGCGCCAGCGGCATTGCCCGACCGATGGGTATGGCCGGCGCGGCGACCACGGGGGCGGCCGGAGCGATGGCCGCAGCGGCCGGCGACCGGTCGACTTGGGCCGTGAACCCGTTGATGGGATCGGCCTGGTAGTTGACGGTACGTATCAGCCCGTCGGCGTCCAACAACCTGTAGTAGCCCATCACCGAGCCGCCCGACCGCACCTCCTGTTGGTCCTTGTTGTCGCCGGTCAAAGGATCGCTGACGGCGTACCCGAAGTTAGACGCGGACATCGCGCAGACGGACGCCGACACCACCAAAAACAAGACCTGCGCAGAACGCAAGAGCGAATTAGTGACAACACAATATAAGTGCTTCGCCGATTTATTTTTGTTTTTTTGATTCTGAACGGAGCGTGGAAAGCGTCGGTTTTACAATCAGTGGCGTCATTTCAGTTTTCGAAAGGGGGAGGCAAAATATTTAACCGGCCCATTTAACTATTTTCCACTTACATTATATAGCTCAATACGATTTCTGTTTTACATAATTTTGATATTTTCGTTATCACGGGCACGCGCGAATCGCCAGATATTTTTTATTTTTTTTTTTTTTGGTGAGGGGGGGAAAATTCATTATTTTGTCAACTATAATAAATGTATCATTAATGACTATACAGTACTTATGAGATTCAAGTTTTGAAGTTTTCCTTGTCGTATAACATTAAACGTGTTAGAAATTACGTTTTGTGACACGTTCTGAACATCTTGTTTAGTTATTTTCCTCTCTTTCTCGCCGTCTTGATCACACTTGGTCTTTAGCTTTTTTCATTTTTATTTTTTCACGCTTGTCACTCACAAATTATGTATACATAAAACGTACGTTTGAAACGTTAAAGAACGGCTAAACAAATTCGTTTATGCCGTACGCGATACAGCCATACTGATTACAGGTACGTCGTCAACCGTCAAACGTACATCGTATATTCTTTATCGTGCTTTACGCACTGCCTTTAGGTAACCATAACCGTGTTTATCGAAAACAATCTAGAACCGTGGTAAGCTGTAACCACGAATTAATCGCCTTTAATCGTGGTTATATGACCTGCATACTTTAAAATTTTATTGGTAATTCAATTATAATCCACTGTTTGCCACGCGATTTCTTATTATTACTCATAACTCGACAATCATTACTACAGATTTGGTAAGAATAACTATTGTTCAACATCGTCTCGGCGCAAATCATGTCGGCCCACAATTAACGAGGGGAGCAAATGCCCATCCTGCCCCCCACCAAATGACGCCACTGTTTACAATGATGTTTTTTCTATTTTTTTTATGTTTTTTTTTATCCTGCCAGAAAGAGTGCTTCGATCCTTACAGCTATATACCCGGTTTTCGGTAGTGGTACGTTATTAGAGAGGTCGTATTTCGGTTTTCTCAATAGCGCCTAAAAACCGAAACAAACTACCGAAAAATTACAAAAAAAAACGACAAAAACAGGGTTTCGTCGAAATCGATAATTTTAATTTTTTTTCTCGTGACTTTGAATCAATAACGATCATAGAAACTTGAAATATTCACCAAACATGTACCTTTATATTTATATTAGGGAGAACAAATTTTTCAAACAATTTTGGACTGTTTATAACAATTATAGATATTGTGGTATTTATAATATTCATAAAAGAGGTCATTTTCGGTTTTAATTTAATACAATGTCAGACGTATACGTTACTTCTACTATATATATATATATTCGAAAAATTTTGAAAATCGTTCCTCACAATTTTCTTTTATAAACATTTCAAGTTTTTCGGCGCAAAGTGTATTTTATTTTTTTGTTGGGTAATTACGTTTTTTCAAAACTAATAATGATCCAAGAGTCTTAAAATTTTTTACCAAATATGTAACATTTTACTGTATTCACGAAAATAATTTTTGAAAATTTTTAGCTCCCTAGGTTTATTATAATAGAAATTACATTAAAATTATATGTACTGTAATAAAATTATTCGTAAATTATACACTCTGTATACACACTATATTATTAATACCTAATAATAAAATATATTACACCGAAAGTCCACTCAGAATCTTTTAATCGAATATGCTATGATTTATCGCGTTGCTTTCAAATGTATACTTATAACAAAACTCCAAAATCTTTATCCGAGTAATCCACTTAAGCGACTTCCACCATATCCCGCGGCTCGCTACCTTTTAAAAAATTTTTTTTTTTTTAATTTTCGCCCAAATCCGACAAATTTCAATCGTATTCGGTTGCGCACTGAAGATTAACCATTTAACTTCCTTTCAGTCAATTCGTGGTCGACATTTCCATTACGACGAACAGCGTATAGAAACCGACTCTAGTGTGTCCTAAGATATGGTTTAAAATTTCAAAAAACGGGACTTTTAACCAAAATCCTTCATAAAAAAAAAAAATACCAATTACATTCATTACAAATAATATTAATTAAATTTTATAATGTTACGAAAATTTCCTTGTGTTTTAAAATTATATTTTACTAAGGTGAGTCTTTTATGTGTTATAAGATACGATCAATAACAATTTAAATTATTCTCGCGTTCCTTCACTACTGTTTTTTTTTTACATTTCTCTAAAGAAATTAGGATGCTTAGTAAGTACCGTGTGCTTAAAAGAAATTTATGAAACTACGTACATATTATATAATCAGTGGTGGATAGGCATTTTTTTCTCACAGGGAAAAGTTTTAATGGACTCAATTGAACTAAGGCATTATATTAAAACCTAAGCTGTTCGTTTCGTCCGCGGTTTCTACCTCATAATTAATACATAATAAAATAGTACAATATAAACTTTATTTTAATTTTAAATAACACATTTCCACCGTAATATAGATAAACACAAATTATAAAATGAACACACGAAATTTGAAATAATATAATAATATTATACTGCAAAAAATACTTGAAACATAAATAATTTAGAATTTTGATATCATTATGTGTATTGTAAAATGTAATTTCTAAAATGCCGTAATTATAGGTTTTGGACACACACAACTCCGTTTATGAAATTTAAAATTTTACCGATACGTTTTATTTCAAGGACAATAAAAGAACCAAAATAAAAATTAACTTGTTAATTACTCAATATTTAATGACCTTTTTTTTTTTTTAAGTTTTTTATTTGTAAAGGCATTTACTAAATTATAATTGTTTAATATAATATATAGATACATACAAATTTAGAGGACTCTATTGACAAAGTTCCACCGTAAAAATCTTTTTCCCCTCTAGTCCTATACGGCCCTGTATACAATTTTTAGAATAATAAAAACCGTAATTGCTTTTACGAAAAATATAATTTTTTTTTTACAAGTCCATTAAAACGTTTGAAAGGAAAATATTGTTAATATTGACGCGTTTATTTCAAGAATAACTTTTTGTATGTTTAATAGTGAATGAGGATTGATTTATTGAAACATTTTCTTTTCTAACCTTTCGAACACTTCACACAATCCACACGGCTTTCTGTCCATTTATTCGTGTATTTAAAATTTTTGCCTTTATCTGTTCGGTTCCGTACCAAATTTTAGTAATGAAATAAATAATTTTAATTTTCTCGAATGTCAGCGCACGTAGTAACGTCTGATTCTTATTAACCATATATACATATATAACAAAAAACATTTAAAATTTCAAAAAAACAACTCTAATTTTCGACATACGACGATTAAATGCGTCATAAAATTGATTCGATATTGTTTCAATTATACACAAATAAAAAAAGGAAAATAAATGGTACCTATTTAAAAAAAAAAAAAAACAGAGTATATAAAGCGTCCCGTTTGAAGTTCATCGCGATAACGGGATGCAATACCGAAAAACGGGACAATCCCGTTTTAAACGAAACGTTCCTTCATCCTTTCCTAAGACCTCCTGCCAACTGACATATGAATCGAATCGAATCCATATAATACGAATAGAAATATTTATTTATTATTTTATTTTTTTATTACGTTCATGGTGTATTAATAAAAAATGAAGTCATATAAGTTTTTTTTTAAGAAAGAAAACGTTTTAAGATACGTTCTGTTGTTGCATGTTCTAGATATTTCACATCAATCGTACATAAAAACATAGTGATTCCATTAAACTTTTTTTCTTATTTAATTCCAAGGAACATTATTTATTTTTTTTATCGACCAAAAAAAAAAAACATTTACAATAAAACAAATTGTTAACATCATTATTCTTAAAATAACAACTTTGAAATATCCGACCATAAATATCCGTGTATGAATATATTCGAAATAATTATAACAGTATAATATATGGTACTTACTCTTAATGCGGACTGCATGATTATTGATTATTAAGTCGAACCGTCTGGATACACCAAAAAATGTCGAATGTTGTCTGTGAAACGTTGGTTCTCTTTTAAATAACTACTCAGTTTGTGTTTTGTTCTTCTACCACTAATGGTTCCCGAGTTAAATTACATCATATTACACGACCTCGAATTTATATATTACAATAAACACCTTCTTTGAAAAACATTTAACGTCTGACAATAAACACATTCGTGTCTGACCCCAAGGCATATGCGTTTGGATTTCGTTAACCAAAAATACTTATTAAAAACAATACAACACAAAAACAATTATTACGATATTCTCGATTTCTGTATTATGGAAAAAAAACATACCAAATGTCAAGTGTATTTTTTTAATTTTAATAGAAAAATATCCCGAAAAATTTAAGTGTATATACACCTACCAAATGATTATAAAATTTAACTCGGGCCGTACTTTAGTCCGTTATATTTTTGTATTTCTTAATAAATAACACGCACTGTCAAAACTTGCACATATAAAAATCGAAAAAAATTATAATTTAGAGACATTTTCTTAAAACATACATGCTCGGCATATTTTTTCTTATTCCTCATTGCTTTCAAACATCTACTCGTAACAGTAAATCATCTTCGTAAACTTGAATCAATTATGCCAATTTGCATAATTTATAATATGTATCTGTCCTGGCAGTATTTGAGCAGTGTATTTGGATTCAGTGCGGATTCATTGAAAATGCAATTAAACTACTTCAACTACAACAAAATTGAATAGTACCAATTTTTCTGAATAAACAGTGGTCTACTTACTAAATCAGTTTCCGAAAGATCTGAAATTATATATTGTAAGTAAAAAATATAAAACTATTTATTATGCTGTAATTAATATTTCTGAAGCTAAGAAAAAATTTAAGTGAAAATAATGCTCAAGAATATATATCTTTTAGACGACAGTCTTTACCTCATTAGGTTATCTTGATCCTACGAGTTTTCAATGGAATCTAAAAAAAATTGTATATAATAATCCTAAAATAGATTAAAAATTAAATCCTTAATTTTAGAAAAGCTCACTCTAAATTTATGTAAGTAGGTATAGTGATTTAATATAACTATTAACTATTTAATATTACTATTCAAATGTTAACGTATTTATTATTAAAGAATTATAAAAATTTTATTTTCTTATTTAACATATCTACCGTCATTATTTTTACCATAATTAACACATCACTATAAAAATTTAATTTTGTAAGAATTTTTTTTATTTATAAATTGTATTTAAATAATAAAAATTATATATTAATACTTGTAATTAATAGACACATTCAATTTAATAAAAATATGCAATTTTAGTTGTGGTTTTACTTAAGTTAAAGGACTTTCCAAATGATCAGACAGAACCCTAACCAAAACTAACTAGTAATATAAATTTTACACTACTTAACTATACAGAATTTTCGATGTACCTAAATTGGTTTTTTTTTTGTCTGTTGCCAATTTTAATGCCGGAAGAAGAACGCAAATAAATTTACAAAGCTTTTTTTGCACATTTATCTCCCTGTGTATACTGTTAAAAAATAATTGTTATATAAAATGGTCTTTATTAAAATTCAATTTATTATTTATATCATTTTTTTTTCGATAAAATATCAAAATTATTTGATGAAATATACAAAAAAAATTTTTTAAAAAATTTTAATATTAAAAACCGAAATAACCCATAGCATCCGCTTTCTGTCAGACATATATACTAACTTATTGTTCCTGAGCAATTGTTCCTGACAATAACTTAATTTATTTTGTTATAGTTTATTGTTAATCGAGTATAATAGTTTTACAATTAAAATTACATCGATAAAACCGTAATATTACCGTGTTATGTTATCAATATAAAAAACGAATTTGTTTTAATATTAAGGGGTTTTTTTTACTAGTATACATATAATAGAACAATATACTACGTTAAGTACTTAGTACCTATTAACCTATACCAATAAAATATATTTATATTAATTTGTCAACAATAATATATGAAGGCATAACAACGTTTTATATAAAAACAGAGTAGTAAGTCATAATTTGTATGTTAAGTAGTTAATAATTTATTTTACTTTGTCTGTTTTAATCAAACTATAATTAAAATTGTACATTTGAAAATATTTTGATTCGTTGTTGTCGGTTAAGAAATTTCAGAAGTCAGGTAGAATAATAGGTACTTACTGACGACCCGTGACTATAGTCAATATTTAACCAATTTTTCTCTAATCGATAATCATAATATTGAATACCGACTTAGGATAGGTACGACATAAATTAAATCAGTTTCGGGCAGTTATTTTTATATAGATTATCGGGATTATATTTGTATTTTATATGTCTTCGTGATGGTCAGTTAATATGAGATTTGAAGTTTGCACTTACAATCGGAATAAAAATAAAAGTGTACTGTATATATATATATTGATAGTGCAATCGAATGATAAAAAACAAAAATATCAATAATTATGATCAAAAGCGTGTTCGCATTGACGAGGCCAAATAATATAAATAGTATTATATATAATATTTTAAAATCGTGGTGGGCGCCGTTGAATTGTACACGACTCGGCTAAACGAAAAACGAAGACAGGTTATTTAAATAGATTCGGTTGAATTTTAATAAATAAAATAATGCAATAGACGACTTGGTTATTTTCCAAAATTGCGTGGCAATGCGACTCGAGCAAAATACATGTTTTAACGGAGGAATGAATATAGAACAGGCCGAGTATCGTTTTCCTTTTTTTCGTATTTCGAATATATATTTATATACCAAGTGTTATGTTTATTTACATTCATTTTGTGCCGTGGATGGAAATAATAGTTTATTATTCATGAAAACTATGAGCCCGTTAATAGGCGAAAAAAATATAAAATATACGATTTGGCTCATTTATTTTTATTTTTCGCTGCATGACGCGTACACGGCTACTCTATACAATGTCTGTAATTTTACCCTTGAACTTTTTCAGAAACATTGTTATTGTCTGCGCCAGTGATCGTTTTCGTCAACTGGAGGACAGTACCTAAAATGTTTGTGTTCTGCTACTGCACACATCTATTTTCTTTATTATACCTCTTTAAAAAACTACTATAATTAATATAAATTGAATTTAATACCTGTCTATACATAATATACACGTCTGATACTCTGCTGTCATACGCATAGATTATACAATCAATTTTTACTCAATTATTTCAAATTATTTAAAAGTATGTAAAAAAAAATCTTAAAATAATAAATGCTCAGTAGGCACACGATGACATAATTTACATAAATTTATAGATATAACTATAATAAAAGTAAATTTAAATTTCTTCTAGTTTTAACAATATAATAATTAAAATAATTGGCTAAAAATGTACTGCACACTTGTCCATTTGCTACTCCACATTCTGTATATGCTACTGCACACCGTGTGTGCTACAGCACACAATTTTAGACCCTGCTGGAGAGGGTCGCATTAACGATCACAAAAATAATGGTATAGTGCCGCAAAAGTATATTTTATCAAGAATCGTCTGCATAAAATATTAAAATTATTTCCGTTAAATATTTTACCATATTAAATCATTATAAGATTTTAAAAAATTTATTCTTCTAAAGAGTAAAAGTTAAGATTGTATGTTTGTTGCTAAACTATATACATTTCAATTGGGTCATGCCTAAATATATCAAAATCCTTTCCTCCACTTAAACATAATTATATTTGGAACTTAAAATTAATAATATACTTTTTTTTTTTAAATGGAATGGAAAAGGGACTTATAAATGTATGCGATTTATATTCAAAGATTAGTTTTCTTTTTTTTTAATTGATATTTTTAATACAGTTAGATATAAGTATATAATTTACAAAACGATATCCGCGTGTATGTAATACCTGCATGTCTTGTCGTTTGTTGTCTTATTAAAACAAGTGCGCAATTTTTGACGTCTTTTTGTTTTATTTTTGTGAATACTTCAAGTTTAGACATCAATTTCAAAAAAAAAAAAAGATGTAAGTAGACAATGTCGACAACGTGCGGAATAAAGTCATTTTTCACCGTCAAAAATTCGGCATCGCGATTACTACTGGCCAAAGACGGCACGGGCAACAAATTGTTCGTGTTTAGATACAACTAGAGACGGGAATTTCAATTCTATTTAATAAATCAGTTCACTTGATTCCGTTTATTTACGATGAGATGACACTCTGATAGTTACCTCCAATTAATAATTCACATTAAATCCGTCAGTTCTCTTTAGACTTCTAAAATCTTAATTAATGACTCAAATGTTTAGACACGATATAATAATTGTCGTTTATTAGTAGAATGCAAATTTGTATTCATATTTTTTTTTCTCTTCTTTTGGTTGATTGTGTGTTATACAAAATAAACACGTTATATGTTTTATATATATATATATATAAATGAAATAAAGAATATGATTTTTTTAACGCATTTTCGACATTCTGATGATTTATTTTACGATTTTAACTGCATATTTTTTCTTTAAGTGTATATTTAGGTATTTTCTAGATATTTTAAAATAATTATTGTCAATATATTGTATTATATATATATAATTTTTGAATTTTGGTTTTATATTTTCGATAAATAATGAAATTAATTGTTACAGGTAATATATACGGATTTCTATTGATATAATTATCATTACGTCATAGTTCATACTTTTAGACAACTTATCGCTGAAATAATACTAATGTGTTTGTTAAATAATACTAATGCTATGTGTTTATTAAAAAATACAATATTATAAAAATTAAAATGTATCTATACGAAGAACCGATTAATAAGACGAATATATTAAATCCATATTTAGTAACGAGCTCGTTGCGATATACGGGACAGTCATCACGGTATACAAAGTTTATATTTTTTTGTACATTAATAATTGTAATTCTTTTCTTTTTTTTTCTGTAATTATTACATAAATATTATAAAAAAAATTTGTGTAGTGATTTGTGCGTCCTCCGATTCACAAATTTATTATATGACACAGTGGAGGAACTTGTCTAAATTGAAATCGTACATTTTGTACCATACACAAATCACATTTAGTCTAACAGAATTATTATTTCAAATAATTTATTTGAATGAATTTTTTTGATGATATGTTTTCTATTTTATTTTTTCACTTTAGATGTAATAATAAATAATACTTATCACGAGAAAAATGAATCGAGTAAAAGAATTATATAATACGATCAGTTTATGCGAAAGAATTCGTATAAAATAATAATAAAAGAGGAGTTTTTCTTTATTTTATTACTATATATAAGTTTGTCTTAATTTGCGTTTAAGGCAATAATTGAGAAAACCGGCGTTGAAAAGAGCTTCTTTAGAATTTTATTAATAGCTGTCTCGTTCTAGAACAGTTCTTGCGTGCCGTAGGTATTGTACACTATTGTGTGGAACGCGTAGGACGTTATTAGTGTTAAAATAAACGTAAACCTAATGAGTAATGACAAACGTTCTAAGAGAAAAATATAAATGACAATAAAGTCTAATACGAGTATGGTTTGTGTGTATTGTATTATAATTTGTTTGCGTTTGGCTTGTTAATTTATTGTTTAAATTTCGTTATTTTCGCTTAAAAACCAGAGATATTTTTATATTAGATTATTTTCCACGTTATATCAACATATTTACTCGGTAGTACAATTACATTACAAAAAATAATAATCGTTGCCGTGGGTATCACTTATGACTGCGTTACGTTAACGTGTTTTGTGTCCGGCTATCTGTTATTATATACGTGCATGACATCTTACAGTAGATGTTTTTTTTTATACTTATATTTTTGTTATATTTTATGAACATTAATTCAATCTGTCGACTACGAACTAACGTTTATTGCTCTGGAAAAATTGTAGTATCAATTAAAATAAATTAAGATAGTTGAATATTTTCAAGACTATACCTATACGTAAAGTTTTCAGATTTTATCAAAATTTGTGTAACTTGTCAAAACAGAATGTCGCATAGACGTAATTCATAAGAAAATATTTGTTTAATTTTTTATGAACACCTGGAATTTTTGAATACATCTGGTAATTAACAAAACATAAATTATATGTAAATATACATTTACTATAATCACACTTTTCAAATGAACTGTTATACAGTATAAAAATAAACAAAATGTAATGTATATCAATGTGTTTAATTTTTGTAAATATTTCATTAATGTTTCCATCATATCATTCTGATCCATACTGTTCAATGTAAAATATCACTAGGTTAGCTAGATGCTTTTTCTCACTTATTTATTATTACTAATTATTATTATCATCCTTATTCTTATATTTATTATTATTTTTACATTTTTTTTTAACCTCATTTATTCAAGTCTGTATAATTCATGCATTTAAATTAATACCTCAATTATTATTATCATCACATTTTGCAGGCTCCTGTATATGTATAGGTGGACAACTACTTTTTTGATCCGGAACTCAATCCAATTTGTTTTTTATTTCATTTTTTATTTTTTTATCAACGAATTGTTTGTTTACTGAATAACATTAATTTTTTAGATATAGGTTACCTTAACCTTACATTATCCAACCGTTTAACCGCAATTAAACACAATATATGAAACAGGAAACCGAGCAGAATAAAAATAAAACAACAATTCTTGGTCCAGCCAAAATTGTGTGCGACCAAGCAATTAACACCCGTAATAAATAATTAATTTAAAAATAACTTTGACGTAGAATTAAGTAACTATAGCTCGTTATATATGAAATAATTGTTATAATATAATATATTCAACTTTCATTTTTTTTTCTCATTCGAATATTAAAATAATCCGATTACATTAACGTGTTTCCGTAGAAGATTAAAGACGCCTTTAAAACGTTTGTTTACGTTTAATTAATTGGAAAATAACTTACAATAAAAAATTTCATTTTATATAGGGTTTATATAATATAGAGCATATGCCTATAGAAGTACGTAATTAAAAAGTAAAGTACACTCTAATTGTTAACAATTTATGTGCCTAAAATATCTAAATGATAATTTTTTGTATTTTTAAACATATTAAGTGTATCTAAATATTTGACAGATCTTAAGTGATAACCGTGTGTTATAAAATAAAATAAAATTTATTTTTATATTTTAATATTAACGAAATATATGTTTAATCGATTGCATAAAAGTCTTTTAATTTTAAAAATTGTATTGTTACAAAAGGATAACTTGAGCGATTGTTATTTCTCTGGATATATCAACATTAATAAAATTTCCTTATTAAAATATAAGAGTAATCAAATTGCATTAAAGTTTTCTGTAAAGTATTAAAGACGTAACTATATTAAAATCCTTATTATATAATTCAAAACGTGAGTCTTAAAGGGTCGATTGAAATTTTCAACTTTTTCTTACCTAACTCAAACTCCAAACTCAGTTTTATTGGAAAACATACACCGACTTTACTCTGCCATTTCGGAGAATTGTACTAGAATAACGGGTGTAAACGAAATCGACTTGACGAAATGAAATTTAAATAAATGCATTTCAATTTTTACTTTTGAGTTTTAACACAAAACATTTATTATTTTTATTTGTGGTTTAAATTATGCAAAATAATGCGTCCCATTAAATTAAATAAAAATGTTATATTAAATAATATGAATAAACGGATTATTAAATTTCGGATAAATAAAATTTTGTTGATTATTAATAAGTATTATTATAAATGTAACGTCCGTGGTCATATTGTGCTGAAGTCAAACATTAGTAAATTATTATATCAATGTGCCAATACGTCTAGTAGATTTATTATTGATTTCATAATATAAAATCATCAAACTTAATTAATATTTATTTTAAAATCACAATATTAACATGTTGTACGATAAGAATGATATAACATATTTAAATTTTATAAAATTAATGATTATATATACTTAATATGATCTATATAATAATTTAATTTATTATAATTAATACTAATTATATAATACTATTAAAATTATAATTTAATTAATACTAAATTAATTTAGTGTCAAATTATATGAACCGTATATGCAACAAAATAATATATGTTTAATTAACTATTATTTGTAATATATTGTTATTTGAATATATTTAATAAATATTGTGATTTTAACATATAAAATAGTTTTCTGACTTCACTTAGAATCTAAAATATTATCATTATTATTATTTAAATATTAAGATGAATTCAAAATAATAAAATACGAGGATCTGGTTGATTTTAATTCTGATAACGTTATTATTGATGTTTGTAAAACAACAGGTGAAAATGTAAAGTTTTTGAAAATTAAAAACAGTGTAAGTAATATTTAAACAACAACGTACTTACAACATTATAAAGTAAAACGCGTTTTCAATGTTTAAGTTTTACATCATTAATTTTATCCACTGCATCACACTACTCGA
The DNA here is from genome assembly GCA_032441835.1 of Slavum lentiscoides. NCBI lineage: Eukaryota > Metazoa > Arthropoda > Insecta > Hemiptera > Aphididae > Slavum > Slavum lentiscoides. The sequence goes on from CM063706.1 coordinate 42,873,009, forward strand.
AAACAAATGTGCACATAATATATTAAAATATAGTATTGACCAGTTATTCGGTATTTTTCTTTTTTTTTATTCATATACTCTCTATTTAAAGTATACTTCCTGTTGTTATCACCGATGATATCCTTCCTGACATACACGGTACAAAACTTTTCGAATTCCTCGTATAATAATTGTCAATTCAAATGCTTAATTATACTTTTACACTTATTTTTTATAATAACTTTAATAATGTTTAGTATAAAATTACTATAAAAATATAATTATATTAAAAATTATTAATGTAGTATTTTTTTTTTTTTAATAATCGATAATCGAGTGAAGATAATTTTTATTGAATTTGAATTTTGCCCCACATCTTAAACCTAGTCTGCGAATATTAATGAATAATAGTATTTAACACAATATATCATTTATTTAATTATTTATTGAGTTGTCTGATAATTTAAAATTATTTCAAATAACGTAATAATATAATATCCTTACCTTACATCGGGTTATAATTTATAAATTGTTTTTCTCATTAACGAAGCTTTCCTTTATGCCACTTTATCATATTCTTCACGAATAACAGTTCATATACACATATTTCATCATAATTACTTGCGTACATTATTTCATAATCCATAGATAGCCACAAATTTACCACAATATAAATCACATAAATACTACGTTAGATTTCAAAATTTCAGTAATTAACATTTTACATTATTTTTAGTAATTTTCGTATTATGTACATATTATATAAACAAGAATGATTTTAAATATAATATCTGAAGTAATTTTATATTATGCGTATAATATATATATATATGATCTAAACAGTGGATCCACTGTAATTACATTTGTAATATGATCCAAGTGAAGGGAGTGTAATTTAGAATGGTTATAAGGTATGTATACCAACGAAAATATTTAAATTCATGGGCCATTGATTATTTTAAAACAAACAATTCAAAAGTTTCTCGTTCAAAAAGTTAGTACGATAAATAAAAATAAAAATAATGTATATTATAATAAGGCAAAACTTGTTCAGTTGTTCAACTTAATTACAACGTACAAATATCGAAAATATTATTGAAATAATACTTGTAAAGAAATGCCTAATAAATAAATAATGAAAATGAACGACATAAAATGTAATATGAGGTAATATCAAAAGGCAAAAGCTTTGATGAAACATAAAAAAATATAAAACATACTGCGCATTTAAAATATTATTATCATATTAACACTATTTACTTCCATAAAAATCCAAAACCAAATTAGATATAATATTCGCATATTGTATACGAGAAACATACATTCAGATTCAGTGTACTTGGATTTTATTTTTAATTTGATAATTGAGGGATAACGAAATTATTGATTTTTACAATAAGATAGGCCGAAACAATTGTTGCGCAATATATATTTAGTTACACAATCAACTTATCTAATTACAGTATCGTAGTGTAAACTTGTTCGTAACAAATAAATAACTATTATTGAGAACTAAAATATGTGTACACAAAATAAAATACTTAAAAATTAGTTGTTTTTTAATGTTTTAAATGCAAATACGTATTATCGAAAGGGATGTTTGAAAAATATTAACGTAAAAAATAAATTTGCGGAAATAATGCGTATACGCCTTCTACTATTTTGACCACATTAATTATTACGTGTGACAGAAAATATTAATGAATTGAAGTTGTTGGTAGTGAGATGCATTAAAAACCATAATACGAGTATAGGTATGTGTTTTTTTTCAATATTTAACGTTGATCACAATGCATGTTTATTATTATTATTATTATTATTATTATTATTATTATTATTATTATTATTATTATTATTATTATTATTATTATTATTATTATTATTATTATTATTATTATTATTATTATTATTATTATTAATTAATTAATTAAAATAAATATTATACATTATAAATATTTCTATTATATTAACGTATAAAACTATTCAATACATTCTTTTCTAAAAACATATCCCTATGACCCTATACATATAGTCCTAATGTATATGTACGACGTTAAATAGATATCAGTCTATTTTATTTGCTATACATTGGTCTGAATTATAAATTGCCTTATGTAACTAAGTTGGTAAACAAGTTGTAATTCTATTTACCTTTTGTATGATTCTAAATCAATATTAGATTCCGGTTTTTTAACTTTAACTATCCGGCCAACAATTTTATTTTTAATTCCTTCGCTATTTAATATCAGATTATCTAAAATAAATTTTAAGTTTTCCCAATTATTTTCATATTTTCTTTGAAATTTAATAAGATTATTATTGCTACAATCACTTTAATCTAAATTCAAACAATTAATAAATTTGTCGTCAGGACTATCATCGACGATTTGTACGTATATGGTATATATAACGTATTCTCCGGAGTACTCTTAGTTAATACTTCAATTTTATTCCTGTTGTCTATAGTAGAATAACATTTTACACAATCAATGTATAAATAATGTGATTATTATCGGAATATTTGAAAAATAAAACGGTGTGGTGTTGTAATACTCGGCCAAGAACGGATTTGAAATGTAATAATTCGGATGAGACTCTCTTCGAACTGTTACAATATAGTATCTTGAATTATTAAATTTTCAATCTCATTGCTGTTTTTTTCGTGCTATCGTTTCGTAAACATTCATATTAGTTTTATAATATATTTGTTTACCTAATACAATAATAAATTATAATGTGCCGTTACTTTTATAACACTAAATCATACACCTGTAAATCGATTGATTCACATCGCACGGTCGTTCCCCTAATTGCCTATCCGAAGCCCCGTGCGGATAAACGACTATGCCGTGAACAAAATTTCGAATAACTTATTCGAATTTTGTGTTTTAGAAATATAGCCTAATGTTCTTATAATATGATAAATTGAATGCTTAACATATTTACACTTCGCTTACTCTCCCTATTTATCTACTAATTTTAGTGTGCATTTTACATTGATGCCGTTTTCATCTTGTTAAGTTTATAGCCATTTAAAGTGGGCCGAATTTTCAAAATCGCATTCAATTACAGGTATTTACTTGTTCGCCATATATTTATATTTTAGTAAACTATTTTCTATTCACTTTAAAATTATACCTATATTATTATACAGAATCTATAAAACATTGAGTTGAGCAGCGACACGTTTTGGGGAAGGGCTACTAAGTAGTAAGCCGCTACTTTATTGTTTTATTGTTGTAGTGAAACTAGATTACCGAGAAAAAAAAGTTGAGTTATAAGACGAGCCTTAAAAGTATAAAAAACAAATATATATATATATATGTATATACATTTTTTAATATTTAATATTCAATGTAAGTTATTTGCTTAATTTGTTGAAGTCTGAATTAAATGTTGTAATAGTTGTTATACTTTAAAATTAAAGTAAATCCTATAATTTCACCTGATAAAAAATTTATTATTTATGAGCAACTTAAATATTAATCTATTAAAATATTAAATATTTATCTATTTAACATAAATATTAACTTAAAATTAATATTAACCTATTCGTTATTAGTATGGTTTTTCGTATAATCTATAAAATAAAACTTCGTATCATTGTTACTGTACTCGTATTAACACCCTGATATATTTTTGATAAACCTAAACTAATAATTACTATGATTTCTACATTACTTATATTCTTATTTTATAATTTATTATAGTTTATATTTAAGTTGTAATAATGAAACAAGAAAAATACTTTTAAATATTTTGCAAAGTATAAATATTAGTATATACGAGCCAATATAATAATCGTAAGCCAATATAAATTTGAAATTATAAGATTGTAATATATTCTGTACAAAAAAGTTGAATATTTTTTTCTTCGAAATGTAGTTTATATATGAAATTTTTGTATTTCATATGAAATCTTTCGTGCAACAAATTACCTGAAATATAAATATTAATAACTTTCAATTAATAAGTCATCATGAAATTAATGCTCCATTATATATTTCATTTTTATGAATTACAATTATTCAGTTAAACGTTATGCTGCGTTTTATTTCGCGTGTTAAAACTTTGAAAGGATACAAAATCCTCCACATGATGATACGTTGATAATATATTAATGCGTGACCTGAAACCACCGTCGACGTCCGTTTTACGTACATAAAAAAGAAATTAATCACATAAACCAAAACTCTTTTGCAGGCTACAGTTTTTAAATGCGGTTGATTTTGCCCAAAACGATTTGTACACATTGCAAAAGGCATTGCATTATATACAGTGACGAAAACCAATACATGTATTTAATGTATACAATAATTGATTGTATGTAATTGTTTATGGAACGAGTACTAAAAATGTATGTTATTAATGTGTTGTATCGATTGGATTTATAAGGATGAATATTACTTACTAATTACCACTGCAGACACACTTGGAAAACTTCAAATAAACACAGTAATATTATATTGAAGTACATATTTGATGTATTTATGAAATCCACATACTCGTAAAATATAACACACATATTATGTAAATCAATAACTTTAATCGAAAATTTATCGTTCCATCTGTAAGTCAACAAATATTTAATTATACCGCAAAGGTGAATTCTTTTGACGATCGTTGGTTATCTCTTTATATTTTCATTGCGATTTTCAAAAATATTCCTCAATGGATTCCAGCGAGTGGTTTCATGTCCTTATATTTTAATGGATTATTCTTTAACGGCTTTAATAAAAAGCATATTTTTTCGACGACTCTTCAAACAAAATAATACCACGTACCCAGTATAGTGAACTGATTGGTATAATAAAATACGTGAAAATTGTGTGGGCATTTTAAATACATTTAATTCGAAAACTATCCGATTTATTTACGTAAATATTATAAATGATATACAATATTCAGTGGCGTATTTTCAATTTTTATCGGGGGGGGAGTTTAGCCGTTATTATTCAAATAAAAAAAACAGAATTTATTAAATTTGTATATATATATATATATATATATATATACTTAAATATACAATCAAGTCAATATCATTTATTGTTTTGTCAGTGTTATAATCAGGGTCTAAAATTGTGTGCAGTAGCAAATACCGAATGTGGAGTAGCAAATGGACAAGTGTGCAGTACCTATATTTTTAGCAAATTATTTTAATTATTATATTGTTAAAACTAGAAGAAATTTAAATTTATTTTTATTATAGTTATATATCTATAAATCTATGTAAATTATGTCATCATTTATTATTTTAAGATTTTTTTGTATACTTTTAAAATAATTTACAAGATATGTAACAATAAAAATTATACAATTATTTATAATTTTACAGGTAGTCTAACAAATATGAAGAAAAAAACTTTTGTTGTTCATTTGATTATTCTTCATAAAGTGCTTACTATAATTAATATATTGTAAAAACCAATTTCAAGCAAAATCAGCCACATTAGGAAATACTGTTAACATAATTAAAAGTGTTATTCAAGTATTTGAAAATTTAAGAACTTCTGAAGGGTTTTCACAAATATGGACAGAAATACTCGTACAAATATTTTTGGAAAAACACTATTTAATAAGTGAAATGCCATTACAAACTCAAAGTAATATATGCATTAATAATTTTATTATAGTTAGTAGCACTGTAGCAGATATACATGCAAAACGATATATTTCATTCTTAAAATGTATTTAGCATTTATATTAATCCCTGATATAATATTTTTGTTTATAATAAAAATATTCAATTGAAGTCTACGAAAATGTTATAATATGTATATATATATATATATATATATATATATATATATATATATACTTTAGTTACTTTATTTTCCTAGTTTTAATTATTAACATAAACATAAAATAGGTATTATATTAAACATAAAAATATTTTTATACAAAACTATGATAAAATTATAACTAATTAAATATATATAAATAATTTATTTAAAATCTAATAACATAGGTATAAAATAAAAAATGTCAAGTAGTCATTTTTCATTTAAGTCATGTAAAATTTGTAATTGAAGTTCAGCAGATGTTTATTTTAAGAATTTTCTATTTAATTAATAAATAATTGTTAAAAAATAAATGTATAATATATTATTGTTTTCACATAAAATATTTAACAATAATGATAATTTGTAAGCTAAAAGCATGTTAGTGTGATAGATACCCACTCTAAGAAGTTGATCTAAATCTTTAGTGCACTAATAAAAATGTTTAAATGTACCATCATGTACGATTTTGCACTAATACATAATGTTTTAGTGTACTAATGTGATTAGTGCACTAATATAAAATTCAAAAATAGACATTACAATTTTATTTAAATTTGAAAAAGTTCGGTTTGACTCTAAAAATCTGGGTTCCTAAAATCAATATTGTTTATTTATTTGTTTAGGTAACAAAAGACAAAAAATTGAACCTAATAACCTTAAAGATTTTGTTTTGACTACAACAACTAGTACTGAATATAAACCTGAAGATACAGAGAATATTGACATGTACTATAGAAGAAAAGCTTTTTCCCCCTGTGTTAATTAATATAATAATAGATAAAAAATAGATTTTCCTCTGAAAGTTTAGAGATGGCATTATCAGTTGACAACTTTTTCAAATTATATGTTGATAAAAGTTCTTATTTTATTAATCATTATAAAGTAAGTAACCTATAGTAGTGTCAATTGTATCTAATTTATACCTGTTCAATATTAATACATGTATCCAATTTATTTAGGATGTATTGGGTATTTCTGTTGATTGCCTTAAATCAGAGATAATTGTGTCAAAGAAGTTAAGAACTGTTTAGTTGATAACGGTAAAAATGAAGATTTCACAATAGATGATTTTAAAAATATTATTAATGTTAACACATTTCCAAATTTATATAAACTATTGTAAGTGGCCATAGCAATACCGATTAGTTTAGCTACATGCGAGCGTAGCTTCTCGGCAATGAAACGCATAAAGACATGGTTGAAAATATCAATGATCCAACATCGCTTCAATACTTTATCAATTTTACATTTAGAAAACCAGATTTCAAGACAAATTAATAGTAAAGAGATACTTCAAAATTTTTTTGAAAATAATAGGATGATGGTATTAAAATAATGTTATTGAAAAAAATATAGAAAAGTGCGTGAAAAAATGTTTATATTATGTTTTATGTTCTTTTTTTTATTTTTGAAATTTTAATTTAATTTAGTTTATAATTATTTTAAAATGATTTTGGGGAGGGGGTGTGGGGGCGAAACCCCCCACGGCTCTGTTTATGGTACAAATTTTCAGCCTCCCCCCCCCCAAAATTTTTCATAGATTTCCGCCTATGGACGGGCGACAAATGTTCATTCGTAAATTTTTACTTTTTTCGGTTCTGGGGGGGGGGAATCAGAATCTGGGACTCCCCCCCATAAATACGCCACTGACAATATTTATACTATAATTATTATTAAATCATTTTAATTGATTAAATTTTTTCAAATTTCAGATTAAGAAGTAAAATTTATTATTAAAATTTACACTGACTGACATATAAAATTATAAATGATTTTGTTGCATAATAATTAGTATATTTGGTACGTAATTCATTTAAATAAATCAAATATATGATATAAATTCAGATTATTATACAAATATATACATGATATAATGATTTTTAATTTTTTTAATTGGACTTCCATGTGTATAATATGCTTTATTTGAAAATAACCTATATGTATTTAAATTTATGATAGTACACGGTACAATATATGTGAATATTTAAATATTTTAAGAAACTCCACCACATTTAGATCAATATAAATATGTAGGTACTTTTGATGAAAGAAAATTACATATTTCAACAAGTGATTTTCTTATAATGAAATTAAACTAAATTTTAATACAATATGTCAATATCATTATTGTAAATACCTAGGTGCAAATAATTGTACTGGTTTCATAATTAGAAAGCACTTTAATTATTATAAATGCGAGTATAAGTTTCTGTGTAGTTACAATATGTGCGTGTTATAATTAAATTTATAACAAATGAAGCGAATTTAATGGAAATTGATTCACCTTTGTGCGTAACATGTAATAAGTACATATAATTAATTTCACACCGTGAAAAAATATGTTGTGTACCTTGTAAAGAAATTATATTTTACGTTGTATAATTTAAAAAAAAAATTTTTTTCACATATTATATTATACATATATATTTATATATTCATGTTCTAATATTGCCTTTGTGTTATCACACACAGTAAAATATATTTTTTATATCCAATACGCCATAAATCATAGTGCAATAAAATGTTTAAAAACAGATTTGAATTTTTTTTCATATTCTTATTTTTTTTTTCACAAATCCCTCTCTAAATCCGTACAAATCTCGACAAATTTGAAATTTGTAATATTTCCATTTCCTTTGATACCCTATACTCATGGTTGATTCATGACCGTTTGTATACAATTCTATAACCTAATATAACGATTTATATTAATACTCTTGTATTTTAATTTTTACCTTCATCCATTCAGAATTATTTTTATTGTAATTAAATAAATATTTTTAACTTCCTTAATTGTCAGCGTATGCATATAGTAATGTTTAATTTAAAAGTTCAGAAAGACAACTCTATTTTTTTACATAGATACGACTAAAATGCGTTATAAAATCAGTTCATTATTTAATATTTATAAATAAATAACATCACCTTTGAATTTTGATATTTATTAGGACAACGGTATTGCGATACCAAAAATCGGGACAATTCCTTTTTAAACTGCAAGACGTACTGTTCTTACCTTAGAGTACACTCGACCACGGGTATGATGTTTCAAATATTTTTATTTTTATTCGCCGTATAGGTTTAGAGGAATTGGTGCAGAGTGATTTTTTTCAAAACGCACCCGAGCGACGAAGAATTATTTATGGATAGAGTTAGTGTCTATACCAGGGGCCGGAACCGAACCAATATTAACCGGTTCCAGAAACGGAACCCTAAAATAAAAGTAGAACCGTAACCGGTATCAGAACCCTTTTATCTGAAACCGAAATTTTATCGGAATCCTTATTATAAAACCGGTTATTATATCGGTTCTAAACCTTCAATTTATTGAAAATTGTTATTTGAATACCATGCTGGAGATGATTACATTAATTATAGGCATTGCTATTAAGTTCCAAGAATGTTGTCACATAACACACATACAAACTAGCATTGATTATAATATACTTCAATGACAATAGTTAACGAAAATGTTATTTACGTGATTAATAATATACACAGGAAATATCAACTAGGATGAATTCAACGCTGAACCGAGCGCCGGCGGTGCAACAGTTTTTGCAACACTTGCTGGTATGTTCTGGAAGGTGTGCCGCTTTAAAATATATACATTTGGAAAGCTTGGAAAATATCCTACTGATTTTGGCGTCATAGAGTAATATATTTGACGCACGATCGACGTCATATAAATAAAGTTGCTGCCACACCTAATTTTTTAATCATGATCTATGTAACAAACTCTATGGCGCAACTGAAATAAAAGAGCGGGAAAAATATTCATCTGAGACTGATTTTGGCGCCATTAAGTAATATATATGGCACAGGGTTGAAGTCATAATTCAATGGAATATCAATTTTTTTTTCTATGACTGCGCAAAATTCACCAATATATAATCTATGTCATGATTAAAAAATTAATCTATGTAATATACTCTATGGCGCATTGAATTAAAAGAGCGGGAAAATATTTTTGTACGACTCATTTTGGCGCCATAAAGTGATATATTTGGCGTACGGTTGAAGTCATAATTTAATGGAATAACAATTTTTTTTTCTATGACTGCGCAAAATTCACCGATATAAGTAATCTATGTCAAGTTTAAAAAATTAATCTATGTAATATACTCTATGGCTCATTGAAGTAAAAGAGCGGGAAAAATATTTTTGTAAGACTGATTTTGGCGCCATATAGTAATATATTTAGTGCACAGTTGAAGTCATAATTTCATGCAAAAACGATATGTTGGGTTTTCTTCTCATGACTGCGCAAAATTCACCGATATCAGTATAAAGTTGCTAATTTTTAAGTTAAGTTAATTAAGTACCTAATTTGTTAATCATTACTATGTAACTACTAATTAATATACTCTATGGCGCAATTGAAATTTGAAATAAAAGAAGGAGAAAAATATTTTAATACGACTGATTATGGCGCCAAAGAGTAATATATTTGGCGCACGGCTGAAGTCATAATTTCATGCAAAAAAACGATTTGTTGGCTTTTTTTCTCATGACTGCGCAAAATTCACCGATATCAGTAAAAGTTGCTGCCATACTTAATTTTTTAATCATGATCTATGTAATATACTCTATGGCGCAAGTGAAATAAAAGAGCGGGAAAAATATTTTTGTAAGAATGATTTTAGCGCCATAGAGTATAATATACGTATACTACGTAGTATAGTACGCGAAACGAAAACTGAACCTATATACGCGTTTTACCGTACGGCGTACAATACCCGGTTATCGCAAGTATTGATTTATAAAATATTTTAGAGATTTAAATTTTGAAAAGCGCGGCAATCAATTAAACTATATATTGAAAACCACTAAGGCCGCCAGAGTCGCGACGGTCTCCGGCCAATTTTCGTGTCGCCCACTATAGTAGTAGTTAAAAAAAAAATACAAGGAATCTGCTGAAAATGGAAAGAAAACAGGGTGAACAACAAACAAGGATAAGACATAATACATGGTCGTAATTAGAAATCGTAACTGCAGAGCAGTTCTGCATCGGTCGACGTCGTACAGGCGGGACGTGCCCTTATCGCGGTCGCCGTCCTCTTTCGGCGGCGGGGTGGCTTTCGAATCAACGTCGGTCCGTCGTCGTCCACTGCGGCGAAGCGTCGCGGGGTTTGTCGTTGTCTCCAGCGGCGACGGGATATAACGAAAGTTGGGTTTTGGCGGCGGTTCGTATGTGTGTAATTGTCAGGGCTCGGAAGTTCTAGCAAATGCATATTTTTATTGGTTCGTCCTAGAACATCCAAAGTAAGATACAAATATGTTTCACACTTCTCTGATGTCATACACGAAATTTTATTTTGCTATTTTTTGCATATTTACGGTTTTTACTGCTATTTTGCTAATTTTAGGTTTTTAGTGCTATTTTCGGGTATATTTTCACATAAATACAAAAACAACGTAACGACGACGTGGCGACACGTGGTCGGGGTAAAGCCTTATACAGTCCGAACCATTATACAATATAAACTAAAAATGTTTATTATACCATGGTCCGAACGACAACGGATAATATACCATCAATTGATTATGAATTTTCATGCATTCGTTAATTGTCCGTGTAAGAAAGCGATATATTATAACAACAATAATAAATCGATTGGCGTACCTGAATTCGTTTGTAAAACATAACGTTTATAATATTATAATGCGCGCGATGGGGGGGGGGAGGCACTTCGCAACAGAAAAAATTATCCGGTAGGAAGATGATTTTCTCGATGTCGAAAGAGAAAAAGATTCGTTATAAAACGTTTAACGAAGTCGAAAAAACGCGAAATACAATTATCAATAAAACAATATTAATAATTAACGGAAAACGCGCGAAAAAAAAACACAAAACAACGACGGCTCGGCCTGCGGAAACGTACTGAACAAAACGTTATTGGTAATATTTAACAAAAAATTTTTATTTAAATACATCGGTGGCGAATCGAGAGCGTAAATGCCCCATATTACCTACTACAGACTGTTTTATTTTACTTAAAATGCGCAATTATATTGTACAACACGAATAATTTGGTGGCCGTATCGTTTTTTTCACGCCGCGTGTACTGCGCGTTTTTTCGCACGTCTCGTCGACCCAAGGCATCTGTAGAACCAGTGGCGGCTTGAATTTTTTTTTTGCCCTCGAATCACATAAAATATTTTTACACCAGCCAGTCGAAAAAATTTTGGTGATACAGATTGAAATTGATGATGTTGCGCACAGTTGTTCTTATGAGATAAAAGTAAACGACTAAACTAATATTGTGCAATTAATATTTTCCAATCCCAGTGCCCAAGACACCCATTAAAACTGTTTGTGAATCACAGGATTCTAATAATCTCCTACGAGCCGCCACTGTGTGGAGCACGCAAACGTTTAACAAAAAAATTACGTACGTCCGATGTGGTCTCTGTTGCGACGACATTGGATCCAAAAACAAAAAGCAGCGCTCGCCGACCGCCAGGACACATTCTTCTTCTTCTTCCTCTAGCATTTCATAATATTGTCTAAGAATTTTCGCCGCCATCACGATCTCCCTCCGTTTCTCTCGATCCCGAACTAGTAATTAATCAATTATTATTTTTGTTATTAATAAAATTCCTATTTTTTTTATTATTATTATTAAACACAACATAAAATACAAATTATATTAATTAAATAATTTTTAAAAAACTTTAACAATGTAATGTTTAACGTGTTCTTTTCTATTCTTTTACAATAAAAAAAAAAAATTATTGTAATCCATATGTATTTGTATCACAATAACATATTACGTATTAGGACATTAGTCCGTATATTTGAAGAAAAAAAAGTTATTATATTATACAATATCAGTGGCGCCGAACCTATACACGACGGAAGCGATCGATTCATATAAATATAATACAATGAGGCGGGTGGTCTTGTTGGTTTTTTGTTTTACTAAATCATCAATATGTTTGATATTATAATTAATAAAAGTTCGGTTAACAACGATTGGTTGGGTGGGCGTGCAAACAATTCGATTTCGTTTCACTTAAACGTACACGACACGTCGCCACTGTATATAATACCTAAATTTATACAATAAATTTATACATTTTATACGAGTATAATATTATCGTCCCTCATAGTTATACTGTTTGCGCTGCTACGTGACAAAAGGTTTGCAAAACATTACTTACATTCGAATCATTCGATGGTCTCAGATCCAGATAAAAAAAATAAATTAAAATTAAAAAATCGGCACTCAATGGAAAAAAACCGAAAAACGTCGAAGCGAAATAGAAAATGACACGTCCTTCGCGTCCTTGCAAATAACGAGAGTGGCCATAGACGCATTCACACACTCTAAGCGGTAGATTTCCGTCAACGTATCAACGGACATCGGTGAAGAGAAAGCGCGCGCATTTCAAAAATATTACACGGAGCTGGTGCCCCGGGCGCTCGAATACGTTCACAGGAAAAAAAAAATACACGAGTGTTCAAAGTCGTTGAACTTTACAAAAACGCGTCCCGCGACTAATAATCGTTTCGTTTTCCCTCGAGACGCTATTGAATTCTGTTTTTTTGTTTTCGTCGACACCTACATATATATATTTTCGTTAATTAAATTATTAAAATCGCGTCAAACATTATCAACAGATTTCCATATACCGCATCGGTTTTCGTTTTTAAAATGTGGTTTTTTTTTTTTTGTAATCAATATAAAATAATACGCGTTAATATTTTTTCAATGTCCTGCATCAAATTGGCATATTTCATTAGACCAGACGCTATTTTCGTTTTTCCCTGCCTGCAGTAGTAAAAAACAGAAAAACTGCCCGAAATTGTAAAATTGTCGACATATATACATATTGAAATATGTTAATTTTTCAGGGTTAGAAGTGAGGTGAGCATGCTTAAAAAAAAAATCACTCTGTTTATACGTCATACACGTTCTACATACCTAATATAATAATTAATGATAAATGTTACGCATAAAACTATATGGGGACATTAGTCTTCCCCCCAGGAATTTTTTTCCGCTTTCAAGCACTGAGGCTTAATTTTTGAATCATATACTAATATGATTGGCGTACTAAAAATCTCACTTTATATTGGCTTTAAGCGTGAAAACACAAAATGTGTATTTTTCAATTGAAATACCACATTATAGGTAGGTACGTATATATGATTGATCGTATAGAAATGTATTTAAAATTAATATGTTGTGTATCATTTTTCTTCAATCTGTATAATAATAATATATATAATGCAAACAACGATTGGAAAACATTAAACTTTCAACTGCAGTATGTCTGTGTTTTTTGAAAATATCAAGAATATAGTAAATAGTCATAGATACATTTTTTTAAACATAGTAAAAAAAAAAAAAAATGTAGTTGTTCGCGACTGTATATAATATATCTTACTTCAGTGGAGATATATGTATCGACAGTTATTGTTATATTACTTTAAAATCGCAGATTTATATATAATATTGTTGATACGATCAACAAACATTTATGATAATGAAGGAAATGAAAGTGATATTATAAGAGCTGATGACACTTTAGTAACCAATCATAGGATACAACAAAATATATGCATTTACTTAAGTCAATGCTTTAAAGTTATTAACCATAGGTATTTTTAATTACATTTTTATATACAACTATATATAAATATATGTTATATAGAACACAGAAATAAGTAAAAATATATTTAACTGAATAATTGTAAATATATTACATTAAAAAAGTATAAATAACATTAATAATTAATACAGATCAACTAGAAATTAGCTGTTTTAAAGATGAAGCAATTGATTCTTTGGCCTTTACACCTCTTAACGCAATATTTACTACATTCTTGTAATACAACGCCTTTATTTCGAGTAAATTATTACCACAAACACTCAAATATTCAGTGGTTTGAGCTGTTTTAACAAAACGCTGACTTTTCAAATCATGAGTTGACCTATAATCATGTAATAACATTATTATTATTAACATTACTATATGACTATTACTTATTGAAATTTTCAATAAATCATAATCTGCAATTAAGACTTGATTAAAACATTCAAGTCTTACTCACAGATAACTTGAATTAGGTATCTGTACCTTATTACTACAAAATTGTACAGGTACCTAAATCGAGCTATCTGTGAATAAGACTTAAATGATTTAATCAAATCTTAATTGCAGATTATGATTTATTGAGAAAAACCTTATTGCCATAAAATTGTATTCATATATTAGATTTGACTAGCGATAATTTGTTTTATTAATATATTGTTGTAAAGTGGTAACACATTTCACATTATGTATAGCAATACAACCAGCAACCAGCATTTTACAACAAAGTAAAATGTGACAACCCGGTAAACAAATTGTATTAGGCATGTAATTACAAGTGTCAAATTGTCCAAAATTCATGGAAATATAAAAAAGAAGTATACGTTCTTTTCATTGATTTTAAGAAAGCGTATCCATCCATAGAATAATAGAATTTAATTTCCCAACAAAACTAGTAAATTTGACCAAGGCTAGCCTCGAGAAAACTTTGATTACAATCAAAATTGCGAATACAGTTTCAGAAGCAGTAAAAGTGTCTATGAGTTTAAGACAAGGGGACGCTCTCTCTCCCATTCTCTTTAATCTAGTGTTAGAGAAAATAGTCAGAGAATTAAATGTGACCTAACCTGACCTTAAGATGAACGTGGACACTAGAATACAAATTGTAAGTAGGTGTTATTTTGGCTTAAAAACATGTTTGGCTCAAAGATTTTATATAAAATGCTAAAAATTCAATTATATATAACTCTGACGCGACCAGTAGTGTTATATGGGTCGGAAACATGGACTCTGAGAAAGGTGGAAGAAACAAGACTTGCAAAATTCAATCCAATCTCTAAGAAGGGAGACATTGGAATAATGTCGAATTATCGTGGTATATCTCTGTTAAACTCTGCTTATAAAACACTGTCAATGGAGTTACTCAGAAGACTAGAAGTATACGCAGAAAACATATTAACAAAATATCAGACCGGATTTAAAAGAGGAAAGTCCACAACCGATCATATTTTTACATTAAGACAGCTAGTGGCAAAAATGTATGAGTACAATAAGGATATGCATATCCTGTTTGTAGACTTTAAGCAAGTTTACGATAGTAATGACCGAGAACAACTGTGGACTGCACTAATGAATTTCAGGATACTTAGGAAATTAATGAAGCTAGCTGAAATGTGTAACTAACAGACCTTCTGCAAAGTACGCTTCAGGGGAGACACATCCGAAACTTTTGAATGCAAACCCAGTTTGAAACAAGGAGACGCAATATCGCCAGTACTTTGTAATTTGACACTTGAAAAAGTAATGCTTAAGAGACATTTAGGAAAAACGAGAGATCGAAATAATCGGAATAAACAAACTTTTGGCGTACGCAGATGACATCATCAATCTATGAACGTTCCAGAATGAAACTGAAGAAAAGGCAAAGAGGTTATTTAAAGCTATGGGCTTATTAGTTAATGAAACCAAAACAAAATGTATGGTTATGACAAGACAAGTGACCCAAAAGAATAACATCAAGGTAAATAGATACTCTTTCGAACAAGTTGAAGAATTTAAATATCTGGAAGTAAATATAAATGAGAAAAATAATATGCACAGTGAAATCAAGCTTAAAATGTGCACGGCGAACAGAAGCTTTTATGCTATGAAGGAGATGTTCTCATCAAAGCTTCTGTTATGCCAAACGAAAGCAAGGTTGTACACCACATATTTACGCCCTATAGCAACGTAACGTAATCATATGAAACATGGGCAAGTACAAGGAGAAATTCCTAAGGTAGGTAGGTATCTACCTAGTTCATTTTGTTTACATTCTTGGAATAGCACACACATTACTGTCCTATCTTCACCATTTGTTTTTTTTAAATTATAAGTTTTCATCATCAATTACCACTTTCCATTTAGATGCACTTGGAGAACACTGTACTTGATGACATTTATTTCTTTTGATGGAGACGTATCAGGAATGACAATAACATAATTTCCATCAGTACCTAAACAAAATTTACTAATATTATATATAATTACAAAATGTGTGTAAAATTTATATTATTATTCAAGCAGAAATGTTATATACATATTTACTATGTATATTTTTCTGCATTTAAAATTTTTGTATTTTTTCTATCAAACAATCAAAAAAATTCAAGAAAACAAAAGAGATTTAAATTAATCATGGAGATGAATTCTCTTTGAAATTAACCAACTTTTTAAAATGACAAACTCTAAATTTACGTGTTATTTTTAATGAGTGTTGACCCAGTAAAAACGTCAATCGAAAAAATTACTTATATATTATTAATGAATTTTAAAGCATTTTAATTTAAAAATTAAATATATACATTATACTTCATCAACTCGATTTAAAATTGTAATAATTAATCATTTACCTATTCGTGTAAATTTATAAAATTATCATTACCCTTTATACTTTGTGAAGAATTTTCATTAAAATCCCATACTGGATCTGTATCAAAATAATCACCTACTGAATCTGAATACACAAATTATAAAGATGTTCTGCTTCATTTGTTAATTTGCTTGTTGTACAACCTATAAAAAAATAAGAAATTTAAAGTTTGACAGGACCTACTACTGAAAATATTTTTTGAATTAAATATTCTTGCAACAAAAGTTGAAAACTAATTAAAAAAACGTTAAATTCTTATAAATACAATATACATACATTCATTTGTGAAATCATTATAGTTTGGTGGTGAGCACATATTTACTAATTTTTTTATATTTATAGTTGAACTACGGAATAAATTACTTTCATTATAAAGTAAAAGTATAAAAGTATATTAAGAAGTAAATTTGAATTTATTATTTTTGTACTATTAGTTAGTTAATGGTAACAACTTACGACTAATAAATTAAATTATATAATATTTAAGAACTGTTTTGTTTTCGAAAGATATTTTTATTTTAGGATTGAATTACTCAAAGATACGTATCTGAAAGGATGTCACCTGGTCAAATTAAATGAATATCAAAAAATTTTAATTTACTGCCTATAGCGGTATTACAAACCAAATATAATTATGGCTCGTCGGCCCGACTAACTTCTACATACACGGTTGGCCATACTCACATGAGACTGTGTTAAGTGACGGATTTCATCCCACGCAAACCGCACTGGGGATTGTAGTTACAATGTATACTTTTACACAGTGGTGTATTGGAGGGTACCTCCTACACACCGTATACCCAGATACCTATTTTCGGTTTTCTGCGTATACCCTGCCATGAAATGAACATATTATGGGTATACTCTGGTTAATTATTATTTATCTTGTCGCCACTAATTTGTAGGTTTTTTTATATTTATATAATTTGTTGGTTACCCGTAGTTACATATTTTTCTTTATAACGATTTTGAGCGAAAGCACACCATTGCAGTTCTGTGTTGTGTGATAGGAAGCAACGTACACACGGTTAGGTTAGTATAGTCGTGTTCTAGTACATAGTTTCTTTTACTATATTTTTATTAGTGTTTAAAATTTTACATTCGTATTATATGGAAAATAAAGGTGAAAAACGTGTAATATGAAAAATGCACAAAAAATTACACTTTTTCAAAAAAAACTTTTAGTCACATAACCTAATCTACGCGTTTAGAAATGTGCGTATACCCTTAAATTTATTTACCAATACATCACTGCTTTTATATAAAAAAAAGGGCACGACCTTGAGTGCGTGCGACCGCCTTAGCCAGCAGTCACTGACGAACGAATCGCAACACGAATACGCGTATAACTGCAGCAATGGCGAGACCAAATATGAACAACACAACGTTTATCCACAATAACTACTGACGGTACAACTTATGATCAGCCTAAAACAGGGGAAAAACAAATTATGATTGAAACGGTTATTGCCCTGAACGATATTACCATATACAGTCAATACTCAATTCACACGAAAACGTCGGTTCGAAACAACGCTGGAGTAAACGAAGAACATGGACACACGAAGACTCTCCACCGTCCATGTACACGAACAAAACCGCAAAACTGCAAAAGAAATCACCGAGCCGGTCAGCCAACCGATATTAACAGACGGCACGGTTCAAGATAATACGGTTACCCGAGGGCCGGATTAAAATAAACACAGATTCTGTTTATTCGCGTTTCGACCATTTCGACATTCGGTCCGCACGAACCGCTGTACCAATAATTAATTATTCCAATTAACAATTGTCCCAAAATTCGGTGAATTGCACATTGGGAAAATTAAATTTTGGGAAACGCTCGCCACTCCCCGTGCACCACGACTAAAGACAAGTTGGACGATTTTTCAAATACAAATCACCCGCGGCGAATAATATTGTTTTAAACGTACATATTTAAAAATTATTCTAAATATATATTTTTACGCTCAAATATTTTTACAAGTCTGTCATGGTACCTACATAATATCTTTTACACATTTTCTGATTAGTCCAGTCAAATTATACGAAAATTAGATAAAAGTTTGGAACTAATTCCTCGAAAGCTGAATTTTGGTTCACAATTAGTCCACGTCTTACTGATGAACATACTAAAAGTCCCCAAGCCTACCCCTTGTGTAGCCCTCCACCCTCAAAAGGGTGTTTTGACCTCTCCGTTGTTTTCACTTATAAATCGTTAACTGTTAGACTTATGGCTAAAATGAATAGAATCAAAATTAAAGTCCGTAAAATTTCCTATAGGAACATTGTTTATTTTTTCTTAAATTATCACAACATAATGGTAAGTACAACTTTAAAAAAATAATAATAAAAAAAAATTTTTTTTAATTAATAAAACCTATTTTTAGCCAAAACTCTTGGTCAAACGCTAAAATTACTTATTATAAAAATTAAAGAACACATAATTTTACATAGAACACTGTTTTTTTTTTAAATATTTATACATTATTGTAAGCTCCAGCGTTGTTGATATCTGCGGCGGCGCTAGAAATGTACTATACGGCGCGGCGGCGAGCACCCCTGTAGCCGTTTTTCCTTATAACTCTTTAACCGTATGTTGACTAGAAAATGTTTGCACCGTACTACAACTTTCGTACCATGACAAATAAGATTGGTATGACACCAATTAACCCGTTTTTAAGAAAATTACGCACCCATCCCCCCACTCAGTCTATTACTGTGACGTAAGCATTTCGCCGTTTTTTGTTGGTCCATTTTATAACGAGAAAATTGATATATTATCACAAATTAAATATGTATCATGATAAAAATATAAGAATGATAATACACATTACATACACAATATTCTATAATCTATAATCTGTGACAATAGTTGGCGAAAAGCGTACGTCACAAAATGGCTGCCGTATGCGTATCACGAGTTGCTGACATATCTATCTTATTCGTCATGTTTCGTACGACTGTTGCGATAATTTTCAAAGCACGACTCGATTAGGTAATCTCGTGTAATAAATATTGTACGATAATAGTCGCTTGTGCGAGCAACTATTTAATTCAGTTTTATGTAAATAAATATGGACGAAAATTATCGCATACTGCTTGTCTTTGCTTGTCATACTTTTTAAAAGTATTTGGAATACATGTTCCGAATACTTTGTAAAAATATTCAGAATATGTATTCAAATACTTCGTGAAAATAGTATTCTCTGAGTATTCTGAATACTTCACAAAAATTATTCTAAATACTTTTAGAATACTTTTTTTTTTACTAGTTTTCAGTACTTAATACGAATATCAAACAGTAATTATATTATTTATTACACCATTATTATATGTTATCGTCGTTGCTGGGGCAAAAGTGGAAAAACCATTATTGTTTTATTTAATATAGATGAAAACAAAAATAACATGAAATATCGTGTAGTCACTATTTAAAATATGTTTGAGCTTTAAAAAGTATTCGGAATACTGTATTCAGAATACTTTCAAAAAAGTATATAACTTAATATTAGCTACAACTTATACTTAATAAGTATATTCCACCCACCGAAAATAGCGTATTAACGAAATTAGCGCATAGCATTATAAGTTGTTGCAGACCGCGATCATTTAATTCGACAATTTTGTTAAGTCTAGGTATAGGAATTGATGCAATATTGCTTATTGTTTCTGCGGTAATAATTGTTTTTATTTTATTTATGCACTGGTATAAGCGAACAGCATTTGTAGGAACAACACATTGAATTCCGCCCATTGAGTGGAAGGTATCATATCCGTCAATTGTACAAATTTTAGAATCGGCGTTGTCAAAAACAAATTATGAAGAACTGTTTGTGGTAATTTGAGGCTGTGGATACAGTAATAAAGATAATTCAAAAACAAACAACTTATAATGCTATGCGCTAATTTCGTTAATACGCTATTTTCGGTGGGTGGAATATACTTATTAAGTATAAGTTGTAGCTAATATTAAGTTATATACTTTTTTAAAATAAAAAATTCTTTAATAAAAAATTAGTGACTAAAATTGTATCAACCATCAGTCTTTTCTAGGTATAATCGCAAAGGACCCCAAAATTGATTTGATGAGAAAAATAATCAAAATATTCATACACAATAATAGTGTGTATACGTTTCTGCAAATACATATAAAATTGTTTAGGATAAATAACCCTAAAGAAGTTATCAAAAGGATAATTAAACACATCATCTAACATTGAACTATTATTAATTAAAATACATTTTGTAGTTTACCAAACACTCAAACTTGTATGAATAAATGTCTTAAAATAATAACACTAATATTAAGTTTAACACGTGTTTAATATATAATTTAAAACAATAAATAGATAATGTTAACAAAATATTGATGATATTCATTGATTATAGAATCAGTTCTGTTGCAAATAAGATGACACCGTCTTCTTTATTTCACTGATTATGAGCGAACAATTAACAGTAACAATATCTTTATAAATAGGTTGAACTAAAACATAAAAAAGATAAAGATATTTAAGTTAAAATTTTTATTATATAATTATTGTTCAAATTATATATGTGTGTTTACTGTTTAACAAACTAAAAGAATATAGCTTACACATAAGTTTCTCGATCGGAAAGAGAGATATTAATGATTGCTCTTGTTTTCAAAATTTCTGTAACACTAGTATCTTTAATATGATCTTTTACATTTTGTAAAAGATCTATTAGACCATCGACACGTTTGTCATTTATTTTTGAACAAAAAACAAAAGCATGACCTATTTCATCTGCTTTCATTACGCCGGTCTACAATGAAAAATATATATTGATTAAAATAAAGACATAAAAATTGTAGTCGCGTTAATTCTACATACCTTTGAGAACATATTAATAAGTACGTAGAAAATAGCAACATTAATTTGAGAAAGTAATGGATATCCAATTAATAACAAAGTGTCTGAGTTTTTAAGTTTCTCCAACGATTCTAAAATAGCCGTAAGAGAGTCTAGTTGTCTTCTGTTATTGTTTATACCATCATTAATATTAATAGATGTTACGTCACAAACAATTAATTGACCATTGGTGACGCGTTTTGGAACTTTATTCCAAAAATGACTATAAAATAATTAAGTAAAATTTTTTTTTATTATTAAATAAAAGAAATAAAAATACTAACTCTGCGTTTAATACCGTCTTCTATAGGAATGGTAAGTAATGATCTTGCTTGGCTACTATAACCAATTAATTGATCCACGCAGAATTTCGTATTACGTATCACAGACTCAGGCTTACCCATTTGTATACTCAAATCAGATAAGTCGATTTTGGCATCCTGTGTGTAATAATATAAAACGTCAAACAAGTCTTAAATAAAAATACAAAACGATTATATTAAGAAGAAATCAATATTTTTGAAATAATTATGAATATAATGTCATGATTATGAATATAATATATGTAATATAGTGTCGAATGTCAATTAATTGCACTAGGTTCGCAATTTCACATAATTTCTAAAGCTTAATAATTGTATTTACATCTAAAGTAAACCACAAAATTCCAATGTTGTCATCTTTCCATGCATATTGATTAAATTTCATCACTTCATCTTGAAGTCACTTTGCTTTATCTGCTGCTTGACATTCTACCCTACGTTTTTTCTCAGAAATTGAATAATTCATTTCTACCCTTTTTGATGAAACTTGCGGCAAGTGACATTGAAGAAACTATTAAATTAAAAATAATATTTAGTAAAGAACATTAATTTAACATGTACATTTATTTATTTTACAGACAAATTATTTTTTTTATAAATATATTTGAATTAAAATCGATTTTCTAAATAAACTTCAATATATACCTATGAAATAAAAGAAACGATATTTATAATACTTAAAATTAATTAACTATAACAAAACGGAACTAAAACATTGTTCATACACGTATCTATTTCTTTTCTCTATCTAAAATGATAAAATTTGCCTTCAATTTCAAGTTTTAAGTTTTAAGAATTATTTTACCAATATTGTGAAGATTGATTGAGATTCAAAAATGTAGACTAATTACATTTGTAAAATGGCACCAGACATAATGGTGATATTTTTAACCTACAATTGTACATATTTATAATGTGATGGTATAAAGAAATTATTCCATAATTAAATATATTAAATTTTCTTTAAATCTATTTTACTTCGAGTTTATTTTTTCCAATAATTTCTTTCGTTGCGTTAATTGGTGTTATTTTGTATCTATTAACAAATGCATTAGATACAAAATATTGTAACTGAGATAATTTTCTGAAATATATTTTATGAAAATATTAGTTACTATTTTCGTTTTTTTAATTTCAACATTAGCTGACTATATTTCCAATGTAAAGTAACAAAAAAAAAAATTAAAATTAAAATATTATTCAATACATATCATCCGAGCTTTGCGTATCGTTTGTAAGTCCAAAAATGTACAGCAAAAAAAAAAGAAGAAGAAAATGCGCTTTCGAATGTAATTTTTTAAACTTTGTAATTGTTTTACGACTCGTAATTTTTACCAGTGTTCGAAACCCGATTTTCAACATAAACATTACCGACCCAAAAGTTTTGTTTAGCTCTCAATTTCGTATAAATACTGTCCATAATCCATTCGCGTATACTATGCTATTAAGTATTTATACGATAATAATCGCAAACAATATAATATATTGTTACATGCAAATAACGGAAATCAGACAGCAATTTTAACCCGACAAAATGACGTTTTCGGCAATTGAACGCGCGTTATGTAGGAAAAATTTCGATGAAAATTTTTAACGAAAGATAATCGATATGCGTACACGGTATACGCACAGCTAAAGCTATACGCGTTTTACACTGTTAAGCGTCTAATATTTCATCTTAGATGCTATAATATTTACCGTTTAACAGTTCCTCCTCTAGCTATTGTTAAACATTATAAATTGGTGTTCCTTAGCAAAAGACGTTTGACGCTTTATGCACTTTAATATCTCCAAATCTATGTTTTACGAAACGAATATGAATATTCCAATTCTCAACGTATCACAGTTTATAGTATTATACATACACGTATTTATATGAAAAGTATGCATTTATTATTTGTTTTGGAAAGTTAATACGTAAACTTATTTATTGACGCAGAGAAAACAGAACGAAAACGATTTCAAGGGAATACCACGAGGACAGACAGGAACAAAATTGTAAAACGGGTTTCGTGCTGTTTGACGGGGTATTTATCGTGTACCGTGTACACTGGTGACAAAAGTTACAACGACTGACAAAATTGACATTTCCATCGGATATTTTGTGTAATCGTTTTTTATTCGTAGAAAGTAGTCATAAACGTAGCAGTCAGATCATTATACATAAAACAAATATTTGACATATAACATATGGAATATAAAGAAGACTTTGTCTTAATCATTTTGTTGTTAATCCTAGACAGTCTGGAAAAGACACGACTGAGCTAGAATGCGTAATAATTGGAAAAATATTCGTCAGAAACCGTAATACACTGGAAGATTTTTATTTGGAATAATTTATCGTATGAAAATAATAAGAAAAATTACTGGAAAACAAAAACAAAAATAATTAAATTTAAGGAAACTATATACGAGTATTGTAGAAGAAAATAATCGAGGAAAATATTTCACGGGAAATATTTAGTTAGGAAATTAGAAATTTTAATTTTAATATATCAGGAAACCATAACATAACAACATAAGACGCAAGAAAATATTACACCAGAACGTAATATACAGAGAAATATTATTGTGGGAATATTTATTATTTTCCTTTATAATAATAACATTATTTTAATGTATATATTATTATTATTATTATTATTATATTTATTATTATTATTATTATTATTATTATTATTATTATTATTATTATTATTATTATTATTATTATTATTATTATTATTATTATTATTATTATTATTATTATTATTATTATTATTATTATTATTATTATTATTATTTATTACTTTTAAATAAAATAATAATAAAAGAATTGGAAGACATAATAGAAAGTAAATAAAATAAAATGAGAAAAACTATATATAATACAATAATAACGACAACAAATAGCTATAGCCTATATAGTGCTATTAACTGAAATGCAATAACTAACATTAAATGCATAGGCATAAGTCAATAATTTATTAAATTATAGTCTTAATTTTAATAATATTATTAGAATTTAATATATTAATGTTTGAACTACTATGACTAAAAGTATTCACATTTTTAAGGAGTACGAATCTGTTGTTGCCTAGAGTTGGACGGCCGAAAGGCAATAATAAATGTGCAAAATTACAAACTTCGCCACCACAATTATTATTTTTTTTAGAGGGCGCCCAAGACATACATAAGAACCTAAATAAACAGTTACCAGCATTTTATTTTCCACTGTAATAGTTTTTGCATTTTATATTCTCGTGTTATTTTTTTATGAATTTTAAATTCCAATTAAATAGTTTCGTCAATTTTCAATTCCTACATATTAATTTTCTTTGTATTATTTTCCTTAGAAATACTTTCTTGATTTTTTACAGTTCCTCGACTCAGAGTCTATCGTACTCGATGAATACGCGATTGTGATATTATGATTGAATACTATGTTGTTATTCAAAAGGAAATATACACGTATATACAGACAAAATGAACCAAGTTCAAATAAATGTTATAAAACTTTTTACTTTTTATCTACCAGTCCATTTATTTCTTTATTTCTCTGGAGACGTACTATAACGAACGACGGTTCGAATAAAATGCTTAACGGGTTTTTTGACACGTGTGGTCGTTACAAAAGTCGTACCAAGGGATCAAATATCTACAATTATAGAGTGACACCTTGCGATCGATAGGTAATCATATGACAAGGTAAAGGGAGAGGCACTTTTTTTATTTGATTACATCTTGTTCAATTACATCAAACAGTATTAGTAGTGCTCATAACGAAAAAATCGTCTGCGCAATGTTTCAGGCCGTAAGTTTAGGTTAATAATTTTTTTAAATCTATTTTTAACTATATAATTGAACCAATTTTACTAAAATTTATTACGGCCAAATAAACTAGACAGGTTTGAAAATGTGTTTTTACCCAATATTGTTGATGTTTTACGTTAAAAAATGTTTTTTCGATCATATATATCTTATTTCACGAATCAAAATTCAGTAATCAGTCATTCTTCGCGGTCTAGCTAGGGGTAACTTTTGTATGATTACATAATTATCGGTCAAACAATTTTATCGGTAAAGACACACGTACAAATTATATTATTAAATATATATTTTAACATGTAATTTTTACATTCATTACATCTTTACATGTTTTCTTTTTATTGAAATACGGCTTGAATATTATTATTTTAAATTTTCATTTGATTTCTCAGATTCAACTAGTGTGTGTTTATACGAATTCATTGGCTTTACAAAGCTGTGTTTAATTTTATTATGTCTGTACTCAAAAATTCTACCAGAAAGAAATGAAATCAGATCTTTACGTGTAGAAAGAAAATTTTCAAAATTTTCCGATTGAAAATTACATCTAGTTGGGACTTTAGAGAGGTCATTTTTCGATTTGCTTAAAAGCGCATGCAAATAGATGTCAAAAACTACCGAAAATTTACATAAAAGCGGTAAGAACGCAATTTCGTTGAAATCGATTATCGTTATTTCTTCGTAATTTTAAAACTAATGTGTAATTATAGAAATTTAAAATATTCATCAAATATGTAACTGTTGATTATATTAAGGAAAAACAGTTTTCAAAAACTTTCTTTTATTTTTGGACTATTTATAGCAATAGGTTTTGAGGTATTTATATTATACTTCACATTACGAACGAAAATCCAAAACTTCTCACAAAATTGTGGTTGGTATGTAAAAAAAAATTTCCTTCGGGCCGGATTTGAACCAGCGACCTATGGATATCTATGATTAACAACACCACTACAGTCCACCGCTCTACCAACTGAGCTACCGAAGGATGAGAACGATTTAGTTCGTTAATGCATTTAAATCGTTCTTGTAAACTTTCACCGAGATAAATAATTGTACAACCTGCGTAGGTACGTGAAGGGAAAAAATTATTCGAAAGTCGATGACTACCACATAATAACAGCGCCGTACTCTGTTGTCGCGTAGGTCAGTAGGATTACGATCAACTGATATGAGTGTATATTATTTGGCCGATCACAGTTACAGTCAGGAGTAACACGTTTTGTTTTAGTGTTTTAGTTTCAGTTTTTAATCGAGGTTCATGTATTCAATCGAATAATTTTACTTAGCGTACCGGTCAAATGTAACACAATCTGATATGTTTGAAACCTTCAAACCTCCACCTACGATACACTGCAGGACCATCTATTAGCGCATAGCGTTAAAGTTAGTCCCAGGTCGACTCAGTGGCGTGTTTGAGGGGTGGCGTTGGGACGATAGACCCCTCATCAACTTGTTTCATTGTGTAGGTATTTCCTATCTATTTATTAATATAAATGGTTATTAAATTCTAAGCGGACCGAGGAACGTATTGGTTTTAGGATGACATGTTTTTCTTTTATGTCAGTACCCAAAAAATCTACCAGAAGGAGTGCTCCGATCTTTACAGTCATACCTTGTTTCCGGTAATAAATTGCTTTTAGTTGGTACTTTAGAATGGTCCTTTTTCGACTTTCTCAATACTTTTTGAAAGCGCACGAAAAAACTATCGAAAAATCACATAAAAACGGTTAAAACGCGATTTAATCGAAATCGTTTGTCGTTATTTCTTCGTAATTTCGGAACTAACGGTTATAGAAACTTGAAATATTCATCAAATATGTAACTTTATATTATATTCAGAAGAAAAAAATGTTAAAACTTTATTTTCATTTTGGCTTATTTATAGCAATAACAGGTTTGAAGTATTTAATCCATAAAAAATGTTAGTTTTTGTTATATACTTAAAATATTACAGCAAAGCTTCGCTCAAAATCGTTTTATCGAATGCAATGATTTATCATTGCTTTCAAATGTATAGTGAAAAAAATACATCCTTAAATCTTTATCTAAGTAATTCACTTAAGCGACATTCACAACACCCCACGAATCGTTACCTTTTTCAAAATTAATATTATTCTGCAAAAATATGTGGACTCCATTAAATAATTACCGATCGGTTTATTTCAACTACTTATGAAATTATTGACTACATAAGTGTAGTGTGTAAGTAAAATGGATATATTAAATTTATATTTAATATATAATGTATATACATTATATATATATAATATATATACATTATATATAAATAGTTTTATTATAAATTTATAAAATATGGATATATAAAATATTTTGTTTTTCAATGCTTGAGTAGTTTTGAATCACACGGAAAAATTGTGTATTTTAAAACTTTACGTTGAAAGTTATAAATTATAATGTGTTTGGTCAAATCCATTTTTACTACATTCCCCAGGGCCGATTATTCTTTAAATCTGGACCTGGGGACAAACACTTAAGAGCCTACTGTTCCATAAAATAATGGCACACCTTGACAGTCCGCAACTAAACGTTACATTATATATTAAAATTGTACGCCTAATATAGTGTAAAAACAATACAAATATATATTGTTATTTTTTGGTATTAAGAAAATTACCAAATAAATAAGGTATTACAAAGGGACGTTTGTGCCTTTGAATAATATATTTATACTACGCCGTCGTTTTGCAGAGCACTTAAACCCTGAAAATGTTCCATATAGCAGCGTTTTTAGACGGAACAAAATACCTCGATCTTCTCCGAGCCATTAAATTTAAAAAATAAATAAATTCTTCAAATTTTATTTATTGTTTTCGAATAATATAATATTATTACACTTACGAATTGTTTGCATATGTAAATCAGGGCGGGGGAAAAAAACGACAAAAAGTGCTGAAGTAAATAAACAGTGATATTGCAGTGAGTAGATAATATTATAAATGGTATACGTATACCTACGTCGTGATTAAAATCCGTTTTCTAAATTTCTTATCGAGTCCATTGAGTGTGGACATGTATATATTTTTTCCAGTCCTTTGTACGTACACGCGACGCGTCTTTTCTAACGGAGGATCGCGTTATCCACACAATGGAAACATCATTAATAATACTACTATAAAGTACAAAATTTAATTATCCGTTTACTGTGCGCATTAATTATAAATTGTTCACGTGCGTGTGCGCGCGTACGTAAACGAGTATACGTATACCGTGTTTTTGGCCGTACACAAAACAAAACGAGAACAAAAAACTTTTCAACGGGAGAGTACTTTATAAAATATCCTTACAACGGTTCGCGAACTTCTCGCGGCAACATTCTTCTGATCTAACATTCAAAACTGTGATATAATATTCTCTCTGGACGACGGGATGCTGCGTGAGTGTGGCGTTGAGGTAGAAAACGTCAAACAAAAATGCGGCGGGAGAATAAAACCGAAAAAATGTGCGCGCGGTAAAGTGACGCGAACAGTGCGAGTTTGGAACGAGGAACTAAAAAAAAAAAAAACAATTAAAAAATAGGGAAAATTATTTAACTTGCCTTTAAAAAGGACTTTTTTTCTCACGGAACAAACGTTCGTTGATATAGTAAAAAAGTTTGGTGAAATCTTGTCTTTACCATTAAGTGTGCCTTATTTACAAAACGCGTAGTTTTGTGTATTTCTCACTATATCTCCGATTAGTCTACTTCTCAGTTCTCAATGTCGTTACGTAGACACAAGCGAAAAATGAAGGTTTATAACCGTGTGCCGGAAAGGGTGATTTTCTCAAAATTATTAAATTTTATTATAGATTCATAATTCATACGTCATGCAGTTTTTAATTTGAAAGGGCAAAAACTTTTTTTATTCGTCCAATCCCTAATAACACAACAAGTTTCTGTTTTACTGCAGTTGTATTTCACTGCAATATTTGAAACATTACAAATAGATAACTAATCATAACTGCAATGTGACTGATACATTTCTGTTTACACAAAATGTCCGCTTTTTGATAACCTTGCATTGGAAAAATTCCAGATAGTATAACACAATATACATTTCGGTACTGTAACAATGAAATATATCAGATATATCTATATCATAGAGTAATAGACATATCATATATATATAATATACTGCATATTTCTCTATATTTAACTCATCTCATTTGTAGACTGTATTACTGTAGGTATATATATATATATATATATATATATATATATATATATATATATATATATATATGTTATATTTCCAATTAAAAAAAAATATATATATATATAGGTATATTATTGAAATCATTCAGTAACATTATAGTTATGTGTTTTATAATGTAGACATTTGTTATTTATTTGAAAGGTTTGAGAAACGTTACAAAAATATGTATTTTTTGCAAACATTTGTTATGCAATAGATTTGTTTCAGTAATATAACGTATGTTATAAATATGAATTTGCAATATTGAAATGTTACAATAAGTAACAATTAAGAATATGAAATATAAATTGTTATTAGAGATGAAGAACTGTGATTTAAACGTTATAAGATTTCGATTTAAATTTAAAAAAAATGTTCAAAGCAAAGGATGTCGACAGTTATGGAAAGAACGAAAATTTGACTGTCTAGAATGACAGTTCGAAAATATTTTTAGATTTCCCGAGAGATATTTTGCGAGTTTAAAAGAAATAAACGAATTCAACGAGAAATAAGGAGAGTCGCAAGAAAACAGTTATTATCGCGTACAAAAATTTTAACACGCGTGCAATAGGCCGAATACAAAATTAATGGATACGACGAGTCATGAGGAAAACGAACTTTATGTACTACGCCAATCATGGTAAAAAACCGCGAATTTTTATTTTTAATTGTTTGTGGTTATTTGATACGGTACTGTTACTTCTGAGTTCTGGTTGTTGATGAACGCAATCTCGATACCTCATTCGTATCTCGAGATATTTGTGTGTTTCTTGGGAAGTAGAAATTTCTCTCTTTGGTTTTTTGCTTTTACTGTGTTGTGGATGTCGCTTTGCAGTAAATTACTCGGATATAGATTTTAGAGTTTTGTTATTACTATACATTTGAAAGCAACGCCATTAATCATTGTGCATACGATAAAACGATCCTGAGCGGAACTTCGGTGCAACATTAATAGTGTATGTATAGAATATATAATTTACGATTGACTTTACAGTAAATAATTTCTTGCAATAAACCTGGATAGCTAAAAACGTTTAATTTCACATGTCATTTTCCATCAAAATAATACGTTTTGTCGAAAAACTTGAAATGGTAGAGAAAAAAAAAGTAGCGATCCGCGGGGTGTTATGGATGTCGCTTAATCGCCAATAATGCCACGGAAGACTTTTGTAGTGACACCCCCTCCTGGAGTTGGATATTAGTCCCAATTATACTATTTTCAATTGTAATTTTTTTTTCTCGATAAATTATTATTATACTTTCGCATTAATTTTTTTCCTAAATAGTTATTATGTATGGGTATATATGTAATATACCCATACATAATATAATTATAATACGTGGAACGACCGACTATTTACGATGCGACACCGAAATAGAATATTATGGATGTTCTTATGACTTCGTGCATCGTGCATGATTGTTGTACTTCGTACTCACTGTCATTAGATTCTGAAAATTTTTTTGTAAAAATTATGTCTACGAAAGAAAGACGACTAAATTTAATTAAAATTATCATTATTAATTTTATAATAAACTATTCTTTTCTTCTTCTTCTTCTTCCTCAGCTTTTACAGTCCATTTGGGACCATTGCTGCCTCAACCACTCCTCTCCACCACTCTCTGTCTTCGCTATCTTCAATCCTTGTTCCTTCTGAAATTTCCGTGAGATCCATTTTTACTCTGTCCGCCCGTCTTTGTCTCGGTCGACCCCTGGGTCTTTTTCCGTATAGTCTTCCAGTAAACAGATTTTTCGCCACGTCTTCTGACCTCCAGATGTGACCCGCCCATTATTCTAACCTTTTACTTTTTAGATATACGAACTAATACTGGGCTTATTAAACATTTGGTACAGTTTATAATAAACCGTTACTTTTATATTATTGTTATTATTATTATTTATTTCAAAAAAAAATAAAACGACGATACCGATTAATTAGCAAGTTTTTAAAAAAATAACCTGGGGCAATAGCCCCCCTAGATAATTTTTGCAAACTACGCCTATGGTCTTAAAAAAAAAACACACACCGAACGTACGGAATATAGTGGCGCGTGTATTATATAGTGAAAAAAAAAAAAAACGAACAGTAAGGAGAACAAAAAAAAAAAAAACGAAAAACTGGGCTAAACGGACCCGTGACGCGGTGGTGAAGGGAGAAACGGTATGAGAGAAAAAAATAAATATATATATAAAAAAAATAATACTGGCGCTTTGGATTCTGGAACGATAGGACTTTGGCGGAGGTGCGTACATATTATATACCTATATAACGCTCGGAGGCGGCGCGGTGTCGGGGTTGTTGCGCGCGCAACGCGCATTATCCTTGCCTCCGGAATAAAGGCACCCCCGAAGAGAGAGCCGCCGCCGACTACGTCGCCGCCGCCACCGCACCCGGACCGGCGTAGTGTTCCCGGATCGCGTACGCTGTGACGTGGTGTAACGCTTTTTTCTCCCCGGCCGCTGACGTTTCGCGACGACCGTCGTGACTGCACTCGGTAAACGTGTAAATATTATATAAATAATAATAATAACGCGACGGACATTCGTACGCCGGGGGAAACGGAGAGAGAGAAAAAAAAAAATAAAAAAATTCGCGTAAAATCGCGGAATAAAACAAGTCGAATATCTCAGATATATAAAAAAAAATACGACCGCGTGCTTTGTGCTGTAAATACACGCGTGCTGCTGCTGCTGCTGCTGCTGCGGAGCCGAAGAATCGACGAGCGTACCACGGTGAGTCCGGAATATTCACCAAAACGCCACCACGAATATAATACAGTGGTAGTCGTATAGGCGCGCGCAGACTTCTGAGTCAGGTATGGCTAAATTCAATCTGATCACCCACCCACCCCCTCCCATCTGTCGCGGTCACATGAGAAAAAAATTTGTTGGTGACTGGAATATGTAAACAATCATTTTTCATTATTTCACACATACTACGATTCATCAGTCTCGGCGGGCGACCAGTATATTATCTTTAATCGTGTAAATATATTCTATGTTTTTTTTTGATTTGTTTTGTTATCGATTTTCTACGGCTATAACGCTTAATATTACTTTCTAATTTCCATATTATAGCCTCTCGGGTAAAGGCTCGGGGGGCTAAAGCCCAATCAGCCCTACCCGTGCGCACGCCTATGAGTGCAGGTACGAGATATTTTTTTTCGTTGCCAATATATTGTACGTTACAGGCCGTTTACGGTTCCCAACCCGAGTGTAATTTACAATTATACCCGCCGAGGGTAATAGCTATAGGGTAAGACTGATTTTTGTTTATATTATAACGCGGTCGAAAATACCGCGGTACGATTACAGAAATATAATCGTAAATCGGTAAATTCATTTTAAAATTTTTGGTTTTTTTTACTTTTTTTTTTTTTTGAGGGGTGGGGTAATTGCTAATTTTTCCAACCCGATTTACGGGTAATGGTCCGAAAATGGTCAGGAACCGCCGCGCCGGGCGTGTAATGACAAATACTATACACACCGCCGTAACAAGAGTAATAGATCGGCGATATCGGCGGCGGTGGCGACGGCGGCGGACGGAGACGATCAATTTCCGCGGTACACCGGCGGCGGCGGCGGCGGCGGCGGTGCGGTTCCGCGACCGGCTATATAATATTGTAAAAACCGCACATAGGGCCGGGCGACCGCCGCCGCCGCCGCCGCCGCCACCTCGCGAGACGCATCGATAACACATAACCGCCTCCTCGGATGAGACGCATCGATAACACGGACGGACGGCCGGCCGGCCGGCCGGCAAGTCTCGCACGCGCCACCGACCTAACCGCACGTGCTTGTCATGCCTAGGCGACGATAGATTATCACACGTTGGGTTAGGTCATTGCAGTACGAAAAATAAATAGGAATTGAAAAAAAATTGCTTTTTTTTTATTATTAACTAGCCGACCCGTCGCGGCTTCGCCCGTGATTGGTTGTTTATTTTGCCTTCGGACGATGACGCGTAGAATTTTTTTTTAATTCAAATTTTACCGTTTAATGTGATCGGCAAGTAAATACAAAAAACGCTCAAATGAAAACGTATTGAAATGTTTCTCGCGATATTAATGTCAAATATATTTTTATTAAAAATGAATACAAATACAAAAAAATGCTAATTAATCTGTTGTTGATAAAGAATTTTGTAAAACTTCTGAGTATATAACGTCGTTTTTTGTTCCATCTCTTTTATATATTCTAAGTGTTGTTTACATACAATTTAAAATGTATTATAAACATTATTCAGTATAGTATCGTGTCATTTATACTTTAAATTCTATTTATTATTTTATCTATAAAGTATACAACACTTCCCCTCCCCACCCCTCCGCAGACAAAAAATGAAAAAAACAGTGACGTGGGGACAATCGGAAAAGTATTTGGAACCACTCTGTGAAAAAAAATTGGGAGAAAGTTAAATAGTGTCGTAACAAAATCGGAACATATATATACAATCCCTACCCTCAGACAAAAAAAAAGTGAAAAGTCGGGTGACATGGTGACACTCAGGAGGGTATTTGGGGAACTACCCTGTGGAAAAAAATTGGAAAAATGTTAAATAGTGTCGTCAGAAAATTGGAACATTTAAATACAATACACCCACTCCAAACTGGTTTTTTATTAACAAAAGTGGTACTAAAACCTTCAGCAGATTGCCAGGAATAACAGTAAAAAATGTCAGCCAAATCGGTTCAGTAGTTTTCTCGGTTAGTGCGGTCGTAGAAAACCCATTACAATTTTATATATCAGTATAGAAGATATACAGTGAAACCACCGGAGACTGTGTCAGTGGCCGAAATTTTTTATTTTTTTTTTTGTCGCTATTTAGAAGGGGTCCATTTGTACAAGGGGCCGAACGAAACGTACCTATTTTACACGTCAATCAGGGGCGTCATTGGGGAGGGGGGCAGGGTGTGCTTGCACCCTTTACTTTTTAATATACTACCAAATGGCCTGCTTTGCTAATGGTACTTAATGTTGAAAAAGAAGGAGTTAACAATATCAGTCTAGAAAAATCTTTGCTTTACTTAAAAATTGCCGGTATCCGCTTATTTAAAAGATAATTTGTTTTTAATAGCTTTATGCTTGTACCAAGTCTTAAATATAAAATATTTTTATATGACCCGGTGAAATTTCAAAATGGCCTGTTTGAAAATTGGCACACCTGAAAAAAATACTGAAATGACGCCCCTGACGTCAATTATTTGTATATCGATTAAAATCATACGTATATTGAATATACGATAACGAAATGATTTATTGATAACGAGTAAAACTATCTAGACACATTATAGTACAATACAATGTACTCGAGACAATCACGACAAAAGTTATGAAACTCTAGCCATAAAATGAGAACACTAAAATTTATACCTGGAGCTATACTAATGAGAAAGTGTGGTTCGATTCGTTAGAGGGACGAGGATGGAATGGACGGGCCGATGGTAGTACGCGTTGAAAGGAGCATTGACAGATAAGATGAGGGAAAAGAGACCGCGAAGCAGGACAACGTCAGTGAAGTACTTAGAAGATCAAAATAAATTGGAGTAGACCGAGAGCAGGCGTATGACAGAGATGAGCGATGGAAGGAAATAGTTTTGGCAGTAAACTTTGTAGTAAACGGTTTGTAAAGTTTAAAAAAAAAACCTATGTAACGAGAAAATTAATTATTCCGTTCAACTCCTAAAAATCCATTAGAAATAAACTTCAGTTCGCGTATAAAAATGCGAATCAGAAAAAATATCCCAATGAGTAAAACCTATACACATACCGCACTCGCGTTTCGTTACCTATCCGTTGTCATTACCGGACGTGTAGCGAATTGCCGATGGCCCGAGATGTATGCGTCGTGTCGAAAACCGTTCAAGCGACCACTATAAATGTATACGTTAATGATTTTGAAACTAAAAACGAAGCCTTTTGAACGGTATCGATGAAAATTTTAAATTATCTTTTAGTCCGTGTCTCCCGTAGTCGCGTATAATCTACGTTTTGCAGTGACCAGTCCCTCGTGGAAGCTGCGGAGACTTGGCCGTTTCGTTTTCTTCTTTTTTTAAATTCCAAAAATTTCATATCGTCAAAATTGATTTTCTTCGTTTTTTTTCCTTCCCATGCCAATAATATTCTTCGTCAAGTACGACTCGAATCGAATCATCGCCCCACCATTCAACAGGTTGTGCGGACTACGATTTCGATACTGTATATAGGACATAGGTATATAATATAATACGTCGTGTTATTATATAAATGCTGTATCGATTTATAGTACGTAAAACGCGTGTAAGCGACCGGTATGGCCTTAAATTCGGAAACACGTGGTCTCTATCGTTTCAGGTCTTACCGAAATTGAATAAAATATGGAAAAAAATTTCGACGTCAGCCAGTTTTAGCTATAAATACTAAATCAGAGGTCTCCTAACTTTATTTACGTGGAGCTGAATCCGAGGTACGTTTCAACGTCACGGGCCAAATTGTCTGAAGGAGAAATTTGAAGAAAGTAAGACGATGTATCATACGAGTATTGTATTGACACTGAGAACAGAAAAACTGCGAAAAACGTTTCATGCATTTCACAGTAATTATAAAAAGGAAAAAAAAGAATATTTTTCTTACACGCGTACAAATGTTTTACTTAACGATAAATTTGGAATTGCTTTTGTGACAATAAATTCTCAGCACTCTGCGTCAAACTCGGTTGATATCCAATCAGCAGCGTCACTCGTATACACGTTCGTCACTCAAGTCGGTTCCGTATACTCGGATTCTGTGTATTAATTTTTGAAAAGTCCGCTCGCGTAGGTACAGGTAAATGTTAAAATCATCTTGGACGAAAATTGTTTGCTAAATTTGGAAAACACTCCTCTGGCGACAATGCGTACAATTTTTCTACTACGGTCTCCATCAAACACTCTTCGATCTGGTTATTTGATGTGAAGCTCGACAATACTTTATGGCGGAGCACCGGTGATAGAGTTTCAATTTCTATGGCGAACGGATTTTCGAAAATACTAATGCGCTCTGCTGCATATTTTGAAACGGGTTTTGCTGCAGATGTGGATTACCACTTTAACAGCAAAATCGGTTGGAAATTCATCGTTTTATACAGTTGGAACTTGCTGATATTTTGATTTAATCAGTTTCGCGTGCCGGTCGAAAAAGCTTGATGGACCGGAACCGGCCCCTACGTACCTACTAAATTGATCAATCCCGTTTCGCACGCAATACACTACCAGCTTTGACACACAAAACGCTGCAGTACGATTCTCAGCGATCTCATCGCCTTCGTATATATTTTACCGGGAAACAATTTCATCGTAAATCCGTATTATTATTATACCACGGGATACAGTGGAGCAGAAAGTATTTTAAATGAGGAGGTAGGGGGGAGCAAAACCAAAACATTTTTTAAAAAAATACTCAACAATTAACAATAGTAATTAAATTTATTGTTATAACAATTGTTTAGACTTAAATATTAAAATTCGTTTAGACAAAACTAATAATAAGAGACGTCGGTGAGATTTCGAAGAAAAAACGTGTAAAACTGTACGCAACTCCGCCGGCCCTATATGCTTCATCTTCCAGTATAAGGTGTCTGTGGTGTTACCACAAAACGTGAAGCTAAATACGTTGACACGGCTAATTGATGGAGGGCACGGCTCACTAGACCTCGCCGTGGTTACGCCACTATTTTCATCGTATAACAAAATACGTTCATCACGTTCGTGCGAATATTAAACGTTAGGTACGGTAAAAACAAATAGGAATTTCAATAAAAGGAATGTTAAAATAATAACAATTTCCAGGTGGTCCGGGTAATATATATAGTAAATCACACTCTCAAAAAGTCAAAACTAAATTCAAATACACGCTATTGCACCGACGGGATATAAATGTGGGTGATTCGTCAATTCCACCACTGTGATGAAAATATTATAACTCGTGACACATACGACCTACACGGTCGTACCATTACGTGTACTTACTCGGAAACATGATTCGATTTTCGTAAACGTTAAACTCGGTGTTTTTGACACATGAAATTTATAGTCGATATCGACGTGAACGCTACTGCGCGTATTACTCCGTTTGAATATGAAATTTTCAAAAAACAAATCGCTGTAAAACGAGCGTTAAATACGTCGTGGTGAAAACGACTTTTTGTATAAACGAATAGATGTTATACTGCAGTGTTGTCGACTTCTCTAAATTTCCCAATCGTACAGTATCACATATTGCGATGCGTTGGATTAGATTCGATTGATCGATTCCCTGAAATAATAACGATCAGTATAAAGTGGAAACTGTAAATCGATAATGCCATTATAGAAAATATACGCATAACTCATAATTTGGGCCCGGATTTAATGTCTTGAAAACTATCAAAAAATGCTCTTAAAAAAAAAATAGTCAAAAATGTTTTTTGGCCGCAATAATGTCCTAAAAAATGCCCTGAATTTTTTTTTTTCAATTTTTTTTTATTACAAAAATATTAGTACATTATTTATTACATTATTTATTTCTTATATACAGAATTCTATGATTAAAAATTATGTATAAACGGCACGGCAAATATTCGAATATTTTGAAAACAAATTTCTTTAGATAATATTTTGAATTACCTATATGTAAACTATAATTTTCCATTAAAACTCGTATAATGTATAAATATGGCTTAAAAATTAATAAAATGGCCGAAAAATACTAAAAAATCAACGGGAAATGCAAAATACAATTTTCACTTTTGAAGTACCTGCTACATGAATCGAGTTATATATTTGGAATGCATTGTTCTAGAGAACTCATAAAATAATGCATTTTGCATTGAAATTCAGGCCCTACTAATAATATTAAACAACTTTCGACGTATTTTTGTATGCCTTTAATATTAAAATACGAAGGGTTGATTTCATTAATTCATGTAGATTCGTATAGTTTTCAAAGAGTAACTTGAAATGTATAAATTACAATTTTCATTATTAAAACTTTACTATAATTCTATTATTTTTTTAATTAAATGAAATGCCATACATGGTTAAAAAAAGAAAATTTGTTAAATTTGTAATTTTAATTTTCATAATTTTATTATTTGATTGATAGACTATAAAATTATATTCTTAACAGAATAAATTATTTGTGCGTAATTATATATATATAATTACTTAACATCATATTATAAAAAAGTATATTTTTCTTAAAATTATTTTTAATTAAATACGATTAAATTTATATATTACATTAAATAGTATTGAACATTTTATAGTGAATAATTTAGGAAATTAAGAATTTAAATTTGCAGTTAATTTTGCATACTCAATAAAATGTAAATTGTTTACAATTTAAGAAAAATAAAACAACTTATTGTTATTATAATATATAAAAAATATTTTAAAATACCATAAACATTTTACAATAATTATATAAATCCATTCACAAGAAAATTTATGATGGTAAATTAATAGCAATAATTCTGATAATAATACGTATATTAAAAATGATTATACTATATAATATTTTTTTTAAATAATTTTGTTTATGTTTAGCTAATTACATCGTTGAACAATAGTGTGAAAAGATTTCTTTTATCAGCGTCGATTCAATACGAAAAAAAAGGGTAATAAATAAATTTCAAATATTTTTTATAGCGATTCCTTAAGGAGTACAATTGTATATAATTTATTATACGAATATAATTTGTGTTATTTAATAACAGACTAACGAGATAAAATAATTGTTATGTACGAATAATATATTTACAAGACAATCATGTGCATATTTTCCATATACGAAATAAAAATATGATTTTCCACGGTGTAATAATGAAAACTGATTTGATTTGTAATATTTATTTAGAATTTATTTTACCATTTTCAATATATATGAATATACATAATATGTATAAAATATACAAGAGCATAAGAAAATAATAGAAGAGGGAGAATAATTGAATTGTTATGATAAAAACTAAATCTAATGGAACCATTACAATACACAACTGAGAATAATGTCTGAAACAATATTTTTTTGGAATTTTTAAAATAATGAATTACGTTTAGTTATTGAAAACCATATAAGTGATCGAGTTCGAGATGTATTGTGTATTGTTATTGTAAAAATAAACATTAAATATTAAAACTAAATTCTTCTTTCGTGGTGACCCTTTTTCTGATATATATTATAGAAATTTCTTTTTCCTTTTACTCTTTGTGTTTATCCGGCCTCTAAGACCGTCCCGTCCGCACCACCATTTCTCCAATTTTATCGATTCTTTTGCTCGATGTTTTCAATCTATTCCACCTCCTAAAGCATCTACTAAAAATAA
Organism: Slavum lentiscoides; assembly: GCA_032441835.1. NCBI lineage: Eukaryota > Metazoa > Arthropoda > Insecta > Hemiptera > Aphididae > Slavum > Slavum lentiscoides. The sequence continues at coordinate 42,913,751 of CM063706.1, forward strand.
CTTATTCATCGCCTTGGTCTTCCAGGCGGTCTCTTTTCTACTGGGTTCTGATAAAGGTGTTAATTATATTCTTTGTGAATGCCCAGCATGAAAAAAAAGATAAAACCTAACATTCTTGTGGTATGTATCATTTTAAATTTACAATAAAATACTTCCAGGTTCAGATCTCTAATAATTATATTATTATATATATTATATATATTATTATATTATTATATAATATATATATATTTAATAATATATTAGTTATATATATATAAAAAATTCATGTTATTTTCAACTCGGATATTAACTGTTTCAAGGCACTGGAAACCCCCTCGGCTGTCGCATTTTTTTTATACTTTTATACAAAATTGTAGAAATAAAATAAATATCTCGAAATTATTAAAGTCACAAAATAACTGGGATGTTAAACCTTTAATGATCATCTATAAAATGAACGCGTGCTTATGAAAAATTAATACTGTGCAGGGTGACGCGAATTATGTTAGTTGTGATTTTATTTTCAGATGTATTAGTGTGAATGATTATAGAGAATATTATTTTAGTTAAACAATAAATATTGAATGCTGAGAGTGTCAAATTATAATATAGTCGTTACTTCATAATTTTATTTTTAAATTAAATATTCACGCATTTTTCAGTAACTAAATTATATATTATTTAAAAATATTATTGAAGGGGTTGCATTTGGCTGTTTTCTAAGGAAATATGTATAGAAAATTTAACAAGACCAGCCTGGTCTTGCTAGCAATAAATTGATTCGGTCTGCACTTAAAAAGTTAGGTCTGGTCTATTCTGGTCATGTCCAGTCTTAAAATTATATGTTTAATTTCGGTCCGGTTTTTAATTGAATGAAAAAAAACCAATTCAATCCTGTACAGTTTTATTATATAATATACGTGTATACAATATATATATTTATTTATCAGGTTATTTATCGGTCCAGTCCAATTCGACTAGCTATAATTAGTCCAGTCCGGTGTATAGAAGAATGGGCTGTGCAGAGTTTGATTGTATACATCTTGTACTATTCGAATGAATACTACAACGATTACTTAAATCAGTAGCATAATTACATGAGAGAAACACTTAAAAACGTTTAAAAATTATTTGAGAAATACAATGGGCTAAGAATCAAGATAGCTTAAGTAGCTTGGCCATCTTACAAGTACACTTATAACACTTGCATCAATTGACTTTAAGTGGTAATTGATGAGTTCGTGGCGTTCGTGGTGTTGGTGGAAATAAAAAACTGGCTTTAAAATATTAATTAAAATATACAGTTTTCTTTGTTCTCATAGTTTCTTCAATAATTGATATATAAAATATATTTTATTTACACTCAAAATGACCTTTTGGTCTTAAGATATATCTGTTTATTTCCTATAACTATATCGGTATACATACTGTGTACCGTAATAGTACGTTCGCAAATTAAGAAATTATATTAACGAAGATAGAGGGATTCAATTTTTACTGCCCCATCCCAGTTTTTTCTCAATTGCGCTACCAGCTTACATAATGCAAATCTGTATTTATATTATTATTAATCATATTCATAGAGAATATGATTAAAAATGGAAACAATACCAATTCGTATAAATTATTTTATATTAGTGTAGGATCCGCGTTAATATGTGAATTCCATTTGCAATAATTTTTTGAATACTACCGTTAACATGTAAACGTATCTTTGTAATTCATAAAACAATATTGTGTTGAGTAAAATTTATATGGAAAAATTTAAAAAAAATTTTTTTTTTAAATGTATGTCTTGTATTTTTCAAAGCGTAAATTATGAAAATTTTTATTTTTTATTTACAAACCATCAATCGAAAATAAATGTACACAATATGACGCATACTTGTAATAACGGGTCTGGTATTTACCGTAGTAATTTATCGCGTATGCGTTGGCACAGTATTCTGTTTATTGCATTGTTTTAATTTCTGAAAATTCATACTAAATATTCTCAGAAGGCTGTAGTGTTTGTGCTACTTTTATATTTATATACATTTGTATTTTTTATATTTATATAATTTTAATATAGATTTTTAAATAATATTTTACGAAAATATTGCCGTATTATTCGATAATTTTTTTTTTTAGATATTCATTGAACTATTTCATATTAATTAAAACTAAAATTTTGGATGAGTAATATTTGATTAGTGACACATTATTGTTACGTCTTCCCTTTAGATAATACAATTACATTAATTACTCTAATCATGATTTTCCCTGATAACTTCACCGTTGAATGTAATATTCCATACTTGAACCGTTATTATTATTAATATCAAAATTATTCATATTATTAGTATTATGTTTTTGTTATTGCACTCAACTGCAGTTTTTGTGGATTTAAATTCAAATATTGCTATTTCATGGGTATTACGGAGTATCTGTCTGTACACAAATAGAAAGTTACTACACTATAGATATTTAAAAAAAATAAAACACTGTAAAAGTATACTGTATATTATATAGAATATAATACGAATAAATTGTTATTTTATCAAAATTTAATTAATTAGTATGATTTGAATATAACTGGAAAATTGTTTATTTTTCAAATTTAATTATTTTTGATATGTACGTAATTTTTAATAATAAGTATTACAATTAATATCCGAATAACTAGTGCGTAATTTTAAAGAATATTATTTTCAATACGATTTTCTACGAGTATTTAAACATCATCTCTTAAATATGCTTTTAAAAAGTATTTTACGCATGTATAATAAAAAAAAAAAATCGATCAATCGGCGTTTTTATTTTTATTTTTTCTAATCGAGATAGAGTGGTCCGACGTATTTTCGAATGAATCACATAACCGCGTGGTCCGAACGGAATAATGGGATTCTCTCGGCAGTGAAAATAAAAGTGTTACAAACAGACGAGTTTACGACCATAATTAAAGTACACTGCGTCGGCGTATTATTTATATTATTTATATCGCCGCTTATAATATATTATAATTATAACGTTATATATATATATATATATATATATATATATATATATATTATTTTGTAATTGAACTAATTGAAGGCCCCAATGTAATTAAATACATCTAAATTTACAAATTTTTCTCAGAAGACAAAAAACATGTATTGCTTTTATGATATATATATATATTTAAATATTTAGTGAATGGTCGGCATATATAAATTAGGAAATGTCAATTTATCATTAAAATTAAAAATAATTATTTCCACACCACTAAATTATTCGTTTTATTAGGTGCAATAAAAAATACATCCAAAACGTGTCTGACTATTGAAACAAATATGTTGTAATAAATAACAGAATATACAAAATATTGAAAAAAAATAGATTCATTACACATTATATTTATTATGTTTAATTACAAATTATAATAATAACTTTTAATTAACAAAGTTCAAATTTCTTTTTTTATATACGAAATTACAAAATATTATTATTATGGTAAAATAAACTCTTTTTTGAATTTTTAATACGTATGAAAAATATATAATATAGTGGTTCACTCCATACTAACATAAATAATAGTTTCTTGAATTATTAAAAATATCCACAACTAAATTTATAAAAAGAAATATTAATAAAAGATTTACTCTTTTCATTTATAACAATATTTTGTGATAAATGGTTATCACATCTAATTTTACAATATAATTTAAGACATTTGGTGTGTACCAAAAATACTAATTTTATATTTTATTAGCTTTTACTAACTTTCAAATAAAATAATACATATAAACAATTTTATCAAATTGTACTGAAATTAAATGAATGTTTTTTGTATAGGTACATTTTCTTTACAAATTCACTGGATGTATTTGATTATTGCGTCAATCGATCTTTTTTTTTTAAATTTACGTGATGTGTATACATATTTTTTGAAACTTTTAGCGTATCTCTGATTATCTGTACCTTTGGTTATGCGGTATAATATTTACGTTGTAGATCCTTAAATCATCACCAATCCTTAATCAAATTCGAACAATTTTTTTGGACATGTACAAGACGTATAGGAATTTTCGATCGTTGTAATATTATACATTATAGTGTCGAGGTTTTTATTTTACAATATCACTAGTGGAAATTGCACAGCTCCGATCGAGACCGTTGACGTTTCATTTAAGCAATACCTCATATTCTCATATTGGTTTGAACGTTATCTATTTCTTTTTTCGTTCGGTCTTATAGCGGTAGAGGACGGGAAATCGAATTCGTTTAAAAACTCTCTGGCCTTGTTGTACATAGGTGCGATCGATCGACACCCGTTTAAACCAAACTATTCAGACCATCATATGGTATGGGTGAAAACGTTTTTCTTGCATACTGCACAGTTGATCGGACCATCCAATTTTCGTTCTCACCCATCCCCGGCTCGGTGTCTCGTCAAACCTATCATCGGACCTATCGATCTTCGTTTTTCGACTCCATCTATATAATGATATCATAAGCAATATCGATAACAACACGGGTCAAACCATCTTTTTTTCGACGTCAATGAGCAATGTGTCTTTCTGTTTCCCCATAAAGCACTCACGCACGACATAAAAATGCCTATACGGAACGCCGTCTGTTCGAATCGTCAGACCGTAATGATTATGACATATCCAAATATTTCCCTCCTAGTTTTCCCTGCTACGAGGTTTCCTTCAAACACTACGGGATCGTGTTGTGGACCCCATTGGGCGTTAACTATTGATTATACAATATATCGACGTTTCAATGTTTCGGGGTTTTTTTTTTTTTAATAGCTCTAACTCGATCGTCAGAAGACATTTTATAAAAGAACTATTAAATGACCACAAAAAAATTTCTTTAATCAAATTCGGTAATTAGCGTTTCAACTAAAAAACTATAAAATTCATAAATGGTGAAGGCGAAACGATTTTGGTTATTCGTTAAATAGACGGAAACAATAAACGCGGGTGTGACGTAGTGTTTTTCAACTCGAAGTAAAACAATCGGACAAAAAACACTAAACAATCCATTCGTTTCATCTCGTGTATAATATATTATGTAAATGTTTTCTCAGAATCAAATACAAATCCCAAAACAAATTGATGTTATCCGAAAACAAAATCAAATCGATTCAAACGGTTTTCAATTATTGCGAGCGTTTCACAACGGGCGGGTAAGTGGTAGGTACATATAAAAAAAATCAATAGACAATGGATCGGCGAAAAAGTTTAATTGTGTACCAAATCGGTTTTATCCTAGAGTTCATTGAACAGGGGGAAAGTGTGCACAGATTAAATTAAATATGTACTCTCCGGGAATAAACCTGACATTACCTTGAAGCGTGATTAGTTTTCACCAGTACGTCATACCATTTTTCTCATATATATATATATATATATATATATATTAGTATATGTATAAATGCGAACAAGAGTATGATAAATGGATAACAGCTGGAAGTGTGATAAATGTTTATTTTATTTTGTTTTTCAAGTCACGTAGTAGGGAATTTGAACCAAAACTAAATAACAAATTACATATAACGCACAGTTCCGCAATTATTGCCGGTGCATGCGGTGCATCGCACCGTCAAGCGGGCCTTGTAATTATATCAGGGGGTCTCATATTCATTGACTAAACCAAATATTTAATGAGGTATATACGGGATTATATTTTATTGTCTATTTGTAATAAAATAAAATACTATGATATATATTGTTTTCGATACGTAAATTATGATTATCTTTTCTTTATATATTATTAAGACGTTAGGCAATTTCTTTGGACAGTTATATCTGAAGTTCTACTAGACCGATTTGCATGACTTTTTGCTTTTTTTAACGTCACTGTTGGTTGTGCAGATGAACCATCTAATGAGAAAAGTCCAAAAATGTATTAATTAAAAAATAGTTTTCGGAAATATTTAGTTTTCCGCATAGTTGCGTAGCGACGCGCGTTGCTTGCCGTGTGCACACACACATCTTTGTAACCCCTCAATACTCCTACGTCTACTGCAGTACTGCTGCGTTCCCATAGTAGGTGATGGAAACTGTTTATTTCCGATATGAATAGCTTTTGCTATGATAATAAACAAAGCACAGGGTCAAACATTAGATATAAAGTAGTGTTGTATTTACCCCAACCTGTATTTAGTCATGGTCAACTTTATGTTGCCATATCCATAGTTAGATCTTTTGAAAAATTAAAAATACAAATAATACCAAACAACAAAAAAGATACCTGCAATGAATATAGTTTATAAAGAAATTCTATAATAATAATAATAATAATAATCATACACAAATTCATTGACATTTTCATTTGTTTGTCAATTTGTTTGTTTTGGGTGAAATATTTGCTGTTTCCCCGTGTGAAAATGTCTCGCGTATATCTAAGATTTGTTATTAAAACTTAAGGAATTAAATTACTTTCCATCTTATGTTTTTCCTACACATTATTGGCACATTATTATAACGATATACCCATACATGCAAATATGTAACCAAAGGGAGTGATATGGCTGTGATTGGAATTGGTGCAGAGAATTCCAATGATGAAGTTACCCAATACCAAATGGGCCGCTATGTCAGTAGTAATGAAGCAGTTTGGCGAATATTTTCTTTTCCTATTCATGAGAGACACCTTCTGTTGTTCACTTAGCTGTGCATTTAGAAAATGGACAAAGAGTGTATTTTACAGCACAGAACGCAGTACAAAGAGCTGCTCAGCCACCATCTACTACATTAACCAGTTTTTTTGAGACATGCCAAAACGATGATTTCGCACAAACATTGCTATATTCTGAAATGCCAAAATATTATACCTGGAATCAATCCTCAAGGAGATTTATACGACGGAAACAAGGAAAACCAGTTCCAGGATATACAGATGTATATTCCACCGATGCGATTGGCCGGATTTATTCAGTACATCCAAGCAATGATGAATGTTTTTACTTACGACTGCTATTAGTCAATGTACGTGGCCCAACATCATTCCAACAGTTACGAACTGTTGATGGTGAATTGTGTGGATCCTACAGAGAAGCCTGTCAACGTTTGCAATTGCTTGAAAATGACGCTCATTGGGATCAAACTCTCAATGATGCTGTAATATCATCACGCTCATCAAATACGAACATTGTTTTCTATAATCATATCTACATGCTTCCCATCAAACCCAATTGATTTGTGGATCAAGTACAAAGATTATATTTGTGATGATATTTTGTATCAAATACAGAATAGAATGGGAAATCCAAATATACAAATCAGTGAAGAAATTTACAATGAAGCATTGATTTCAATTGAGGACATGTGCTTGATAATGTCAAACAAACTATTAATTCAATTAGGCCTGACTGCGCCCAATCGTCAATGCATGACGCTTTTAACCAAGAGTTGCATCGAGAAAGACTGTATGATCTCAACGCTTTGAAAGAATTAATTCAAACAAATCTTCCACTGTTAAATGAACAACAAGTATGTATTTGAAACTCTTATGAAAGTAACAAATGATGAAACTGGAGGATTTACTTCTTAGATGCACCTGGTGGTACAGGAAAAACTTTTTGATTTCATTAATATTAGCAACAATTCGCTCACAAAATAAAATTGCACTTGCACTCGCTTCGTCGGGAATCGCAGCAACTTTGCTTGAAGGTGGTCGAACAGCCCATTCAGCACTAAAATTGCCATTAAATATGCAAAGCAATGAAACTCCAACCTGCAACGTTTCGAAGAACTCTGCAATGGCAAAGGTTTTGCAGCAATGTAAATTGATTGTTTGGGATGAATGCACGATGGCACATAAAAATCTTTGGAGGCTTTGGACAGAACCTTAAAAGATCTACGGAGCAATAATAACCGATTTGGTGGTGCAATGATTTTATTAGCAGGAGATTTTCGTCAAACATTGCCGGTGATTCCACGATCAACGCCAGCTGATGAACTCAATGCATGTCTAAAGTCCTCCAGTTTGTGGAAACATGTCAAAGTACTTCATTTAAGCAAGAATATGCGTGTCGAGTTGCAAATGACCAATCTGGAAACATATTCTCTAAACAACTCATTGACATTGGTAATGGCAAATTTCCTATAGACATGTTGACTGGCTGCATTAACTTTCCTCAAAGTTTTTGTCAGTTAACTCGATCAAAAGATGAACTTATTCAGAAGGTGTTTCCAGATGTTTCTCAAAATTACAGAAACCATGATTGGTTGAGCGAACGAGCTATACTGGCTGCAAAAACATAGATGTAAATGAATTAAATTTCAAAATTCAAGAACAAATTACAGGCGAATTGAGGATATATAAATCAGTTGATTCGGCTACTAATCAAGATGATGTAGTCAACTATCCACCGAATTTTTAAACTCGCTGGATTTGCCAGGATTGCCACCTCACAATCTTCAATTAAAGGTTGGATCGGTGGTTATAATGTTGCGAAATATCAACCAACCGCGTCTTTGCAACGGTACACGGTTAGCGATTTTTATATTTATAATTTTCACTGTAACCCGGCAGCGACGGGTTATTCAGTTATATATTGTTTATTACACAAAGAGTGATTTACGCGAAATAAAAATCTATTCTGTTTATTCATGTTTGATGTTTCGACCATTTCGACATTCGGTCCGCACAAACTGCTATACCAATTATCCCAATTAATTAATTCTTCCAATTAACAATTGTCCGAAAATTCGGTTAACTGTACATTGGGACAATTAAATGTTGGGAAAAACTTGCCATTCTCCGTGCACCACGACTAAAGACAAGTTGAACGACGATCTCCCTGTCACTATATAATAAACACTACTGTAAGTACATAAATCGATTGAAATTTTCAAAAATATTAACAACATTAGTTTTACTTTCTGTTTAACGATAAATTTTTTTGAAAATTTATCTATCAACATAAGTTTAAAAAAAATTTTAATTATATATAATATTTATATCTTAAATACGATGGAATATTTTTTTTGTGAGAAATATGTATTCCATATACCTAGTAGAATTTTTATTTTTTTTTTTTAAGAATAGAAAGCAAGATCTTTCTATATTAATATGCAGTAAATTATTGAATAAAATGTTTTATCATATATTACGGAATATAAACCATGCAATGTTTCTTTGCAATCTTATATAGGATTCGATTATCTAGAACAGTATGGGGCTTATGAATTACATTTTAATAATATATGAAATCATATACGTATTATAAGCGGGGCTCGGAACTTTATTCATATGCATATCTGTTCGGAAATCAATTGGAATAATTCTGATTTGAAAAAAATTTATTTTATTATTAGAAATTAAAAAATTGCAATCTCATATTTTACATTCTGATTCTAAAATTGCATAATTTAAAAAAAAATGTGATTGTATTACATATAGTTTACATCTTTTCTAAATATTTTGAATAATTTATTGAAAAAAATCTAAAAATGTTTAATTAAACTATCGATTTAATATATTAACATCAAATAGCAAATTGTTATTGTTCTATTGTGAATCATAAACAATTTGTTGACTCACGTGAGCACACGCGATCTTGAATGGTTTACAATAGTGTTCACGAACATATTATTTTATTTATCTTGTTTTTCTATTTCGGGAACACAGTTTAGAACAAACATTCGCCGCGGCGAATAAACTGTTGTGTTACATCGCCTGCGGGGATTCAATCGTCTAAAATCTATTTTAAATGTTACTATTTTTATTTCAATTATTTAAATGCATATTTTTATGACTTTATTTAATTCCCGATATTTCATTATAAACTAAAAAGTACAAATAAAAATAAAATACAAAATCGACTGTCTATAATATAGCGTCGCTAAATTGTAGGTTCAACATTATTCTAGAAAATATCTCGTGTTCGGTTTGTGTTCAATGGACAATAATTTGAGTCTATATACCGAGACAATTGAGTGTTTACAAGAAAGAAAGAAGGAAAATTACAACGTTTTAAAACTACTGTGTTCGATTACGCGTCTTAAAATCTAAAAAATATGTATCACGTTAAACTACCTGCAGCAGGTCTTCCGAAATTGTAATAACCCATTCACCGCCGATTTAAATGTTGAAAAATCCGTGACATTATTTTCCTTTCGACCATCGTCATGTGTTCAAAACGCGGCACAAAACACGTATCTCTTAAAACATATTATTAACTTTCAGGTCAATTATAGCACGTTTAAGTGTGTATTGTGTGTAAATATACTACTATGTATATAGTCACTGGGGTGGTGCGCGTTAGCGTTTCGCTCAATAATAATAATAATCATTTCCTTTGAAATAATTTATTGCTCGAAAACGTTTCTGTCGTTTTTGATCAAACGATAATACTCACTACAATTCGCGATCACGCGTATCATGTATTCATGTGCGTGCGTTCAACGGATCAAATAGCGATAGTCGGCCGTTGCAGCCTCTTCGGGCAAGCAAAGACTATTTTCTTCTCTGTATTAGATTCACGCGTGCTTCAATCGTCATACTCGTTTATAACTATATGCAACGATTATTATGGGCCATTTCACCAGTGGTAGTTCCTGAAACGTTCCTTTTTTCATACATACACACAAACATAATAATTTCTCCTTTCAATCGATACATACATAATATATTATAATTTAAAAACGTGTTCACAATTTAAATAAGCTATACATTTTTTTTTTTTTTTTACAAACATAAATATATGTAGAAAAATAAAATACTTTCATAATATCCAATAATCACAAAACTTTACCGCGGTAGTGCAGGTAACGATATTGTCTTATTCAATATTTTCCAGCGGTGATTACAATAGTGTATGTAAACAAAAAAAAAAAAGGTTCCTCACCTCCGGTAATTCATTTGCCAATGTCTTTCATACTCAAAGCTGAGGTCGAGTGCGTATAATATTTTAATATGTGTGTAAAGCATGATCTTTTCCCATGGTTGATGTAGATATCGAAGAATTACAGAACCCGTCACTCCAGATCATGTTTATTGTTGTAGAGTTCATTATATAAAATGTTATCTGATCAACTGAAAAAAAAAATACATTTGTGAAGTCAAATATATATAATTTGTTGTATAATGTTAAAATATATTTTATTATTATTATTATTAATTTTTATATTTCTTACTTAAACGGGCAATCAATATAATTATCTATGATTGGTCTTTTCGGGGGTATTGATGTGCCAACAATAGAATGTGGTTTTCGCCAAATAATAAATTACAAGAAACGTTCGTTTTTTACCATCAACACGAGCAATATATTATATATAAAAAGACGGACGTCTGTCGAAAGAGCATTTGATTTATTTTCGTGCTCGAGCAGAGGTCGTCTTGATGCGATTTTACTAGTACAAGAAATTAATGACGGGGGAAAAAATAATAGTGTTTGGTCTTAAAGCGAGCTGCAATAGACGATCGGAATTTTACATACATCAGACTAATATACAAATTTTAAATTATAATAGCCATAAAATAAGGATTATAAAAACAATAAAATTAGACCAAATGTTTAAAAATCCATAATTAGTAAAATTCTTTTGTATCGCCGTATTGCCACGCATAAAATCTACATTATTTTTGTCTAATGTTAAAATACTCGTATCTATGATTATTAATATAATGACAACTATTGTACTGGCTATATCAGTCGTCAAATTAAACAATATTAAAGAATAAATAAGCTTGCGAAATCGAATATAAAACCAAAATCAATGCACAACCATTATTTAGCATTTAAAATAAAATAAATTTTCTGAAACGCCATTTTACACATAAGATATATTTATGTATTAATTAATTGATTATAAAATACACATTTAAATATAATCATTTGTTTTATTTTACATTTAATTATATTTGAATAATACATTATTACAATATTTGTTTATCGACTTTAAAATTATGCTATTCTTAAAGTTCTCACGAGAGACCTTTTGTAAATCGAGTTGTATTTTCTTTCAAACTTTACACTGTTTGGCAGTATATAAGTACGTATATGAAACGAAATACACTGAAAAGAGTTTGTACACTTTAAATTTGACATTTATCAGCTATCACTTACTCCTTATGCACAAAAGTCGAATTTCCAATTGGAAGGAAAAACTTACTTGAAAAATAAAAAAATCCTATAACGTAGGAGTTGTCGAGAAATATACCACGCTCTAAAGTTGAATTTCAAATATATACAATAACATCAGGCAGTTAAATGAGATTAATTTTCTCGATTATGTTGTTGAGCATATTTTTTTTTGTATTTGGGACTAACTACGCGAACGTGTCAAATTACGAATTTTTAATAATATTATCGCATTTAATTGGGTCACAACGAGACTCTGCTTTATATGAGCCGAAACTCTGTGATGTACTCGGGCTGTCCCTTAACTCTTCCAAGTCGACACAGGATCGAGTATCACCGGCCATTCTGCGGAGAAGCCATACCGACTTTACACTTCGATGCACCCTAATGGGCTCGGTATGTTCGAAAGTTTTACCGTCTAACGAAACTAGCAGCCCGCTCGAATCCATCCCAAGAAGTAGAGAATCCTCGCCTCTATTTCACTCAGTTTGCACGAGCTACGCGTTTTTATAAAAGGATCCACACGCGGAACGATTTGTTGTCATACTTGTCGGCAAACAGATTAGTTTTATCAGTTGTCAAACTCCATACACTGAAAGATTTGGTTTATCGACATGTAGATTAATCTCGTTACATTGTTGCGGTGTATTTCATTTTATTATCTGTAGACTGTATTCCGTTAAACTGTATTTTACAAAATTAATTTTTTCCTTTCACTATTTTATTTTTTTTACTTCAATAATACGTATGGAAAAAGAAAAGGCGATAATACCGCTGCGTTCATTTTATGTATGGATAATGACGAAATTCAAAAAAAAAAAGAAAGCGGGATGGCTTTTAAAAAGAAGAAATTGCATCATATAAATTTACTAAGAGAATTTGAAACAAATTAACCAGCCGACTTCAACAATTATTTACGGATGGAAAATTATTCATTTTATGAGCTATTGAACTTGGTACAACCCTTTATAGAGAAGCAAAACACTGTGTTGCGTGAAAGCATTCCTGCAGTAGACGTTACAGTTCTTGGTTTGTCAAACAAGGACACACAGACTGCGTCTGCCGTCGTGTGTTTGGTCGTCAGGTGGGTTTGTTGAATGCGTCGATTTAGTGACACAACAACATGTTGGCAAACAGCGTCAAACACTACCATTACACAGCACGGTTTGACCTGTCAAACGCTGTTTGATGACAAGTTTGACAACAAATCGTTCCGTATATAAGGCCTTTAAGCATCATCGGTAGCGCGAGAATGTTACGCCTCATATCTCTACCGTATCAAAGACGTTTGATCAACATCACGAAAGTACGTCTCGTCCGAAGACCGGGGGCCAGAAATCTGTCGTGTGTAAATTGTGAAACGCTAGTCCGTATTTAGTCCGAAGGACTCATAATTTTCTTATAAGGTAACGGACATCTAACCACAGATATGGCTGCTCATCTCTATACAGTCGCGCGTACTCGATTATTGTTCGTGCGGACTTACGAATTTGTTTCGGCTGAACAACACACACCCTCCAGCTAGAGGTTATAAACTTGTACCGCCGACGAATCCTTGTCAGCAAAACCAGATACGTGCATTGGGACAATCCTTATAGTTAATATTCACTACTGTCTCTGCGACCGAGATGTGTAGCTATCCACTGACGCGCATTACCCAGGCCTTCCTTAGACCCTGCCAATAACTGGAACCATTTCCGGTAGAGACGAAGGAGAAAACCAGCCGGGGATATGGGCCGGGACGAAACCGTAGGTATAGCTTATAGACATGACGGAGAATTCCGATAGAGGTTGATTGAGTAGTAGCGTGGAACAGTCACAGCTACTTGTCGTCCCTTTAATACAGCTAAATTTTTCGTACCTAATTTTTACAATATTATTATTTTAACATTTTTTCTTGGGTCATTATATATAATAATATAATATTAACGCGTTTTATATTTTACTAAAATACAATACAACTTTTAATTTGAAAAAGAAACCCATTTTCGAAGAACATGATATATACAATCATCATTTTTGTAACACGTTTCTAAACTCTAAACTAAATAAACTCGTATATTATATATTTATATGTTACGGGAAAAGATGATAATCAGTTAATGTCGACAATGACTAGGCAACAACGTCAATGCCTGATTTAGCAAGGAATTGTCATAAATGACTAGTAATTGACGTTAGTTTCTAAAAAAAGAAGGCAGTGATGCTAAATATTTCAATAATATTAAAATATTAAATAAATTAATAATCATTTATTATTTATTATTATTTATTACAGCAGGGTAAACTACTATAACACTTAGAGTTACATATGTAATTTTGTAGAGGCACGACAAGCACATCTATTAGTTTTACAGTTGTATCTGTCTTCATTACAGACTGTTACGATACGATACTATACACAAAGTAATAAAAATAAATATTGAGAAGTCGATAACATTAAACCGAGTTGAGATTATAGTTGAGTTCGATCATCCGTGTCAATTTACAACATTGCCTAAAGAATATGGAAATGTAGATACAACTACGAAATATTCAACAATGCCTAACATCGTCAGTAATTACCAACAATGACTAGGGAATGATGACAATTCCTAAATGATCATATTTTCAGGTATTACGTTTATTAATTGATTTCTATTCCTTTCACACTTCTTTTTAATTCGCGTTTTTACTTTTTTTTCTAATATATATTCTTATGTTTCATCCGGAACGGTTAGGTTAGGTTACATACCTTACATACCTACCCGAACGACTACGTCGGTACCTATCGAAATCGTCGAACACGATCAACAACAATATTGAATGTTATGATCTGTGTAGACATAACGCTCGAATAACGCGATGTTATCACGAGAACACGGGGCGCGCAATGTGTACGCCACTGGCAACGGGATAAACACAATACGCTATTTAAACGGCAGCAGCTGACGGCTTTTTTTTTTCCATTTCATCTGACGGTATGTCAAAACTTAAGCCCAGCACTTTAACAAAAGCAATTGTAAAACGAAATGCAAAAAAAAAACCGAGGAATAAACACGTATTTGTTGCAACTAGCAGGTATTTCGCGACGAAAATCCGGTCACGTGATTTACATCGGAAACAAAACGATCCAACAACGGTCTCGTACAAAACGCGAAACCCGTGTAAACACAACAAACGAGACGAGTACGCGGAACGTCATTTGTTGTTTTTTTTTTTTAATATAAATTCGTTTTCTATTTTTCCCGAAGCACGGAGTGAAAATGCCAAACCGACACAATTCGTACAACTCACCGGCCCCGGTGTTCGCCCCGTCCAAATAGACGGGGAGTTGAAGGGCTTATCCTCCCTCCCCCCCAAATTATTTTCAGCCTTCCCAAAAATTTATTTGAATAGGTACATAAAAAAAAAAATATTACATAAGCCATTGCATTGCCAGTCAGCTCAGCCACGTGTGAGAGAGCCTTCCACCATCATGTCACGGAATAGATTCTGTGATTTAGCTATATTAAATATTGAAAATGACATTATAATTAATAGTACAGATATTTTGAATGATTTTTCTAAAAAAAAAACCAATGCGGGCGAATACAATTATTATAAATTTATTTTAATATGATACAGTTTTGTAGACACGTAGTTGTCACCAAGGGATATATTATATATATATATATATTTTAAATTGTTAACTTTTATAAAATTAATAATTAACTATAAAATATTGCTAGTATTTCCCGTGTTCTATTAACCTACGCTGAATTACAACAAATATAGTATTTCCATGTCTTTTTGATATAATCCTTGACACCAGGGCTCTCATTTGAAAAAAAAAATGTTTAGCGTTTTAACGTTTTTTATGGTTATTCACCTTTAGCGTTTGTCGTTATGGTATATTTTAGCGTTATGGATTATTTGTGTTTAACGTTAAAGGAAGTTTTATCGTTATATAATATTTATGTTTTACGTTTATAGGTATTTTAACGTTATTTGGTTTAATATCGATTTTTTTTCCAAATAAATAAATCCATTCATATTCCATAGACTATAGCACGTTTTTAAAATGTCATAAACGTAATGTACTTTATTAAACTTCATTGATTATAAAAGTCCTAATTTTTATCCTTAATTTTTTGATTTTATACATTTTTTCAGTGAGAACCTTGGTTTATATTTGACATTATATTCCAGTGCAGAATATTTTTCTAAAAATGTTGATTATATTACCAATAGAAACTTTTCTGACTAGCTGACATCTTTTAAGACACGTATCTTTGAATAATTTTTACGCGTCCGTGTGAACCCAGCCTCATTATAGAACTATAATAAACCTACACCATAGGCTTATATTTTCCGTAGTAAATTGACATCTTTTAAGATACAAATGAACCCAGCCTCATTATAGAACTATAATAAACCTACACCATAGGCTTATATTTTCCGTAGTAAATTGGATACAAATATTAAAATAACGTTAATTCTATTTTTCGTTTTATGTTATATTTTAATTTGTGATAGTTTAAAATTAGTGTTTATTGTTTTCCGTTACGTTTTTTGATATTCATTTCAATTGATATTTTGAAATTATAACGTTATAATCAAAACGTTATTATAACGTTTGCGAGCCCTGCTTGACACTCGTATACATTTTCATTGTATACGGATGATAAATAAGTATTTGGGAGAACATTTTATACGACTATAGTTATCAAAATGAATAAAAAAAATTTTAGCCTC
Source organism: Slavum lentiscoides (assembly GCA_032441835.1). Lineage (NCBI taxonomy): Eukaryota > Metazoa > Arthropoda > Insecta > Hemiptera > Aphididae > Slavum > Slavum lentiscoides. The sequence continues at coordinate 42,930,516 of CM063706.1, forward strand.
CCCCCCCCAAATTTATTGTCCTATTTTGCGCCCATGGCCCCGTCGACGATAAAAATAAAATACAAAATAAATACTTCTACCACAATCGTCCCCGAGGATAACAGCAGCGGGTCATCGATTAAACGAGCGCAGTTAGCACACGCTTCCCGTTCCGCGCGTCGACCGAATAGCTTTCCGGTCGACCGGCACCACCACCACCGCCGCCAGCAGCAGCAGCAGCAGCAGACGCCTGCAGTGCAAAATACGAGGCGAACGCCCGAAATTACACGCGCCTCGTCCGAAAAGCATTCCAATAAGCGGACCATCATCATACGTATCGCCATAGGCGTGTCCAGGCCTCCATGGCTGGGGAGGCCAGTTATAAAATTTAAATTTTTTACTTACTACAGCGATCTATATTCTATATCTATATTTGTGACTTTTTTTTGTTGTATGGCAATTATATAGCACCTGGAATTTTTTCACCCCACAAAATTAAAGATTATCTTGATCTAAAAATTGGTTTCCTATGCTATTACAACTAATAAATAAGGCCAATCAACTGATGTGCTACTTAGTTATTTTTTATAAATGTTTTATATTTATAGTTCTAACCACGGTATAGATTATAAGCCAAGATGCCAAGAATTAAGTCACTGGGGAGGCCGGTGCCCACCCTGCCTCCCCCGTAGACACGCCTATGCGTATCGCCTATGGGCGCCGTGACAATGGATCAAAATATTAAAAATTACACGCTAACAAACAATTATCGAAGCGCTGTCTCGGATTTTTAATATTAAAAAATAAAAATTGTATTTCGTGTATCTGAAAACGTAAAATGTTCTTTTTTTTCTTTATGTATTAAAATTTAATAAAACTAATTTTTGTTGATAATTTTAAAACATTATTTGTTAAAATAATGTTTTTTTAAATTATCGGTTGGAAAATATTCGATACAAGACACAAATAATTAGGAGAACATTCGTAGGATCCCCGAGATCTGAATTGCTTAGGGGATTCCAAAAGCTTAATCCGGAACCGATCAAGCACCGATTTTCGATCGTATTATATAATCTCTTACGTAACAAATAATACTGTTATTGATAATGTTTATGTGTAAATGGAATTTTTCCCCTATAGAAAAACTATTATTATTATTATTATTATCATTATTGTCATCCGGCCAGTCAGACGATTATGAATGTTGATTGATAGCTTATTGAAACCTACTCTTTTGTTTTGATATTGACCTGAATCCTTACAGGGTTCTCAATTTCTCTATTCGTCGTTCAATTTATTTGAATTCGGACTAGCTCCTCTCTGTTCACGGGCAACGTCGTTAACATATTATATCAACAGCTGATATACCTACTGCGTAAAGTGGTTTTTGCGTATAATATTGTTAACTTTCACTGTATATCATTACACAAGTAATTGTGAATGAATAAAAATAATAATGTGAAATACGGCGATATATGGTTTTTAACCTCTTGTGGGTGTAATTATTCTATTGACGTTTTTTATTTTTGTGGCACACACTCCAACTACCCGATAATAATTATAAATACACGCCGATATCGCGCGCGCAAGTATTTAAATGCGTTTTAATTAATTTTTGCATTTCTTGTTTTCTCCGACAACGTGACGGCTGCAGCGCACTGACTGTGACTGATTTCGTACGTCATACGGCGCTATTTTTGTTTTCGACGAGACGCGGAGAAACGAAAACACGACAGACAGTAGATGTTGTTTTTTCCGGCTGGTGATTTTTATTTATATAATTTTCATTTTCCCGGGCCAAACAACGAGAAGTTTGTTCGGACACTTTATGAACAGTTTCGACGAAAAAATGTCCTTCATTCCACTCGAGCATCTACGCTGAATTCGACGATTCGACATTTCTACTACATTCCTCGTTAATCATCTTATACGAACATTAATAATAATAATCACAATATGACAAATGCATAATATTATTTTTGTTAATATCTATCGGTATTATTTTTATTTCGTGAGATAGAAAATATATTTATAACACGTAATTGTACTCATAATATGTAAGTTTGAAAGCGTTCAACGATAAAAATTTTGGTCTCTTTGAAATTATACTTTTTTGAATTTTTTATTATACACAAGTATTTATTATGGAAACATGCACTAAATCAAAACGAGCAGGGTCATCTACGAGATAATATTATTGTTAAATATAAGACGTAAATTAGTGTAAAAGTCTGAGGTCACCACGGTAAATGACGTGACTAATTTGATAAAAAAATTACTTACCACGAGGCTTTGGTTAGTAGTCGGTTTATTTAAGACGGTGTTTATTTGGAAGTCGCTTGTCGTAAATGGTTTAATTATTATCAATTTATTCTAATATGTTAATTATTTAGAAACGTTTTGTGTCGTGTTATAATAATTGACGAAGTTTGTAGGGTTCTTCGTTAGTGTTTCGTCCTTTATTCCAATGTTATTCAACAAAACGGGCCGTATCTCGTATTCTAGTACAAGATAATTGATTATTTAATGCCAACTTTAGCACGCATATTACGTTTAATTATTACAACTTGAAATCTATAGAAAAACTACTTGGTCTTAGATTAAAATTAAAGCATAAATGATATTTAAATAGTATAAACGTTTAGAGAAAAGGTAGAACCGACGATGTTCAATTGGTGTTATCGACAAACCTATTAACATATTGACTATAAATTGTATGAAGTTAAAGAGTATTTTATTAGGGAATTTTTGACTTCATAAAATGGAATAGTCGAAAAATGTTCTAAGATTCGAAATACAGCATGTGGTTGGAGGAGCCAAGTCACATTTTGAACTATAACTGATAGACGTTTTTATTATATATATATATATATATATATATATATATATATGAGATTTTCGACAGTATAGTTTTCAGTTTAGTCTTCAATTTTCATGACGTGTATTTTTAGAAATTTTTTTGGAGGACAGTTTTAATAAGACTAAAATGATTTTATCGTACCATTGTGGTAATAACGTTTGGAATAAGGAAGTTTTTGAGCAGAGCAACTGAAAAGGTAAAATAACACTGATGTAAGTAAAGACGATCAATATTAGTACTGAGAACATTTACCACCTGTTTTTTTTTTTGTGGATAATATAGTTGGAAACTTTTATAAGTATAATGAACACAAACAATCGATTAACATTCTGATCGTAATATTTGTGTAAATAGTTGTTATCAAACTTGAAATACGAGTACCTGCGTACAATGTTACGGTTAAAATTAAATCTCTTGTTTATTTCAAATTGATTGTTTATACTATACATATATAATATATTTAAAAGTATAAAATCAAGTGTTCATCGATGCATATTTTTTCTTTTCGGACGTTTTTTTTAAGAACACTTTACAATATTGTTTTCTGGTATACAATGTAATATTATTTATTAACCCGCTAAAATAAAAATCGCTTTGTTTATATATATATATATATATATATATATATATATATATATATATATAAATATATTTTAATTTCTTTTTTCATCTTAATATTGGAAATGAAATTTAATTGTTATTTTTATAATTATATGTTTTATATTAATTATATCCTTAAACCTATAATACTTTTAAAATTATTAATGGCACAGAAATTAGATTAGTTAAAATGATAGAAATGATTGGTCATTTAATGATGTTCGAAACTGGTAATAAAGATATGAAAGAGAGACTGTGTTAATTAATACACATCAAGCTCTAAAAACGTGTTCAGGTTACTAACTGCGCTTGCTAGTGGTTATTTTCAAAGTTAAGTTTCATCAAAACTCTACTTAGAAGTACAACGAAAAAATACCGATTTGACGATCTATTGACAATAATTATTGAAAAAGAATCAGCTTATAATAACAATATTGATGCCGTTATCAAATGTGTTAAAATTCCAAAACCATCTAATCTACACATGGTATTATAATAGATAATAATAAACTACCCTTAAAACATATGTTATAACCTATACCTATTTTTATACCCTAAACTTTTATAACTCTATAAACTTACATTAATTTAAACCAGTGTGTTTTATTTATTTTTATGTTAAGTTCAATCATTTACAAATATAAATAATTTTTTTAATTTTAATTCGATTTTAGATTACCTTAATATAAAACTATAAAAAAAAAATTTGTTAAAAATATTGTACAAATTGTTCATATTCAAACTCTTATATAGCTTTTAGAAATCAAATGTTGAGAATCGAAGTCCAGTGCGCCCAGTAGGAAGTCTTCTTTTGTCCAACAACAACAAAAAATTTAGCGAAATCGGACAAATCTAAGAGGCGTGAGAGTTTTTCCTGTAAAATATATAATATCGAGCTTTTCATTTTCTGTCTGTCGGTGCTGTTGACATGTGCAAAATAAAATTTTGAGAATCGAAGTCCAATATGCCCTGCAAAATGGTTTCCTCTTTCAAACAAACAAAAAAGAAATATATCGAAATCGGATCACTTTACGAGACGCGAGAGTTTTTCCAGTAACTTATGTATTTCAGCAAAAAATACAGCCATACAGGTCGGGCGCAGGCCCCTTAATATTTGAAACTTTATTTATTTTAAAATAAAGCATTTATTGTATTTAGTTATATAATTATTAAAAAAGTTATTAAAAATTAATTTACTGATGTAGTGATATTTTTTAATTCGTTTTCCTAATAAAGTACGAAATATGCATTATAAAATCAAATAAGCATTTATAACAAAATAATACAAAATATGCATTTGTATGCGAAATAAAATTTTATATTCTGATTCCTGCACTTTATTAGTGCATTTTTGGAGGTAATAATATTCCATTTCATATCAAACACTTTTTATTGATAACGCATTGCTGCTCTTGTTGTTACACTAGAGCACTCTAAACAGTTACAGTGCTTTACACGCGTGTAGTATAATATAGTGTACACGAGTGTAGTGTAAATAAATTAAATTTGTGGAAAACGCTATCAGTTCCGTGATTATACGTGATTTTGAGTGATAAACCATTGAATTACCACGATGATAACGTATAAAACCTGGTATTGGACAGAAATATGTTTGATTTTAGCACATATAAAAATGAAAACTTAATTTTATACAATTAACGTGGCAACCAGGGACTGGAACCGAACTGAACCGAACCGAAAAGAACCGGTATAGAACCGAAACCCTTTGAAAAGATTGAACCGAAACCTAACCGTAACCCTAATTTTATTTTTTTCAAAACCGGAACCGAAACCGGAACCGATATTTGGAAATACAGGTTTTATCGGTTATTTTCGATACAAATGTATTAAAACTAAAATATTTTACACAAAGTATAAAATAATATTTTCTCGTAATGAAATTTTGTATGTATGACAAAATAAATGTTTGCCATTTAGGCCCGGTACACGTGCGATTTTTGATGTGCGGAGCGCTGCGTTATCGTAATTGCGAGTGCTTTTATCCATGAACTAATTGCTCGACACACGCGTGTTCATCACCTTGCGAGTCCGGACGAGCCAAAATTACTCCGATAACGCAAAGTCAAAATATCATAAATACGACGTTTCATTACCAATATAGCGACTATAGTGGTGCAATTCACACGTCCGGGATTTTACCACAATGATCCATGATTTTTGTACGTACATATTCGAATATAAAAACCACACGGAAAATATGGGTATTCTCATACGGTAATCGTACGGAGTAAAAATAGAAAATTATTTGGTATCAAATCTCGCTTACGATTTGTACAACATTATATCATTTCATAGTTTCGGATTCAAAGACTGATATATTATGTAATGCGCAATTACGATGACACAGTGGAGCCGCACGTGTGTACCGGGCCTTATAATGTAAAATAACAACAATAGGGAAATCATGTTTATAAATAACTTTGATAATCGTAAAGACCACAGACAAGAATGAGATAATATAAAATTTTACGAATGTAGTTTGTAGTGCCTGGGTGGGTGGGTAGTTTTATGTGTCTGTCTTCAGCAACACCTATATTTTCTAGGATAGTTGCTATAAATGATAGAACGAAATTTTAATAGGTACAACTTTTAGGTATAGACATAAAAAAACACATTAATGTAAAACTAACACATTCTCCTACATAAACGAATTTTTAAAATATAATATATGTATAACAATGCTGGAGACTGAAAACATTTATTTAATTATAAATTTAAGTTGTGCTTCAACAGCCATAAAGGTCAAGACACGCGTATGATATACTATGATCGGAAGTCTGCCTAATAGAGTCATCTATAGTTGATTATTCAACTCATTATATCTCATTATTCCGGTCGCCCATGTACCGTATCTAATAAGTTATATTAGAAATATCTTACATATATTTAAATAAGAGCATGTACTTACAGATTTGTTGGAGCCTAACTGCCAAAGGAGTGTCTATAACGATTTTCCAAAAAATATCCCTCTTCTGAAGCTCAAACCTAACTATTCCTTGATTCTTCCTTCAGTTACAAGAGGCAATTTATATACATATTATGATTTTTTTATTATCAATATCCAATCTAGATTGTTAGAATTGTAAGATTTAAAATATTATTTGTTTGATGGTAAAATAACTATTTCACTTCCCTTGTCGAAATATTTATAAACAGGTTTGATAGATTTGTCTGAATTATAATTGTTCATATATTATATTCAGAAATATATGTGTATATATGTGTGTGTGTGTGTGTGTGTGTGTGTGTGTGTGTGTGTGTGTGTATAATTTGACACAAAATAAATAGATACATTTTTCTATGTGACCAAATCATGTTAGGGAAAAATTAAATTCATTCAACAATTCTAATTACAAAGTTCAGTAACCAATAACACAAAATAATTTTTCTTTTTTTTTTGTTCTTTTGACAAATAACACGAAAATATCCTGTCCTAAATATAACTTGGGCATTGAATTTTAAAATAAAAATTGTTGTTTAACTGAATAAAAATTGAGGTAGAAAATAGCCGAAATCTTATTCCATAAAAATCTGTCGAATAATCCCACTTAAAAAAATAGGTAAGTACGTATGTATTTAGAACTACGGAGATACTCGAGGTATATAAGGACATACGATCTATAAACAAGCGAATATCGTTAACATTATATTGTTTTTCCATTAACCCGGCATCATTATAATGCTGCAACGATTCGTATTCGTAGTACAAATAATTTTATATTATCATTACTAGAAAAAAAAAACAGTCTAAAACGTCGTAAAATTGCTTTCATTCAGTGTATTTCGCACGAATGCGACGCTATTAAAATTTTAAAACAACGTCCCTTATAAATAAAAGATAGTGAATTTTCACTATCGATGCAAGCAGTGGGTTTTACAACATAATATATTAGATAATAATAAATTTGGATGTATTCTTCTTGGCAGAGGACTAAGGGAAGCGAGGCAATGCATTTTAAAACTTTTTATTATCCCAAAATTATCCATCAAACAATCCGAGATTAAACATTTATTTCTTCAATTTCCTTCGGTGGCGTGTATTGGAGGACAGTATCAACAAATATTCCACAAAAGTTTCTTTTTAACACAGAATTATATTATCAGCCAATACCTACTCAAGACAATCAACTACTAATATTCTATAAATTTATTTGGAAAAATATGTGGTCAATGATTTTAATATTAATATTTTTGACGATTTTAGAAGATCCAGCCTCTCAAGATACATTCTAATTTAATATTACCCTTCCCCCTTTCAACTCACTGGCAAGAACTGCGCGCATGACTGGTAGTAATATTATTTAATATTGGTCATTTATTGAAATAAAAATATAACATTATTTAATATTTCAACTAAAAATAATAACAAAAGTTTGTGTCTTTCAAACATGTTAAAATGAATATTTTTACAGTTCGCATCACGAGTCTTTCAAAATTTTGCATTAATGTCATGAAGAATTGAATTACTTCGTCATAATCAACTACATACTCGTTGTGCCTCCATAATAATCATCGTTGTAGAAATTTCAAATAAATTGAAAATTCGGATATCAAAAATCACAGTGACGAAAGAGCTCGCAGATGAGGCCGTTATCTACTCGGTCTCTTTCGTGCACACGCCTATACACTGCGCGTTACAGTGATATTCGGTTTGTGAAATTTCTCACTGTGCTCTCTGAAATACGACGTGCTTTACACTTACCGTATGCTCGCAATGTAACAATATATATTATATTTATACAGTATACACGTATACATATGTGACATCGAAAATTATAATGTAGGCCAATGTATTATACGAAATAATATCATAATGATGTCGTGCGCGTTGTAGGTATTATTAGAGTAAACATAGGCTGTCTTAGTATGAATAATAATTGTCGAATGGTAATCCAAAATGCACTCCAAACACAAGTGTAGAAGGTTCACGGAAATATAGTATATAACGTACTGATAATACGTTGTGTGTTTCTCCACAATTCATATTATAATAATGGCAAATATTTGACAATATTTTATTTTTTTTTTATATACTATTTAGGTATTCGACTATCGAAATCAAATTTATTTATTATTAAATTTAAAAATAACCACAAATCATTAGAAACCAATATAATGCAATAATTGAATAATAGTATACTTTCGTATCAAAAAGTAGGCATCAGGAACGAGTCTTATTGGATGTTCACAGTCTATGCCACTATAGGCGAATTCAGATATCAATGATGGGCTCTGTAATTAAAGAAACTGAGGCAGAAAAATTTTTTGGGGGCTCCTCTTAAAATCGGAAAAAAAACACTTTTAATATTTAATTTTCATCATAAAATCATTACAAAATTTAAATACTACCTATTTATAGTAGCTAGAGTTTATAATTCTTCAGTAACATCATCAATATTAATTATTACGGCCATAATTTTATTTGTTCTATGAAATCATCATCAACAATTCAAGAAAATCTTGAATCCTGTGTCATAGTAGCCCGAAATTTTGATTTCACAATAATGAATTTGGAAAATTTACCCCTACACGAGCTACTTGTCACCGGGATTGTTACAAATGGTAACAACTAACAATACTGTAATAACATAAATAAATATTAGTTTCGGTTATTTTCTACCAACTAATTCGGCCACGATATTTGATGAACCCGCAAGAGAATCTGTGTCGGGTACGTTTTTAGACTAATTTTTGCTTCAACTGTATTATTTAAGTTAAATTTTTTTTCCTAATACAATTATGTGAATATTATCAAGTTTTTTCTGAAGTAAGTGTCCAGTCGCAGTTATTAAGTTCAACGCTTTTCGAATAAACCATTTTTTAATTCCAGAAAGTATTTCATCCGAAGTCCGATAAAAGACAGTGCATTCCTTCATTTTTTGTCCATATTATGTGGAATGTTGAATCATGATCCATTTTTGTAGATAACTTTTTTTTTTAAACTTTAGATGTAAAAGTGTTGTCATCATCACGTATACCGACATTCTCTTCTAATAGTGTTCTTAAAGTCATCGTCATTTGTCCTTAGATCGTTAAGTTATGTTTTAAGTGATTGAACTAAAGAAACAGCTACAAAAGGATGCAAATCGGGTGTTTGCAAAATGTGAGCTTAATTTATGGTATTAAAATTAATACTGGATTTGTTGTATGGAAGAACATACGATACACACAACATTATGTGATAATAAATATTAGAAAAAAGTAAGTTAAATTTCAATAGGATCATTATTCTCGGTCCTTGAAAATATGGACCCTTTCCCTTTGTTTAAAAAAAAAAAACAAATATTCCTAAAGATATACAGACTATGCAACAGTGTTGCCTGGATACCCGGTGCCGCGCCCTTATACACGCCACATCAGGACGGTGAAGTCGTACTGGATGAATAGTAATTATGTCAATATCTTTACTCGTGTAATATATTGCGACCGATTTAAACATCTAATCGTTTTGGTGAACTTACAATGCAAAATGTCGTCTTTTTCCCGTCGATTATTCTCTATTAAACTCGTGAGTGGGTAGCCATATTACGTACGCACTATATAGTATATTATCTGCTTTCAAAATACACGTCGGCGTAAAACCGTTTTGATTGACGTGAAATCCGAGCCGCTATGAATAAACGACGCCAAGGTGGTCGTTATAATATATGTATACATCGACCTATATTATATTATATTATAATAATAAAAAATAAAAACAATCGACGTTTTAATATTCGCGTTCATCGTATCCACCAGTCATTAAAAACTATACGTGTGTTTGTTATTATGTTCGGCGCTCGTGTATTAGCTACTTTATTCCATTATCGGCGAAACGTGGGAGCTGTTAATTAATATTGTGTATTTCAATAAAACGACGACAAAGTTTCGTGTCAAAAGATTTACCGTTTTCGTGGCACACTACTTGTTTCAAACGGCAACTTGAATAGAGAAAATACATTTTTGTAATTATTTTAATACTTTTTTCGTTAAACGCCGAAACAATATATTGTATGATACCTCCTATAGTAGCAGTAGTTGTATTAGTTTTTCAAAACTACCACTCTCCCCCATGTTCTCTTTATGCATAATGCGCGTGTTAAATTAACTGTAAGCAATACGTCTTACCACTTACCACTCAAGTTCATTTTTTCAATTTATTATGGTAAAATAATTAACGTAAAAAAATAGAATTATTATCAATTCACATGAAATTCTTCCTAAACCAATATTGGTAAAAACATATGCACAAATTATTAAAGTTGTTAGACGACTTTATTTATAGGTCATAAAATTTCTGAAAACGTGTATGTGCTTTATGACGTAAAAAAGAATTTCAGTTTTTTCCAATGTTACGAATTCGGTTAATTACGCCTGTATATAGTCAATGAATAAGTATATTCTCAAATCTCTTAGCAAATTTCATGAGCGGACAATAATGTATTTTTTTATTTCATTTTATAATACCCGATTCACGGATGTGTTTAGTAGTATACTGAACGCCTCATTTCATAGCTTATTTGTTATTTATTTACGCAAGGTCAATATATTTAGTGTTGGATTTAAATGAAATGAAGAGATGAAGCAAAACAAGGTTATATAAGAATGTCTTTGGTCATTTATAGACATTAGACATATTTAAATAAATACATATAAACAATTTTTTTTTTTCATAAAAATGATTTAGCCGAGTCGTGGAAATTGTAGTATTATCGGTTGAAGAGAGTGAGGGTGGCAACGTCCTCAACGAGTTTCGCAAGACATTCAAGTCTCTCGGAACGCAAATGTTTCGATATATATTTTAGTTTTGCGTTGTATGTACTGATTTTTTTTCTCAGTTCGCGCATAAATCGTTATATTGTATCGTATAATAGATTTCGAGGGAAACGGCGAATTAAATTTATTGACATGAAAATAAGTAATTCGCACAATCGACGTTTTCATCTTACTACTCTCACATTTATATATACCCGAATAAAAACATTAAGAAAGATATATATTTCACTTGGAAAAGAATAATCGTAAAACAGCGAGACACGCGCGCAGCGTTTCTAGAAGTATTAATTTTAAATAAAATAAAACCGACGTTCGAGTAAATCAATAAAGGCCGTCTAATGGATCCGTCGCAACGGGACATAATATCATTGTACGTGGCGAACACGATGCATACGTTGTACCAGTAGTTGTAAGCTACGACGAAAATGCATTTGTTTATTTCGCGCTCTGTAATAATAATGTCATCATCACGACGTGATGGGCAACGTTTGAAATAAAAAAAAAAAGGCGTTTTATCGAAATATTACGTAGTAGTGAATCAATTCCAAAACCGAAAACTTTGAAACCAAAACGTTGTGACGTTTCGCCGGGTTTGATTCATGATTCGAATCAATCAAAAGATTCCAGGATCGAATCCCCTGGCAAGGTCGCCATCTGTGACGTTTCGACGGTCATCCTCCAGACGAAAGTCATGTGGCCGACTTCCCCTAAGGGCAAGTTCGTCAACCTCATGCCGAGACCCCGTGGGCCGGGGAGCAATGAGGATTTGTTTTTATAAAAGAGAAAAAAAACACGTGTCTTGGCCAAGTCGATGTAAAATATGTCATGCATAGTTACCGGCATTGGTGCAGTTGCTCCAATGCACAGTAGCGTGCCCAGGAATTTTCAATGGGGGGGGGATGTTATAAGTAAATAGTAATAATACATTTTAACAAATTGTCATGGTAATACCAAAAACTCAAATGTTTATGTTTCAAGCTCTCCAAAATCGTTTCTAGCTTATAATTGTGTACATTTGTAAATTGTTCTATAATCAAAGGGAATTTAAATTATAACACACTAATACCAAGTTGTTCAATTAACATAACATACGTTGTGTATAGTAAATGTTTATTGTCATAAGTAATATGTATTATGTAATATTATATATATAAGTAATTTTTTCTAATAACTAATAAAAAGTATTAAGTAATGACCTTATATCTAATAAGTAATAAGTCGTTTTCTGTAGGTCGGCAAAAAAGACAATGGGGGATATAACCCCTAACTTCCCCCCCTGAGCACGCCACTGCCAATGCATGTCCTCATTTTCGCCCGTCAGCGAACTCGCCGCGGGAACGGAAAGGCCGTCTACTCCATCATTCCGTAGTGGATTTGGAAACGACAGTAAAAAAAATTTAAAAAAAAACAAATGAAAATATTGAATTTTTAAGTTTATTCCGTTCAAAACAATTTTCGGTAACGCGTATAAAATATACGGAAATACAGTCCGACTCGGACGTCGGCTGTCCATAGAATGAAAACGTTTTAATTAATTAAATTGGCAAACAAGTTGACTGGCCCGGTCGCGCCGTGGATAGCGGCGACCGTCTAATCATATCGATAATTTAATTATTATGTAATACATATTACAAATATATAATAGCCGATTATTATACAATTCGTATTTTGGAACGTCACAACGTCATTAATATGTTCCGTCGCCCGTGATATTTTTACCATTTTTTAATGTCGTATAACAGTATATGGATTCGGAGAGAGGGAAAACGTTTTTTTTTTTTTTTACACAAAACTCGGACCGCGTGCGAATAAATTGTACGAATTATTATACAGCGTGTTGTACCACGTGTCAAGAGCGGTAAAATATTTCCAGCGATATATTTTGTGCAGAATAACCGCTCGTAATATCATGATATTAATTTGACCTCGTTAAAGTGTACGCCTAGTGACAAAATAATCGCGTTTACTTGAACGTGATAATATAACGCACCGACCCCAAGTGTATTACAATATTATGTATATGTCTACAGAGATATATAATTTCATATATTAATATCACAAATTTATTATACGATTATTTTTAGTGGCGTCTTTACGAGGGGGCCGGGTCCAGGGGTATTGGACCCCCAGAACCAAAAAAAAAAAAAAATTATCCAAAGGTATTTTTTTTATTAAATACCTTATATCAATATATCCTGTTGGAATTTTCAAAAAAAAAATTTGGACCCCCTACCCCCCAGAAAAAAGCTGAAAATACGCCACTAATTATTTTTATTACGTTACGCACAAATAATTATTGTAAAATTCGTATTTTCTACACAGTTCGAATAGTCTATTTTTTTTTTATCGCATTAAACATATTTTATTATTTACACCCACGTGAAATTGTTATTCCCGTATCTATTATATAATACTACTGTAAACAATATTGTTATTCGATTCCGACGAGTTAAATCGTGTGTACCTATACGTAATAATTATATGTAGTGTATATGAATTCGTCGTTTCAAAAATTAAATATTTATTGAAATGAAAATAAATTATAGAACTTAATACAGCGAAGGAAATCTATCGGTCCGTATCTAACGGCTAGCGCGTTAACGACTAGATGTGATTTCCATGTAATCAATTTCATTCACGTAGAAATAATAAAGTGATTTTGCACACTGGGCAAACGTTTCTAATATTATTATGTAAAAATATATTAATTCGTCTTTTGTAATATTCACCAGAATTTTCGCACCTTTGAAAACGACATAAAACAATACATATGCTTAGATATAATTTTCAGTACAAGTTACCACTAAAATTTAACTTAAAATTCATCGTCGCCATATAAATCGATATAATAAATTTTCTCGTAATAGTTCTGTCGGCATTCATTTACATAAGTGTTAAATTATTTAATAATTTAATTTTAATCTTATGGCGTAATTTTACAGAAAAAATAATAATAACGGGCTAGTAAAAATTGCGCTCCGACGATAAGTTTTTTCGTTATTGTACTCTTGACTCTTATTCAATCGATTAGACGTCGAAATATCCATCTTAGCGGCGACAGTAATCCGGTAGGAGAAGCGTGGTGGCAAGAAGTTCCACCTTCCTTGTGACTTTTTCTTTAATAAGTACTTTCTTCAAGTGTAATGTTTAACAACGAAACGCATCAGAAGCATATTGTTTATACACTCGCGTCTTTATATATACAATATTTTTTATTATTATGTGTTAAGGGGCCCGTGCCCGACCCGTATGGATGTATTGTAGCTGAAATACATGCGTTACTGGAAAAACTCTCACGCCTCCTAGAATTGTCCGATTTCGCTACTTTTGTTGTTGTTGGAAAAAGGAAAACTTCCTACTGGACGCATTGGACTTTGATTTTAGATTACCTTACCGAAAAAACTATAAAAAAAAATTATTAAAAATATTGTAAACATTTTTCATATTCAAACACTTCTTATAGGTTTTAGAAATAAAATGTTAAGAATCGAAGTCCAAAAATGGAGTGTAAAATAAAATACAATATTAATGTTTAGACAAAAACTGATTCTGACAAAATTCCATTAATATTTATCACGGCCATTCATATCCATGTACGGTACGATTGTACGAAGTATTTATGTTCTTACGGACGTGACTTTTTTTCGGAAGTTCACTGAACACGCCTAATTGGTGTACCTACGTGCGTTTGAAAATTATTACTAGTCGTAAGTCCGTAGGTTTTTTCTTCTTTTAAACACTAATACAAAGTTCTTACCATCGACAATAACGCAAAATATCTCGTTAAATTCAACTGGTATATATGCATTAATAATTGTACAGACTCAGTGGCGGTTATATCAGAGTCTTGAGGGGGTGGGGAGAACTCAAACGACCTTTGAGGAGGGGACCTTCCCCCGAGTTAGACCTCCGCCACCTCCCCATTATTGGTATTAGAAGTTTATGACTCAAATCAATTATTACGGAAAATACGGATATTTTAATTGAAAAAAAAAGGTCTGTGTTAAAATTATGCCGGAACCATACCCAACACTGCTATTTAGATCAGAAAAAAATGGTTTTATACAAATGAATACGAGTGTACCTATTATTTTATAATGTGTTGCCAGTAGGCAATAAAAACGAAAATAAAGTGACGAAAACTTCATGGGGGGTGATGATCCATCTATCTGATACCTTTATGTACAGAATAGAGAATGTTACTGTTTCTCATATGGTATTCGGTTCGATTTGATCTGTGTTGCAACGTTATCTAAACTTTAGACTCAATGAACTTTTTGACGATACCGAGAATCCCATATTTCATATTGGGAGTTTAAGAAATTGATTTCAGCACATTTAATGTCTTTGAAAGACCAACTATCAAAATACTTTCCCGATATTTCTTCAGAGAACTGGCAACATAAATTAGTAAGAGATCCATTCAACATTAATGTGGACACACTTCCAGATTATCTTTAAAAGCAAACTGTTGACCTTAAGAATGATTCCCAAACAAGAGCGGAATTTTCAAATATAGCTGTTGAAGAGTTTTGACTATGTTATCTTCGTGTATATCTAGAAGTTGGTAAAGAAGCTGCGAAGCTGTTGGTGCAGTTTTCCTCAACCTACCTCTGTGAATTTGGCTTTTCGGCACTTGTTTACATAAAATCAAAATATCGAGCACGATTGGACGTAGACAGTGATATGAGATGCGCATTATCACAATTGTCGCCAAACATTAAAAAATTGACTAAAGCTAAGCAGTGCTAACCCTCTAATTAATTTGTAATTGATAATAATAAATTTTAAATTTTAAATATAAGAAATTTAATATAATATTATAATATACTTTGTTTAAAAATTTTAAATTGTAATAATATTTTTTTCATATACAATAATAAATTCACTAAATATTAAAAAACTCAATAAAGTCGTATTTATATTGATCCAATAACTAACATAAGTCATCTATATCTTCTATATCTTATAGTGGTGAGGGGGGTGACCTCATACAATGGTATGAAAGGGGGCATAGACTTCAAAAGGTTGAGCACCTATGATTTAAAGGACACCGGTCAAACGGTTTACGTGAATTAAAACGATGACGATCATTGTGAAAGTCTTTATAGTTAGGTACGTTTTATTTTTTCTCCTCTCGTGCATATCAATACAGTAGCATAGATATCACTTGAACTAGGAGAACGTTTTCGAATCTGACTCACCGTTATAGGTTAAGAAACCTCTCATAGAATTTGTCTTTACGCGATATTATAATTCAATAACTGGTACAGTTATTTTCAAAATACGATTACCAGTTCCTTATATAAACGTCTAATAGCTATACATAGTGCCTCTCTATTCGCCGCGCGATCGCACGATTTTCTGTTCGCCGCGGCGTGCGATATTCAATTATTGCGTTACCTATCGTTTTAGAACTTAGCGAAATTTCTGTCCGTCCGCATCGTAACGAACAAAATCGATACCCAATCAATGCACAATCGTTTCCAGTCATTTATGCATTCTTGTAACGGACGGGTGAACCGCGTATAGTGGCCGGTACTGCGTAATTGGATTTTTCAAACTAATTTAAAACGGTCTTTTTACGGCGGCGCGCAATAATTTATACGGAAAGGAATAAAAACCGTACGTGATTTTTTTTTTCTCGCATCGAAAGCGCATAAAAATTCACGAGCGCCGCCAACTCGGACCCGTGT
This sequence comes from Slavum lentiscoides, assembly GCA_032441835.1. Classification (NCBI taxonomy): domain Eukaryota; kingdom Metazoa; phylum Arthropoda; class Insecta; order Hemiptera; family Aphididae; genus Slavum; species Slavum lentiscoides. The sequence continues at coordinate 42,947,427 of CM063706.1, forward strand.
GTATATTATATACATATATACATTTTTTTTTATGTACGCTCGTGTGGTGCGTCTCAGAGGCTGGTCGTCGAAATTAAATATTAATAATTTATTGTATTACGTTGGACGATACAAAACGTAACACAGTCGACGATAGTCGCGAACATTATACGCGAGGTCGAACGCATATATTTTATAGGAATTTATTTTAATTATTTTTATTTTTTATTTTTATACCCCGTCTTCACTGCTGTCGTCGTTACTTCTACCGATTTCTGCCCTAACAACACTGACTATTTCCGGTTCGACTATGATTGATCGGATCGAGTACGGAGAGAAAAACGACACTTTCGTCCCGTCGCGACGCGTCGTAGGATTTTTCTATAACGCGACACCGGATACCCTATCGGTTTTCTACCCGCGAGCGCGCCGGTACGCATATAAGCATTCTATATATTATGAGCTCGGCACCCGTATAGAAATCAAGCGCTATGATTGGTTTATTTGAAAATACCGCCATATATTCACTTGTACGTTATTATTGGGATGATAACTATGATAAGCGATTAATGAGATATAATGGACGTTTTTTTGAACTTTTCAATTTATAGATAAATAGGGTGGTGTCTAATTTACTAAGTTATAGCTGAACACCATAAAATATCCTGTAATGGGCCAATAAAATGATGATATGAAATAAGAAGACTTTTTCCTGACTTACCACTAAATGCATAAAAATTGTCGAATGTATATTAAATTTGGTATAAATCAAAGTCTATTATATGTGTATGTGTAAATTTGGCCATTTAATGTTTAATATTTCAGCCATAAAGTATACTATTTTTGTAATTTAGTAAAGAGAAAATGAAAGAATTAAGTTTGAATAAGAAAAAAACTCGCCTAATAAAAGGAATCGAGGTCCAAACAACACAATACATATAACTACCGTTTTCGTTTTCAACGTTCATTTCTAAAGTAAATTACAATTCTGGTGCATACCTATGTCATATAAACTGAGAAAAAAACATCCATTATCTCATTAATCGCTTATCAGTTATCATCCCAATAATAACGTACAACTGAATATTTGGCGGTATTTTCAAATAAACCAATCATAGCGCGTGATTTCTATACAGGTGCCGAGCTCATAAATATAGAATGCTTATATGCCGCCGGTACAATATCGTTCTGTAATATTCTTACTGCACAGCAGTGGCGTACACACGGGGGGGGTTTTGGGTGTTCAAACCCCCCCTATTGACTTTTTACAAAAATATTTTTCGTAGTGATTTTAGCACCATAGCACCATATTTGGCGCGCGACCGACGACGTCTTAATTTCATAGAAAAATAATTTTTTTTGTTTTCATGACTGTGCAAAATTCACCATTTTACATTGGATTATATATTACACTATACGATCGGTATCGGGAAAGAACGACCACAGCATGTTGCGGTCATATTCCGTCGGTTGCGGAGAATCGGTCTAATGTGATTGCGATAGTGCGTTTGGCGTTTAAATATGTGTGTATTTTGGGTGTTCCCGTTCAATTACCGATCGGGTCCGGTTAATCGGTAACCGACAAAACGCATAGTGTAGCTCCAGCCTAATAATTCTGCTGCTACAAAACCCAGCTATATTTAGTTTGCATTTGATCAGTAACCGTGTGATCCGTGCGCGCTTTTCTGTTTGAAATCACGCAGTCGAATAATATAATATGTTCGTATTTATTGATATTGTCAATTTACCGCCAGCACCGCAGTTATATATTTATTTTATTGTCAAGTTTTGGAATTTAGCAAGACTGATATCTTGTGAGCGTTTATAATATTACGATTTACGAATTACGACTTCGCGAATGTGTTTTGTTTTAATATTTTGCTGTTCATTCGTATTTGTTTAAAATTTAAATATCGAAGAGAAATGAAGAGAATAAATGAATATTTTTGGCGGATAGTAAGAAGAAAATATGGAACAATTATTCCTTTAACAGCTGAAGAAGTCATCGATGAATTAGGGCAAAAACCAAGGAAATTGGATATTGTATTATAATTATAATTATTATTATTTGTATTATTATTTGATACGTTTTATAAAAATCTTTTCAACTAATATATATTTTTTATATAACCCCCATTGAAAATTTCTGTGTACGCCACTGCTGCACAGCAAACACTGCATGGTCGTTGTCCACACACCTATATAATATAACATTATCGGAAATTATGCATATTTATTATTATTATCATCAGGCGCGGATCCAGAAATCACAGAAGGGGGCCTACACAGAAGGGGTACCTATTTAGGTAGTTATATGTATAATTTTTATGCAATGACTACTACTACCCTAGGGGGAGGCTAAAGCCCCTTAGCCCGCCTCCTCTCCTTTGGATCCGCGCCTGATTACTATTATTATTTTTATTATTACTGTTACTTTTAGCATTATTATTATTATTATTGACTAATAATAACGGGCGTGTATGCAGGCGAGTGCCCGAAACAAGAAAAATGCGAATATCCAATTTGGTCTATACATGCACAAAATTACATATGTTTATTGTTTATAAAGATAAACTTATAACTTATAACTTTATCTTTATATATAAATTTTGACTGTCCGTGTGTATGTCGCTGAACTCCTCCCAAACGGCTAGACGGATTTTGATGAAAATTTTTGTATGTATTTGAGTGGGTCCCTGGATGGTTTAGATTCACAAGTGGACCCTGTATGTCCAATGAGGGTGGTAGCTAACACGGGCAATTTTTGGGATTCTAGGCATTTAACAGTTACCATGGTGACCATTTAAATTGTTATTGAGTTTAAAACATATATATATATATATATATATATATATATATATATCGTTATTCGTCTTATCTGTGTTTCTGAACTATTAATATATTATTAAATACACATATTATATCCATTTGAAGTGTGCGTATGTGTGTGAACGTGCATAATCATCAATCATTTTCTGGTAAAGACGATCGACAATATATTATTTCGATTACTGACAGTTTAACGAGGACGTGCATATCGTGTGTGCATCGCTTCACACAGAGTTGTGTGGTGTACAAATTTAAAAAATTAATGGACCAACAGTGCAGAAATCGTTCACGAGGAACGATCGTTGATAATAAGGGTTTGTTGAACGACGCCGCGGGAATTCAATTATCTTTTTTTCAAAACGGCGAAATTTTTCTCAGAATTTCGATTTAGAACGACGTTGATCTAACGCGATTTTCGTTTTGATAATAATCTTATATAATCGATTCAAAATCCTTTTCAAAATTTCTATATACATACACGCCATATTATTATATAACGTTGTTACAACACTGTATATATACGTACAATACAATATGTAATAATATTCGATAGATCGGGTAAAACACTATTGTACCTGATCGAATATATATATTTGTATGTATACAAGTGGGTCATAAAGGACAACAATTTTACGAAATAAAAAAATAATCAAATCAAATATTGCTTTAAAACAAGTTTATTGACAAATTTGAATTTGTATTTTAATACTATTTTTAGAAAATCAAGTGTGGAAAACAATATCTCCCGTATGGTGTCCATCATCATTGATATTTACTTTACAACATCGAAATAAGCAACATCCGCGTGCATTTCTTACCTTCACCCAAGCGTATCTCATGGATGGGGATTATGCTCATAAACACGTGCCTTTAGGTGGCAAGAAATAATCCTAGATACCTTAATATTGGATAATGGACAATGGTCGAAGTGTGGGAAGGGAATACGGGGGAATGCCATTTCTCCAATTTTTTTTAGTTGGCATATTTCATCCCCCGATTTGTTTTGTTTAAAATTATTCATCCCTCTTGGATTTTTAAAAAAACTTTTTTTTATAATTTGTAATTGTTATGTCGCCTAATTTTTTTAGAAAAATATCTTAGGATCATTTTTTTTTTCATTGTGAGAACTATTTCGTTTTCTAAAATATTAACATTTAGTAGACCTAAACGTCAGTTAATCACAATCATAGAAAATGTAGTTCACCATCAAGTTTAATAGTCATTTAAAAATCACGACACTGCTTCCATCCGGCCACTTATTTTGATCCACTTCGACCACTGCTAATGGATAATGGACCGCTAATGGATGTCACTAAACCTGGAAACATGGTAACTTGGAAAGACCGGGCAAATAATTTTAATTGATGTTCTGGCTGTACGGGACCTCGCTTCGTCCTGCTGAAACCATAAACGCGTTGGAAGTGAATACGTTTCCGTCGTAATTTAAGTGAAAAGAAATTGTTTATATTTAAGATCTCGATATAGCACTTCGAGTTCACGGTCACAATATTCCCATTATTGTCTTCAAAAAAGTAAAAACAGACAACGCCAGTTTTTCCGACAATGAACCGAACATTCATTTTAGTGCTGTGTAGCCGTCTTTGTACAATTCCCTCAGATTTTGAAATACCCAACAACTGTTGTTTCACCTGAGATAAAAATGAACTTCACTATATATGAACAAAATAGTTTCGTCATTTTGCTCAAAAATTGCTTCCATCACATTACGTGACTTACAGCCGTTGTGTGTAAAATCCTGGATTCAACTATTGCACAAGGACCAATTTTTAAGAGTGAAATTTAATTCTAAATGTAGAATACACATTTAAAAAATATTACTGACATCATGTTCAGAGGAATGCTTGCAAGCAGATCGATCCTGTCTTTGTAACAAGCCTTATCTGACACTTTTCCACATTTTTTTGGTTACATGCTGTTCCGGTGGTCTTTTTTTCATCAATAAATCTTGTGTATGAAGTGCTTTAATCCAACGTAAAGTAGTGTTATGAGTGAAAACATACTGATTTCTTGCAAAGTTGAAATTACGACGAAACTCGCGGTGAACTGCTGAACAAAATTATCGTATGGTATTTTGTCATCAGTTGCAGAGTGACTTCAACTAAAGACAAATGGTAAATCTTACAAACGAAATGGCAACTGCGGTGCAACTCTCCCTCATCTGCAGCTAAAGCACTAGCCAAGGCATTCGTTCTCTTTGCCCCAATCTGCGTACTTACGCATCGCTTAAAATAGTTCTCTTATTTTTCCCCTAGAATCGCGGATAATCAAGTTACACAATATACATACAGTACAGTAGTGCGTTGTTTATTGAAAATAACTTTAAGAACAATTATCATTATACATTTAACGTAAGTATATAGTGATACATAACTCAGATATTGTTGGAAAAATTAGTGATTTTATATAAGTATATTATTAAAATTTCGGAGGACTACATTTTTTATTCCATACGATATTTATGGACATTAATAATGACTCATAAAAATTTACAATTATTTTAATAAATACAAATATTCACCTACAAATACAGCTTTCAGTTGAATTTTTCAAATGCTAAATTCGAATTATTAGTATTATTTAATAGATTAACTCGGAGTAGGTAGCTTATTGTTTAATTTTCAGTCTATTTTAAATTAATTTAACATGAAAACTGGAGAAATAACTTAATAAAAAGAATACACGATTCAAACGTTATTATATATTAAAATATGCATTGATCATAAACATCTGTAAATGTAAAAAGAAAAATGTATTTTTTATTTTGCTGTTGAAATTTAATACATTATATTTTGTAAAAAAAAAAACCACTATAGAAAATCGAATTTTATACGTGCAAAGTAACAGCGAGTAACATAAATTAATTCTATTTTCTAACTTAAAGCACGATCACGAGCAGTACCTAATTTAATAACAAATGACAACGGTGTAGCAAAGTATTTGATCACATCAAAATCAAAATTTGCATTTCCATTGTTGTATAAACTATAAAGTCGCTTTCATCTAATAGTTTTACCGAAAATACCTCGTAAACTTTTACGATAATCCATTTAATAATATCCTGGATACAGTGTACCTAACCAGTCAAATGCGTCGTACGCTGACATCGACATTTGTGATCTTTTTTCATCGATCATCTACGATATACACACTTAATTTACGTCCCTTGTTTCTGTAGACAGTTTATTTCAAGTTATAGTTTAATTGAATTTTTTTCAATTTGTAAAGAGCGTTTTCAGTTAATTCGTGGCCATTTCCAGAAACCTTTATTTTTCTTAAAAATACTATTTGAAAATAAATTTGATGAGTACAAAATTATTATGGTTCGTGCATCAAAGATGAAATTTATCAAAAGTAATATATACATTTATTCTACAAAACTTTTACAGTTATAAAAAAAAATAATTAAAATTTTTCGCACTTATATAAAATGCACTGCAGAGCAATCGTTATATTAATTTAAAAATCTATTGTGTATTTATAAATGTTCAGAAAATAAAGTTCTGAACAAAGCTGAAGTTTTTGAGGAAATATTTAAGGGAATTTCTAAGAAAAATATACTGTTCACCTTTATAATTTTCGAAATATTTATTATTCAATATAACTCTTTCATTTCGGACTTTTTAGAAAACAATTTTTTTGTTTATTATTTGGCTTCCTTACATGAATCCACATAAATTTATTTTTATGATTCATCAATTATAATACGTTGATACATTTTTTAAATATTTTTTTTGTCAATAAATATACTCACTACAGTCCTTGAGTGAGACCATTATGACTGAAAGTGTTAAAATATAGTTTTCAGTGTCTTAAATTATAAAGTCCAAAAATGTATACTACTTTATCATAACAGCTTGTATATACAATATGTATTCTTAAACATCAAAATCAATACAATCTTATATTTAAAACGGAGCTTTAAAATATGCATTACATTTATCGTTAAAATAAAATTTCAATATATTTTTAAATTATTTCATCATGAATAATTTACTTGTAAATTCCAATGCAATTTACACTTAAACGGCTTGAAAAACCCCAGTCTTACACTACCTTTTTTCAAAAAAAATTTTTTATTCAGAAATAATTTTTGCTTTTTATTTAAAACAAATTCTCGTGGACTACATTAAATTTCGATAATTACCTTAAAAAAATTTACATAACAACAACAACAACAATTAACAAATATATATTAATCGTAATAATAATATGAATAGAAACATTAAAACTACAAAATTAAACCAACAAATTAGCGTATTAATCAAATACAATCAAAATTCAAAATAGAAAACCAGTTGATGGTATAAACTGAACAATTAAAAATACTGCATGTGGAGTAGTGGAACATAAGATATTTACAGTTACCTAAGGGAAATTAATTACAATAGCACTTGAGGCCTGAAGATTGTCCAAGGCAAAAATTAGATGGGAGAAATTTAAAAAAAAACTGTTCCTCCGTATGGTTGGAGCACAAGGGAGAGATTTATTAAAGCCTAAATGATAATAATAATATGTAAATTCTATATACGGTTATACATCACATGTGGTAAGCGAAACAAAAAATTAAAAGGTAACGAGCCGCGGGGTGTTGTGAATGTCGCTCAAGTGAATTATTTAGATAAAGATTTTAGAGTTTACAATGATATCACTATAAATTTGAAAGCAATGATAAATCATTGCATTCGATAAAACGATTTTGAGCGGAACTTCGGTGTTATATTATTTATTATAAATACAATATAATAAAACTGAGTGTTTATAGAGCATATAAATTAATAATAGTAATTTAATATAATTTCTTGCAATAAACTAATGTATTTAAAAGTGTACAATTTATTTAATATCTATAAATATATATAATTATTATTTTTTCGGTGGTTTTTTGTGTTATATTTTTAGACGATTTCGAGAAAATCGAAAAATGACCTCTCTAAAGTACCAACTAGATGCAATTCGCTACCGGAAAGAAATCGTGAACATAAAGATCGGAGCACTCCGTTTGGTAGAATTTTCGGGTACGGGCAGAAAAAAAAAGAAATAATTTTTCGATAGTTTTTGATGTACATTTCTAGGGGTTTGTGAGAAAATCAGAAAAAAATTACCTCTTTAAATTACCAACTAGAATACTAGATGCAATTTGTTGCCGGAAACAAACTGTGACCGTAAAGATCGGAGCACTCCTTCTAGTAGATTTTTCGGGTACAGACATAAAAAAAAAACACCATCATTGTAAAACCAATAAATCTCTCGCTACCTACGTTCAAAATCTAAAATTTTATGTCATAAGTGTAGATTTGGGATAGGTTTTTTTTTATGAACACTTCTCTTCTACTTTATATGCACGCACAGTACGATTTACTAAACGAAAATGTGTGCCGGCACACATTTCGTCGCAGACGCGACTACGCGTTGATCATTTTTCATATTTCCCGTTCTCGCTCCTTACAGTCACTGCGACACTAAAGTACACGACGACGGGCGAATAATTCTTTTTTTTTTTTTTTTTTGTGATTTCTCCGTTCCATTCCATACAAACTTGACAGGTCTGGTACAGTGTTATATTCGCATTTACAATACCGTCATATAGCCTCCGGACGTTCCCCCCAAACAAAACCCACACACGAGCACATACAGGCCATATAATTTATACAGCTTAGAAGTAAAGGAATTCTCCTTTTTTTTTTTTCGAATGTGACTTTTTCTCTCCTTTCGTTAGTCCTCGCCGTCGACTCGCGTCGCTCTCGTCACGCCGCCCACTCCGACCGCCGCCGTTTTTAATCAGAACCCATTTTTTCTTTCCTCGGTCGCGTCGTGAACTGTGTTCGTTTCCCGAAAACCTACGACGTCGAATCGATTTCGTTACGTCTTAATAGGAAAACAATGAAAACAACGCGAAATTATTAAGATATTTTATTATTATTATCATCAAAAATAGCGAATTAAAATTAAAATGTTTTTACAAGAAAAACAATGAAAATAATAATTGTTTTTAACGGCAGAATTTAGAGAAAAATTTATCTAATATTACAAAATTTACGATAATTATGAAATGCGGTTTAATACTTCCTTGCACACATGTTTCGTATGTAAATATGCGTATTTTCTAAGCTGAAGATTTTAAAAACCGAATTCACGTTCGCTGCAGTTAATCAAATGGTACGTCTTGTCTGCAGTCTGTAAATTAAAAAAACTTAATTTTGTTCGTTTACAATGATAAAATCGTTGACAAGTTTGCATCTTCGAATCAAAAATTCAAATACTAATTTTTTTATTTTTTTTTGGTAAAAAATAAATTCTAAAATTTTTTTTTTTCAAGTATATTGCCAGTTATAGTAATGTATATAAGTGTTTACAAATTAAAAAGGTTATTTAAAAAAAAAAAATGTAATTTGACTTATTTCAAATATCGATAAAATATATGTTAAGTGTTTTTCTTTCGTTTCTAATCCTATATGTCTACAAAAAATTCACAAAAAAATTTAAAGTCTTATTATGAATTATGCACACACAAATTCCCCAGTGCAACCAGTGGAAAAAAAAAACTATTTAAAAAATATTATTTAAATTATTTTAAAATGAGAAGGAGGGGGGCATTTGCCACATATACCTGGGAGACCAATCGTAAGCCAAACCGATACTAGTACGTTTGCATAAAAACAGAACTATTGTACACATCGTAGATTTTAATAATTTACGTTTTTTTATGAAAAAAAAATTACATTCTTATGCGTTTTAACTGAATACATTTATGAACAACCGAAAAAGGTAAATACAAAAATATAGTTCTTTATTTCTTATCGAACCTTCATTTTTTTTTTAAATTTTTAAATAATATTTTGTTTTTACACATAAAAAATATTGCACCACACATTTCACTTTTCCTATTACCAAGGAACCAGCTCGACTATTACACATACCACACGAATATGTACTAAACACGATTTCAGGCTCGGTCAGGTACATAAATTCGTGAGAATGTACGTACGCGATTGTTATAATATATTATTTGTTATTATTATTGAAACCATAAACGCTGACCATAATAGTGGTAACGTATTGTATATTACGTTATTTTACACAAACAAGGCACCCCCAGAGCTACAACAAGGACCAGAGCTAAAATCCTGTAAAATTCCATTAGGGGAGGGAGAGAGAGAGAGAGAGAGAGAGAGAGAGAGAGAGAGAGAGAGAGAGAAAGCACTGTAATCGCGAATAATATTATCAACATAACTAGAGATTATTTCAAAATTTCGGTGTCATTAATTTCATAACACCATTTTCGTAACAATCTTTTCCCAAAGATAATTGATAATAATTATTCTATAAACTTTTAAATAATTTGAGGAGAAAAGAAACAACGAATTTATAATATACGTACTGTACAACGATTTTAATGGTAAGTGGATTTATCTATTGGAAAAGTTTTTTTTTTTTTTTTGAACACACTAGTGTGGTATAAGACGGACTCGTTATTATATTGTATCGCCAATTCTAACACACAATATAAATCGATTTTAATAATTTATTTCCCGAACAACATTGTCGTCTCCCATTCGGTGGAAAACAACGTTGCTATGCGTGAACGGTTTCCCCGGGGACTATAAATCTGTAAAAATCCTTTCGACGCATTTGTTCTGCGAGAGCGGTTTTCTGAAGCAAAATAGGATTCATTTTTTATTTTTATTTGTTTTGTTTCCTTATATTTTCCACTTGTTCTAAACCACCTCTACGGCCACGAATCGACGTTAGAAACCGACAAAATGTAGATAAACGCTATTAGGATAATATTATACGACGTCGGTGCAGTGCGGTGTACGTTCACTGCGGTTTTCTTAACAACACGTGTTATATTATATTCCAGATTTATATGTATTTTTTTTTGTTTTCATACAAATTGTGTATATATATATATATATATATTATGTTTAATTCATGTTTTGATAAATCCAAAATATCGCGACAAACACTGTTTTCGTTATTCATTTAACGTCCACCGACTCCGGAAAAATTTACATATTTTTAACATAAAAAAAAAAAAATTGCGTACAACTCATAAATAAATTGTGTTTAGGTCGAACACGTCTTTTAGCGTGAAATATAAAGAGAAAAAATACTATGACATTTATGTTTACAAATAATACCGCCATTGTCGAGTAATATGTTTAAATGGTGATTGTTCCGAGTATTAAATTATACATACTTATCATATATTTACTACTATTATTACTCGTAATAACTTTATATATAACTTATTTTCAAATTTTTCCACAGTCTATTAAATTATTTTATGCGTATCGAATCGTACGGTGGGATATAAATAAAATTTCGCTTTGCCGTTCATAGAGGTTCGAAGTAAAATCGTGTATATTTCTATTAGCCTCATTTGATTTTTGGGTATTTGGTGAATGTGATATAATTTATGACATACGACCTCGATAATATATAGAGATAAAATATGGGCAAATTTATAGAATTTGTTGTGTTTTTGTTTCGAAGAACACTAAATTTTATTAAAGTACAATCATTAAAAACTTACAATTCATCATCAATTTGACAAACTCGTCTGGCCAACTGTTAGTTATTCGTACTGCTCGTTATAACGTTTCTTGACTTTGCATATAATTTTTTGGTACATGTGCGCAGGTACTTTTCTGCGGCATTCATAAACATTACGCACTTATTCCAGTTTTATCCTAAAATCGGGTGTACACAAAAAAAAAAAACGTTTGACGTCTGCAAGGCTTATCGCTGAGCCGGGTATTCACTTTAATACTAAAATCTCCCATGTCACTATACATACGCCCTCGTAACATTTGTACTCGAATCTTCATAATATTATGCGCCCTGTCCTCCCCCTTAAACTCCTACCAACTTACCATAATCGTTATATATTATTACGTATATCGTCGGCGCTACGACGCCCATGGCATACATATCTCACACGTACCCTCTTCATAAAATCGTTGATATTCATCTGTCTCAAAATGCCTAACCAGTCAACAACATCCGTGGTTCGTTTTAATTGTTCATATTTTTCATAAGTCCCTTCGACTTATTCCTTTGGATTCGAATCGATTTAAAATACTAGAGATCAAACGTTCTCTACAAACATTCACGTGCTCTCCGTTCATTTAATTAAATCTAAACGTAATTCCTTTGCATACATAGTGCAATAACTGGGTGTGCAATTTATGCATTACACATGGACCTCACAGATCCCAATTGGGATATATATACAGGGCTTAAAGTGAAAAAAAAATTTTAGGGGGACTAATAACTTAAAAAATATATTAATAATAACCTAATAAAAATAAATAAAAGGACTAATAATAAAAATAATAGTTTTAAGCGTTCCATTTGGCATATCATATATCATATATTATGTTAAATGTATATGTATATACTGCAGTGGCGGTTTTTATGGGGAGGGGAGAAGGGGATCACCCCCCTGGGATTTTTTTATACACACAATACGTATGTATAACATTTTTTAAATCGGCAATATTTCTATTGTTTGGTAGGTTAATGCCTAATCAACTTCACTATCACAATTCCCAAAAAAATGTTATCAATTTTACATGCCATTTATGCATAATACACTAATACATCAATGCATTTGTCTATTTTAGTTAGGAGAGAGTTGAAATTTTAATTCCTCCCCCTTCTTGAAGTTTGGTCAAAACCACCGCTGATATACTGAACGATTTTTTAAGTATGCCCGTTGCTCACCTTACTTTTAACCCTGAAAATTAACATATTTGAAATATATTTCATGAAAAATTTAAAGCACTTATAATATTACATTTATATAAAATAAATAATTTTTTATAAATATTTAATATTTTGAAAGAGAATATTTTTTTCATAATATGTACTTATAAAGTTATAAATAGCGAGTTGCTATTTAAGAAAACTAAAAACTAAAAATCACCTAGATTCATAATACTAAATAGTATAAAAATTATTTCATGAGAATATAGTGTTCTTAGTGCTTTAAATTGTAAAAGAAAAAAATTTAAATTATACATGGTTAAAAGTGGGGTGAGCAATAAGCATGGTTGAAAATTCATACTGTGTGTGTGTGTGTATATATATACATATATGAAGCTCAATTTATTTAATAAAGAGCTATTTTAAAATAAAACAATTATAAAGTACTTAAATAGGAACATAAATTATATTATTTTTTTTAGTACTGTATTGTATATATTATATTGATATATCATGGTAAAAACTATTTTTATCGAAATTCTGAATTATATTGATTACTATTTGGTCATAATTTGAGAGTTTCGGCGTACCTTATGGAGAAATTGTTAAAGGAGACGCTTTTTAAACATCAACAGAAGTAGGGGGACTGAGTCCCCCTGCGTCCCCCACTTTAACCTCTGTATATATATAGATTCCCTATGTCATTTTTTTAAATAAAAAATATACAACTTATATACGAAAGACTAGAATAATGAATTTCTAATTTTAATGGTTAGTCGTATTATTAATTTTGTTAAAATTGTTAATTAAAACGGATTAGTTGAGAGACTGATACGAATTGTAGCCCAAAATGATGTGCCTATTACATTTATTTTTTAATTATTTTATAATATTTATTTGTTTTTCATCAAAAAAGAAAATAATAAAATAATACACACAAATCAATTTACATATTATTTCTCCTTTCGATAAATAGATATTTCTTATTGTTGTACCAATCTATACGAAATAGTTCATTTAAACTGATGTTTACGTTTGATTCATTTATAATTTTTGCCCTATTAATTTAACTCAATTAATAAATAATTAACTCTATTTTCATATTAATTAATTATACTTTTTTATTTATTGTTCGAATATTTAACGATTTTTAACGATTCTTCCTATTATAGAAATTTCATATAAAAACATAAGATATATTTAAATAAAAGGGAGGATTTATAAATCCCAGAAATAAAAAATTGAATTTATATAAGAAATATATTCTTTAAATAAAATGTATTCCTAGATCTAAGTTAAAATTACAGTATTTTCAATTTATACGTATTTTATTATGGAGTTTAATTAAATTATTTACTAAAATATATTTTGAGAAATTTTATAAATATGTCATTATGCATAATGAAAGAATTCAAACACATTTTATATAAAAATTAAGGGGTCTCAAAATAATTTATTGAACGCGGGCCTTAGATCTCATAGTTGCGGCACTGCGCGTATAATTGAATAATTTTTGTCCGTTTATCACAACAGATATCATTTTCTACTATTGATTCACCACCGGTTTTTTCTTCGCTTTTTCACAGGCCCATCTTCATCTGTGTATTATTCTTGATCGCGATTTTTTTTTTCTTTTTTCTTTTTCTATTATTAAATTTTTTTTCTCATAAAATACTCGTAAATATTGAAATTACTAAAATACCGTACGTTCCACCACTTCGTTTCTCGTATAGTGTTCCAATGTCATTATCTTTCGTCTGATAATTATAATAAAATCGATATTATTACGTTAGTGTATGCACTATTTGAATCTCTCGTAAGCTCTTTTTTCATTTATATCATCAATCATGTACCAAAATATTCATTCAGTATATTTTCTTTCTCATTCATTCTTCGCGTATCCATAATAATATTTATATATATATCATTACCATATTTGTATTCAATTCATCATATATTCCGTAAAATATAAGCCATATATATATATAGAGTAGATGGTGAATTCATTTCTTTGCACTCGTTTCTTAAAATGTAACTTTCTTCAAAGTTTCTTGTTTTGAAACAAAAGTATGTGTTTTACGGGCGACACAATGTGGTAAATGGTTCAGAAAAAAAAAAATATATATATAAACGAGAATTAATGCGTGTAATTATAATAATCAGACTGTGACTGAATAAACGGATAAACATTAAACGTTATGCACAATATGAATTGCTCGTGACAAATCGGATAAAACGGTTCAGTTTATTTTAAATTTAAATGATCTTGAAAACGTCTAAAGTAGGTACTATTATACAGCAACGTTCAATACAAAATGCACACGAAAAACAACTATTAATTAATTTGGAAATAAACAGTATAATAGAATAAATGGTACAAAACTTTTTTCACTGTAAACGAAATAATAACTTCACAATTTACTTTACACGCGAGAATGAAATATCAACTATATCAAAACGTTCTCCGTAGTTGGCAATCATTTAATTATCTTGAAAATATATAACCTAAAAATAAAATGTACACAAATAAAAGACTTTCATTTTTTTTATTTATTTTTTTTTTTGTAACATCCACTTTATTTTATCACCAAATAGGTCAATGCACTTATAATGAATTGATGGCAAACACCCACCCTTCGGTTAGTGTCAATAATAAGTGTGTGTCGGTTGTTTTTTGTACACAGAGTACGAATACAACGTTTTAAAATAAATAACTAATATTAAAACACGTATTCGTCTGATTTCTATATGATTCATATTGAATTTTTTCTCCTTAAACTAATTCTGTACCATTTTTCTGATATTTGTTAAAAAATTGTATAATTTAATTATTATTACCTTTAGATTCTAAAATTTAAAAATATAATAACTGTTATTTGTCGATAAAGTATTTAACGACATACTATGAGAATTAAAAGTTTCATTATTTATTTATATATATCATGCATCTAGTATTTAACGACATACTATGAAAATTAAAAGTTTCATTAGAATTTTATGCATCTAGCCGCACCTAACTTACACTTAAACCATAATAGTGTGTGTGTCATTATAGAGTGCAGAAAAATGTAATTATCACAATTCAGTTATATGTTAGAATTTTCTAGTTCAAAACTATGTTATCGAAAAATGACTAGTATACAATATGCGACGAACTTGGCCGAATTAATTGTATTCATTTTAAATTACCTATAAAGTAATATACCAATGTTACGTTTTAATATATTATGTTATATGCTTTTCAACATTATAATGAGGATGGACGGGTAGTTGAATTCACGCAACACACATAAACAAAATAATAAATATACATATATTGTTTAGGTATTATTCATTTTCAAATAACAACTAAAAATTTCAAAATGAAAAGCGTTTTTATTATTTTACTTAAATATAATGTTTAATTTTCAATAAAACGAAATGTCCCATTTTCACTGAATGCTCTGCCAACGAAATTACATTTAAAGTCCGTTCACGTTTACCATTTAATATCGTGTTATTATTTATCATCTTTGTAAAACGTTCAACGGCGCTATATCTTGGTCGCAAAGTGTCCAAGTTTTACATTTTGTCATTTTAATCGGTTTTCGGAAGAGTTATTCCGATTATGTATATGCGTTTATATTCGGAAAACTTTAAAATTAAATCATTATATTAACTGTACAATATACTGATACGTCCATCGAACTCGTCTGAATGTTTTCACCCTCGCCTTGTAATGTTTTCGACCGTTTTCTTTTGGTCTTTGATTGAAA
The DNA here is from genome assembly GCA_032441835.1 of Slavum lentiscoides. NCBI lineage: Eukaryota > Metazoa > Arthropoda > Insecta > Hemiptera > Aphididae > Slavum > Slavum lentiscoides. The sequence goes on from CM063706.1 coordinate 42,963,722, forward strand.
CTTTTGTGCGCGATATACGACTATTCGAACGCGGACACGTCACTTTCCATATAGTTTAATGAATATATATCGCGACTACCGCTCTAACACTCTATTCGATTGCTAATCAATACTTAGCGTCTGCATTCTGTTACACAAAGGACGATCTGCAGCTGACAATGGCCGGAGTGTCGTTCTTTAACCCTACAGAATGAACGTATTAACGTTGTTTTCTATACATTTTATTTATTTTATTTTCTTACACTTATATTTTACAGGCATATTTTTTTATACGCTTTATGTTTATGTCTTAGGTCATTCGAAAAATTAGTCTTTTTGCGAAAAACCTAGACTCTTTGAAAATAGGTAGCCTATTTGGAATTGTTCATTTTTTTTCCACAAACCCTCTGTCGTTTTCTAGGCACTTTGCATAGACACCAACGAGAATTGGGCCGTTATTTTTCATTTTTAACCGACAGCAATCTTAAATTATTTAATCTTAAATGATAGGATGATTTCCTGTTAATTTTCTGCCTGTCACTGACATCTCACTTTTGTAGACCGGCTATAAGCCAAGATCTTCCTTGATACAGCCCAAACCGCTATTGGTGATTTCAGTGAAAAGTCTTCGCTTCGCCTCACTGGATTCGCTGATGTAATGTATGACTCTGATTTGAACTTTGACCATTTTATTCGTCTTGGTCACAGTCGTCTTAACGTGCACCCTAAATAAAAGTATTGATTCCATTATGACTTGTAGGTATCGCGTCTCTCTGACAACAGGTATATGACCGTCCATCACTGGATTCGGGTTTTTATAAAACCCTTTAGAAATACCATTTTAAAAACGTAAAATGCGCATATTATAAGACACAATATTTATTTTATTATATATTATTAACTATTGTACACCTATTTATTGATAAATAAGTAAATAAACAAAAACAATTAAAAATAATATTGGAAAATACAATCTAGAGATCCGCAAGTTAATCTCGAGAGACTTTAGAGATGTTCAGATGTGTAATCAAAACGAGAAAAATATGTCAAGGGTGTATTGATAGATAAGGAAAATACTGATTGGAGCATTCAATGTTATATTGTACAACGGCAAAAAGTTATTCTAAGCGCCGAACGAAATCCGATTACATAGATGCCTGTATAAAGCACTAATTGGAAGTGAACCAAAAATAAGATCATCCGGTGTAAATTTATGTTATGTTACAAACAATAATATCAGAGGAAGATTTAAACGGATCTGTTAAATACTAAAAATTGTACAGACGATGGAGAAAATAGTTAAACAATAAATTATAGAGAAATGTTATGTGTAAACTGTGAGACTAATCTAACACTTAAAAATCATCGTTCCATGTTAGGTTATGTTTTTCTACAAAATAAAAGCATATTAACAAGAAAAAAATAGAGAAGAACGAAAAAACCGGATAAAAAAATTACAGAAGTTAGTGCAAAAAAAAAAAGGTTCTAATTGAAGACGGACAGAAAATTTCAGTGAATATTCCAAAAGTAATGTAAAATATAAAAGGAAGGTTTCTAGTTTTTAAAAATAATGTTAAACAAATTGGTACACCCTATGGAGTAAAATGTTTATGGTTTAGCAGAAATAGTTTACCAATAACTGACGCAGAATATCAAGATAATGTACATCAATCAAAAACTGACATTACGAGAGACAGAAATCAAACTATTCAAAATTTGAAGGACAGAGCTATTAAAAATGTGCATTTTGTAAATTATCGTGCTAACTCAAGATGTATGAGAATAAACGATTGTTAGAACTATTTTAAAAATAAGTAAAATAGTACCTATGTATTTCCTGTAAAATAATATTAATATTAAATAAAAATTCATTTAAATTCGAAATATAAGCATATAATTTTGTACTAATACAACAATCAGGTTTTTATAACATGTATAAGTTTGTAGAATTATTGTCGTTGTGCCACATCTGCCGATTACACGTTATATCATTCATCAATTTATTTTCTTATTGTACGATTGCGTGGTTTCAATAGTGTACGTAGCCTCGCCGATTAATTAAAATCAAAACATTTTTGATAATGAATTTTAAGTATATTGTTAGCGCAATTTTTAGGCTATTATTTTGGACTTTTCACCTTATAAATGCATTTTTCTAAAGGAAATTGTTTGATAATTATTGGGCATTCAAATCCAAATCATACTAAAAAATAATTATCTCGACTTATAATGTGCGTTTCGTAATTTCAAAACAGTATTACCGTCATTTGGGTGGGGGATGGGGAGCGGTCAGGGTGTACGGTTACACCCCTTACTTTTTATACAGTCCAGATTGGCCTGCTTTGGTAATGATACTTAACGTTGAAAAAGAAAAAGTTAAAAATATCAATCTAGAAAAAGCTGTAAATGTATTTTCTAAACTCAAAAATCGCCGGTATCCGCTTATTTAAAATATAATTAATTTTTTCTTGTTTACAGTTTTACGCTTGTACAAAAGTTTTAAATATAAAATATTATGCGGTTTTCTTCTTCCTTTTTTTTTTTTTTTTGCTGCATTTGTCGTCTTAAAGCTTTTTACGCCTTACTCTTTCGTTTACACGAGTAAAGTACCTAATCAATTATTTATTGTTTTTTTTTTTAGTTTTCAAATTGTTATTACGAACTATTTATGCTGGTTGCGATTCGTGATTTATGGAAAAATTCAAAGCAGGATACAATTCAAACGAATACGTCTATTTTTTCGTATGTACATTTCAAAATGACCCGCTTCGAATTTCGCACACCCGAAAAACAAAAAAAAAAAAAACTGAAACGACGTGTCCCTGTGTTGGCGGTGAAAAAATTTTGAAACGAGCCACCCGTCTTTGCAAAGGGCGTGTGTAGATTTTCGCGATAACACTTTGTATCCCTCGAATGGACTGCGCGACCTACAGTTGTCAGTTGATATTCACGTATTGAATATACTTGCGTGTACTGAGTGTATGCACACGGCAAGACGTGTACACAATAACGACGTATGTTCCTGTACACGCGACTATACGTGACGCGAGCAATTAATAATTCATAAGCAAACACAGTTATAAGTACGAGGCAGTTGACACACATAAACTGGCGGCCATTTTTTTTTTGTTCTAAATATTATTTTAATTTTTTCGTATAAATGTCAAGTGATCTCGTCGTATTTCTCCTTCCGGTGTTGGTGGTGGGGGATGGGCGCGGTTTCGTCTTGCATTTACACCACTCACTGACACGCGTACGTATATTGCGGTAGCATCAACGTGATTAATTAGCCGCTCTTTCCAGCCATCTCCTTCCACCACGTCGTCCCTGTCGTCCACGACCGTCGCTTACTTACTACGTATACGAGTGCACGTGTAAAAGGGTCCTTATACCCGTACACATGCGTAATGGGAGTCGAAGGGACGCGGAATATCGTCGGACGGAGAGGCGATAGAGGACTGTGCGCAATCGATAATAACACTTCGGACACGCAGCGTGATACCGTGTCGCCGTCGCGAGAACTGCTCTCGTGAAGACGCGGTCACGTTTCCTATACGCGTATTATTATTAATAGACATTTAAGTGCACACGTTTACAATGTATCGTTGCACGGCACCGCGTCTCGAAATATGTGAATAGATTTATCTACATTTCGACAACGATTGTCAAATGTTTACTTTAAGTACTATGCGCGAATAATTACAGTACGTTATTATTATTATTATTATTAGAGACCGGAATTAATATTCACTTAAACGGCCAAAATAAGATGCTAATGTTCTGTTAAAAAAATTCTTCAAATATTCTTTAAAAATCGTTAGAAAATATGCAAAAAAAAAATTGCTCTTATATTAATATATTCTCTTAAATTAGAAAATATGCTTTTGTACGCAAAAGAATAAAGAAGTACGCAAAAAAAAAAAGAAGCTGATATAACTGGGTATATAATAAAAAATAATAATACAAATAAAGAAAAAAAATTTTAACCCTACAAAATTTTTAAAAACATTATGTTGACCAGTGGCGCACACTGAACTGCTCACTGATGGGTCTAAAGATAACACACCTAGCCACCACCAAATAGACAACTAATAGACACCCAATGCCTACCTTGCATGCACTATATATTATTAATTATGATTAAAAATATATTATTAACATTTTTAGCTCCATAACACCATCCACCCTTTTGAATAGGTGGGCCCATCGAACCCACTGACCCTTAAATTGTGCGCCACTGATGTTGACAACCATATTTTGTTCCGTGTGCTACATGAACGTCATAAACTCATAATTATAAACGAACGCATGGAGCTATTTTTAAAGTATAATTACAATTAATTTCTTGTCGGGCATCGTTATCGACTATCGTTATTCCGTTTTTAGTTTCGTCAATGATAAATTAACAATTATTATATTTCCGCCATTGCAACAGAAAATATCGAAAATCAATCAGATCAATCGATTTAATCTCTGATATTCTTTATTATACGAACAATTCTTTTATCTCGAAATATTCCCAAATATGCAAAAAAAACTTTTGCCATTGATTTACACGTTTCACGATTTGTACAGATCTCCAACCCCTACATGACTGCATAGACTCAAAAAAAAAGGAAACGAGCCGCGGGGTGTTGTGGATATCGCTTAAGTGAATTACTTGTATAAAGAGTTTAGAGTTTTGTTTTTATTTTAAATTTAAAAGCAATGGTAAGTCATTGCATTCGATAAACCGATTTCGAGCGGAGCATACTATTCTTAAAAATATAGTCTAAAGTTACATATTTGGTGAAAAATTCAGATTTCTATGACTATTAGTTTCAAAATTACGAAGAAATAAACAACAATCGATTAAGACAAAATTGCATTTTTAGCGTTTTTGAGTTATATTTTTAGGTGCTTTTGAGAAAATTGAAAAATGGCCTCTCTAAAGTACCAACTAAATGCGAATTGCTGCCGGAAACAAACTGTGACCGAAGAGATCGGAGCACTCCTTCTGGTCGAATATCCGTACACAGGATAGAAAAAATTAATAAATAAGCATCATTGTAAAAAAACAATAGATTCATTGCTTCGTTCAGAATCTAAAATAAATATCATTGTAAAAACAATAGATCCGTTACTCCGCTCAGAATCTAAAATGTAAAATAATATAACTCCGGTATCTAATTAACCTAATTATTATTATTATTATTATTATTATTATTATTATTATTATTATTATTATTATTATTATATATAATATAAAAATATAAACTAGTATTATTACTATACTTTTACTTGAAAAAATATATATAATAAAAATTTATTATGATAAATTTTAAATATTTTAAATATAGGAAGAACAAATTTAAAAATAATATTTATATTATATTATATTATAATTATATATTATAACATGCCATATTTTTTATGTTTACAATTTAATTCACTACGTACACAATTTTTTGTTATGTTTTATTTATTTATTCTTTTAATTCAGTCTGTTTTTTTTGTAATATTTACAATTTTCTTTATGTAAATTTGTTAATTTTTTCTTTTGTATTTTTGTATTTTTATTTTTTTGTTACCTAATACCTGATGACGACTTTTTGTCGAAACTATTCGTAAATAAACACATTTAATATGTAAACTCGTCTACATTATGTTTCTTTATCTTTTTGTAATACTATTTGGCTTGATTGTATATTCACATACCTTTACATAAAATATGCATTATATTCTTATATATATTATACAAAAAACTTTTATGGAGGTTATAATTATAAAAATCAAATATTGTGTTATAAATATGTTATTTGTCAATTACCCAGCATAAAAGTCAGATTTACTTGAAATTACCAACATTTATTAATAGAGCATTAGTGATCATTACATCGTCTTTGGTGAATGATTTAGTAATATTTGGAGTATAGCGATGTTGTCGTTGTTTGCTTTTGGTTTTCTATTAGCGTGAATTTAGTTCGACTCATACGCGTAGAATTAGAATAAATACGCGAAATTTCATTTTATTTACATTGCTATTTAAAAAATAATTCTTTTATACTTTTTGGGATTTCATTGAATTTTGAATCACTTTTCTTTCTCATGTTTTCACAACGCGTGATTTATCGGTTTTATATCTTGTAATTTTTGGTTTATTAGTTTTATTATCTATATGATTCGGAAAAAAAGATATTATGTGTTTTACTGTACACATTCAAATAATATTCAGTCGTTTTACATCAAACTTCCTGTTGTTGTGACAAAAATTTTGTTATAAAATATTTCATTAAACGATTTTCTGTGTAAAACCATATTTTTCGAAAACATATTAACATTTAGGATTTTCGACTAACTTTTACCTGTAATAATCACATGGAAATTATGACAAAAATATTATTCAATCGATTTTGATAATAATAAAATCCTCAATATATTTATTTACTCCTCCACCTTACAATAACCTCAGAATTTTAACAAATATTCTATGTATACTCGTAAATCGATTTTTCAATTTTTTTTTTACTTCATTTTATTTTACGTTATAACCCACTCACTAATATTTGTCTGCATAAATTTTAGTGTTTGGTGATTATTTCAATGTAGGGCTTACTAATTTTCATTTTCTCATGTTTCATACAGCTCACAATAAAATAATTATTTTATTAACCACTAAAATGTATCAAATTCAATTTCACAAACCAAAAGATTGACTGTATTACAGCCGTCATACATGCACACGCATTTTCTCGATATGTATACACATTTAAAAATGTCATCTACTATATGTATATTATACCTATAAACATATGTTATTGTGTAAATGTATAGTCGTATAGACTATATTTAATATTCGCATTTTTCTTGTTTCGGGCACTCGCCAATACACACGTCCGTTGAACTTTATTATCTTTAATAATAATAATAATAATAATAATAATATTAAAAATTTGAAATCAATATTTTTGTGATATTTTTTGTTTTCTGTTTGACATTTTTGGTGCTGGTTGTGGTTTAGAAATGGTGGAAACGTAGGTGAAGTAATTGTGTATCGTGCGTTATAATAAATAGCCAATGAATCGAATCTCGTCGCGATTGCCTCTAAAATTACTGTTGTCCGCAAACTCTACTAAAATTAAGGTGTTTAGTTGTAGTTGCGTTTGCTTGTTAAATGAAAAGATATTTCAATGTTGAAAATTCGCACCGAAAGAATTTGGAAATTTCGGAAAATCTTTCGAAGGTTGTTTTTTAAAATTTAATTTAATTTTTATATGTTCGATAGCACATCAAACGTCCATAATTAAGCATGACAGTACAAGTAATGAAAATAAAACATATTGTACATAAACATTTTTTTCTGAATGATTCATTGTACAACGTTGTACACGCCTCTTCCATAGTTTACACAAACATATTGAGCGACGAGTGATACGCCGTCGACAGCTGTCAATTTATTTCTCGTATCTGTACAAATTTTTTTTTTCACATATTCTGCTCGGTATTATACTGCCGTAACGTGACAGGGATCGGTAACTGTGTAAGAAAATGGTTTAGGTCCTTTATGATATATTTTTGAGGTAGAGCTCGGGGACTACCACACAATGAAATTCCGTTGGATATTCCTGTTTAACGATTTACTTATACAGTTTTATTATGTCGCACTGTCCACAACAACTGTAAAATATTTACATTAGTGTAATGGTATTATACGCAGGCCACAGCTGCCGGACTCGCCAGGATCGAATATATTTAAACCGTTAAAAAATACATAATGTATATTGTACATCAGTGGCGTAGCTATAAATTTGGTGCCCTGGGGCAGTATTAAGTTTTATCCCCTCATATATTTATGGTACCAAAATTAATCAGTTCATTTCACAAAATTTAACTTCAGTTATATTCACATTAATAAATAAGTAATGTATCGAAGTTATTACGTATAGATAATTAATTGACTTGAATTTTAATAATTATAATATTATTTATTTATTTTTTACGTATGAAATTATACAAAATTAAAATGAAAGTATTGTTACAGATTTTATAATTTACGGCCATTCCGGCCCAACAGTACAAATTATCGACTACTATATAAATTGCCCGTTTTTGGTTCACATATAAAAAAATGCGCAAAATACAATAAATAAATGTAATACTCTCGGTACCATTAATGAATTCAAATGTTGACTGGCCAGTCGCTACTTAAATCAAAATAAATACAAACATATAAAAATACGCTGATTTCAATAATATTTTTAATAAACTTGTTTGTTTGAAATAAATTAATAAACAAACATATAATATGTAGGCTATCAAGCCGTTAATAAATTAAATCAAAATATCTGTAATTACGAGTACAACAAGAAACGATTATTTGTGCTAATATACGAATTACGAGCAGTGGCGCATACAGACTTTTCAAAAGTCAGTGCAGTTATATCTTTTAACATCCACTTACTCCAATGCCAGTGCCCAGTGGCATATTTCGAATTTTTTTTTTTTTCTGGAAAGGGAGTAAAGAATGGACTCTTAGCCCCACCGTTAATACACCACCACATGATTTCTTATTACAAGTTAAAAAATGGTCTAATTTGTGAAGAAAAAATGACCATCATCCTAGCTTATCACGAATATAAGTTATAACCATAATACCGTGTTGTCATTACCTATTTAAATGTTCCAACCTCTAGTAAAAATTCATTTTCAAATTTTTGAACTCATAAATAACATACAAAACATTAGTATGTATGAAGGTTTTTTTAAATTTAATGCATTAAATATATTATATTATGATGACTTGTTTTACTATAATGTTGTTAATTACATAATCATTATGATTAATTTTTTCATCATTTTTACATGATATTGTTTTGAAGTTTTACAATCGCTTATTTGTCATTGTCGATCTAAGACTTTTATTCAATATAAATGCGTACACAAAATGTTTAAAATAACCCATCCACCAGTGGCGCCGAACACGAATATTAAATGGGGTAAATATCCCAGAGGAATTTAAAAGTGGACAAAGACAGACAGTAGGAAAGAAATATTTATATTAAATATAATTAAATGTAATATTATAAAATAAAAGTTGATAAAATAGTTGATTTTTAGAACACCGTGGGGTAGATTGGCACCTATAAAAATATTTTACCCCAGGAGTTCAAAAACAGATCGGCACCACTGCCACCTACGCCATTCGACTACTAGTGCAGTTGCATTACTTGGTGACCGTGAGCGCCACTGATGTACGAGTACGCAGAGTAGTTATGTTCACAACATTTGGTTTAAAACATGTGTTTTAAACACGTTTAAAACGTCTGAAAAAATAACGTATTGATTTTTTTGTTTAAAACATATGTTTTAAACATACATAAAAAAACAGCGTTTAAAACAAAGTTTTTAGTAAATTGAAAAATCTATATTATAAAAAATATTCAAATCTAATATAGACAAAATATTAAATTGTTGGTTTTATGTATTACTTTTTAGTACGAATCTAAATACGCAGAATATTCAGGATTATTATTATTATTATTATTATTCGGGGAGAAATCATGTGGTGGTGTAAATTAAATAAATTCGTAAACACTTGTTACGTGTTAACTTGCTAACTTACTAACTAGTTGTATTATACTACATGCTCTTCGAAGTAAATGTTATATTATCTTATCAAGATTTATGAAAAAATGAAACCGTCATGTAACACGTTAAATTATTATTATAATATTATAACTTATAAAATGTAATTAAAAATTTAGATTATAAATACAGTTATACATACGAAATAAATAAAAATAATAATATAAATACATATGAATTACTTTTGTTTGACGCTGAACTCAAATAGAAAAAATCCAAGAAGTTCTTAGTTAAGTAACACACAGAATATTCTGTTGCCAGTACAAAATCTTATAATATATGGTTCTTGGATTTTTGATTACCGAAATTTCGATTACCAAAATGATCTGTTCTAGTCTAACAGACCTTCAATAAAAAATTTTATTTAAAAATAAGTATTTTTAAAACTAGTTGAAATCAAAAAAAAAAACACGTTAAAAACACTTTAAAACAACGTTTTATCTCTGTTTAAAACTATGTTTTTAACGTTATAAACGTTTTAAACGTGTTTTTTGTTTTTAAAAAAAACGTGTTTTTTTCCACCCCTGCTAATACGTATTAAAGATGATTATACGATTTACAAAACATAACAATTATAATTCACTAGATCATATTATATAAAAAAAAATACAATGTATATAAAATAATAATATAATGTATATAAAAGAAAACGATTATTCGGACGATTTACGAAAAATCTTACGCGACGGTAACGTACGATCGACGATTGAAAACCGATAATATGGGCGTTGGCCTTTCGATAAAGTTATGTAAATTATTAATTATATAACAGCGTAAAAGTGTACTGTTTTAACATTTTTTATCAACCATTTTTTTTTTCATACTAATAATAGTAGTACGGATGGCGTGAATTTCAAAACAAAATTAACAATTTTCGTATATACAAATGTTATTTACAAGGGTCTCTTCTCGATCCGCCCACGACCAGGGCCACGCCTAGTCACATCGTATTGTCATACAATAATGGATACGTGATACGTCGAAAAAAAATATATTAACCAGCTGCACATAATTCCAACAGTTGAATGTGGTGGAATGACAAACAGTTGGTGTATAACGTCGATCCTCGCCAAAACAAATGACACTGTTCGGGATTTACTAAAAAAATATGCATTAAAACCCGTCAAAAAGGGACACATCGAAAGTGAAAAAAAAAAATAAAGTCAAAACAAAAACATATCCATTTAATATAACTTCGAGTAGTCCCTTGATACCGAAAAAATGTAATTTTTTTTCCCCGAACATTTATTTTTGCATTTCATACAATTTATTTCCATATATTTGTGACTAGCTTTCCCTAAATCTTATAAACGTTTTAAAATTATATTGAAATTTCGTGATGTGTTCAATACTAAAACACGCACCTAAGGTGCGGGCGAAAAGCCGTTTAATCGTACATTTTACTTTACTTATATTGTAAACAAATATCAGTCTCCATTAATCTAAATCTTCATCACACACAAATACGCAACACTCTATCGTCATCACTTTGAAAATTATTTATGGGTTTTTTTTAATATAAAATTCATTACTGAAATTGTGTATATTGATGTGTTTCCATTTATTGAATTAAATTCGCTTAGTTTCAAAACGTTTATCGAACATAATGATGAGTTATCGATTTCCGAACTGAAATCGCAAATTCGCTCTAAACGCGGTATTTTTGAGTGACTAAAAATCTATCATCCATCAAACCAATGACGTCATTTTTATTTCGATTATTAACGTTAGCAAAGTAATTTTAATAAAAATAATGAATAATTCTGACCCTCTGAAACTAAAGTATAAAAAAATTACTATTATCATTAACACAGAGAAATATAAAGGAAATTTTTAAGAACTATATTATATTAATATTATTTTAATTTATTATTTCTTAAATAAAATACTTCAATTATAATAGGCATAGTATATATATATATATATATATATATATATATACATAATTAAATTTCATTATTATTATTATAATTTTTGTTTTTTTCAGGTAATTGGTTTTTTTCACTCAATATTCACGTTGTTGTTTAAATGATAAGAAAACGGACCGAACCAAAATAATGTAAGTATGCGGAAAAATTATCTAAAAGAAAACTACGTCAGAAAAACCTGAACGTTATAGAAATAGATTCGAATGAATTATTTGTGACTTTATTTGAATACTCATGAAATAATTTATTTACACAATCACTTTTAACTAAAAGTCTTAACATTTAAAAGTGCAAATTTGAAATCGGAAAATCTAAAATGATTATAATTGTAAACTATTGAAAATTCGTGCAACACTCATTCTTGAAACGAAAAATATCATCGACTGTGATATTTAGAAATTCAAATACTTTTGAACGCATACGAGCATATTAGCACAATTGGCTGCGTGAGGTTATGAGCGTTATATGGGATCTGTGAGAAACGAATTATAAATGTTTCAAATGAAATTTTTATTTGATATTTTATAACATACATAAACAGATTCTATGAGAAATATATTGGTTTTACAACGCAATGAAAATTAATGTTTTTTTTTTAATGTAGCTATATGCACTATGCAGGCAATAATCGCCGAAACGTATGTATTAAAATTCGAACAGTAGATAATGCTTCAAGTTTAACTTAGACAACACAAAAACGAACATACGTGGTACTTTGAAATTACAACAAAAACAAAAATTCAATAAACGGGTAAATTTAAATGTATCAGCTACTAAATAAAATATTTGTAGGCAATATAATTTGTAAAATTAAAAACATAAATTGTATATTTGATAGAGCAGAAAAACCATCATATCAGTAAGATATTATTATGTCCATTAGTAAAATAAATGTAAATAAGTGTCATTTTATTTGTAAAGACTTCATAGGAAAATGACAATTATATTATTTAGTTGTGTTACATTTTCGTTGTTGCAGGAACCGCGTACAAGTAATAGGTACGCACAAAGTATATATTACACATACATTTACTTAGTTCCTCGGTAAAAAAAATTAGATCCAGTAAATATGCGAGTATATACCGAAAAGGGATGAAATCCGAATTGAATTAACCATCCTTTGATGCTACATATTTGAAACGAAATTCATTGCTTAAATTTCTATTCTGACAATCTGACGTTAATAACGATAACGAATAAATTATATTTAAAACCCCTTTTTTACGAAGACGTAATTACGTTAATATTTGTATAAATTATACATTTTTTAACGTTTTATAGAATACCAAACTCTTAGTCCCTTGTCAGTTATCAGTGTTAAAAAAAAAAGTAATTATTAATAAATACCGATTAAAAGCGAATCAGCTGAGCTTCAGTTATAGTACACAAATAGTTTTAAACATTTTTCACCGCTCTAAACACGCGTTGTTTGATCATGTATACAAGAAATATTTCTTTATGTACTAAAAACCATTAGGCATACAATATATTATAGAGAGTGCGTTTTCTAACAATATCATGCCAAAGTTGGTTATCACCAAAAATTTGTGAAATATCTAGATTATTTTATCTGAATAATTTAACCTTGCATAGTGTATACTTATATTTTGTCTAAATAAATATGTAATTGTTAAAAGCTATTTTATATATATATATATATATAATGATAAATAACAAATAAATAAAATTTATGTTAATATATGCCATTAAAAGTATTTTAAATTTTATTTTAAATTTATTCACATTATAATACCGACACTTTTTTTCGTGATCAAAAGGTTACAAATGTAATAATTAATACATGTTTTTTTAATTTGTTTAAATATTTAATATTATACAAAGCCGTTCCATTATTCTTCATTCAGTTTTCGATTTATTGATCATTTTTTAAAAAGTAAGGAATTAAAACATATAATCAACAAAACAATAATATATATTTTACTAATATTATACACTAAACTAAAAAAAATGTCTATCGTATCTACATAAACAACGTTACACATGTAGTCGAAGAACGTCTAAGCACACTGTTACTTTTCTTGTCATATCATGAAATAACCATAGTAATTATAGTTTAAAAAAATAATGATTAAAAAGTATTATACATGAGATGAGAATAGATAAGGTAATGCTGATTATTACAATGATATAAAGTACATCTATACAATCTCACGATATTTACGATCAAAGAGGATATTTTGCGTGCCTACTTTCAAAATAAAACGTACAATAGTAGTAATAGAACTTCGTAAATTTTAAATAAATACTCGATAAAAATATAAATTATAAATTCAAATAGTATGTTTAACTAATATTTGAACATCAGGTGCAATATCAGCTACAATTGTGCAATTTTAGGACAAATAAAATATTAATTCTTGTGGTCATCAATAGTATATTTAAAATCGTTCACCCCACACGCGTATATATCCGTAGAAATGAATATAGTTTTATATTGTAACAGCAATAAATACTGTTCAACGTTATTATAAAAATACATATAGGCATGAGTTTTGTATTTGTGTCGTCATTTACAAATATCCGCCAACTATCCTAAATATTATTTAAATTAGATAGATATTGCATCGCGTATTCGTACTCGGTCGTGGATATTAAAAACTAGTTGAATTATTTGACTTCGCCCGACATTCGATATCACATAAATACAATTAAATTTCGATATCGATTCGGACTTGAATTGAATTGTGTGTGATATTTTATCTAAAAAAATATATATATATTTTATGATATTGATTTTTTTCTTCTACTTCTTAAGAAAAATGTGAAGCAATTCCACATGATGCGATTGGTAAATTCAATATTATTTTATGAGCGTATGGTTGCTAGTATCGATGAAATGAGAAATGTCATTTTCTATACCACCTGGCTCGTCCAAGAAATATATCCTACTACTTTGTTCATTTATTTTTTATCATAAAAATAATAACATAAGTAATTTTTGTGTATTTGATTGTCCAGATACATTCAATTCGTTGATGTCGAAGTTTTGTTCACGTTTTAGTTCTATATCTGTCTTAATATATTATTTACCAACTGATTGGTTTTATAACGCATTGACTAAATATTATTGCCAAAATGTTGTCTTCAATCAACATCTATGCTTAGATATATGTACATTTCCGGTGTAAATTCCAACTGCAGGTTATGGTTTAAACAGCGTTTACGGTAGTCGACACTGACTATTAAATAGTTATAGTCCAATAACTCTTTTGGATATGATGGTGAACAGATAGATATTAAGGGTTGCAAATAATAAACGTATTTGATATAAATGTACAAAAATTGACGCTAATTTAGCAATATATAAAAGATAATCTTGGTACCATATACATAGGACCCGATCATAAGTTACTGTTCAACAATATTTTATTAGGAACACTCAGAAAATTTTGTATAAAATATTAACGTACGTTTACACACAGACCTTCTCGTTTCTCCTTGTAAAAGCAACAGCAGCTCAACTATTCGGATTTCATTTAAACCACTCTCTAAAATCTCATCATGGTACTAATAAGAATGAACTGTGAAATTTTTACAGCAAAATCGGTAAATTTTGAAAAAAATTGAGTCTTATTTATGTAGATTACAATTTGCCTGTGTTAAAATAATGATTTTCAAATAACATTAAAGCATTCACTCTAACAAATACGTACAAACGCGGTTGGAAAATATCGTATGCATTATACACTCGTATGATAATATTTTATACACCTTGTATATGTCTATACACTTAGATTATTTGGAATTCACACTCAACCATCATCATAACATTTACACTTGTTCATTTCACCACATAAATTCGCGTCGACTTTCGTTTAACGTGGTACTTCATACATGTACATATGCGGAGATGGTATTTCGAGTAGTCGACATGAAAGGAAAATGCAAATTTTCTCTCTCCAAAAAAAAAACACATATTATAATATTAGTATTGAGTGAACGCTCGTGTATAACAATATATACATATGAGTACACAATGACAAAATGTTACGACGACGACGATAAAAACGACTACTTATGCGTATTTTAATGTGTAAACAACACGATGCCAATGCGCCTGACTTACATTACACGTGCAAACAATATTTTATCACTTTTTTCTAATCCCTTCCTCTGCTTCATTGCGTTTTGAATTATAAAACAATTATAGTATACGTATATAAAAATAAATTGGTATGGTGTCTACATCAGTAGAAGAATTTAATAAACAACGCAAAGAAGTGTTAAAATTGAATTTTATATTTCATTAAGTATTCAGAAATAAATTAAATACTTGAGTTAAAAACTAATAATAGTTATAATACGAGTAACTGTAATAATAATAATAATATAATAATAATTTTCTATCTATGATTTTCTTCTCATCAAAAAATGCAAAACTAGTGATTTTGAAAACGTGCGACGATATTCACGATCATAATGTTTATTTATTTTTGATATAATTGAGTTACAGCTGAATGAAAATAAAATAAAATTTTATAGTTAATTTCGCTACGATCATTTCATTTACAGTATATCTAATAGGTTTTTGTTGGTTATTCTTACTGCCGAATTATTTTTTTCAAATTGTCGTGGCATAAACAGGCTTCTTTAGGCAGAAATATAGCAGAGGCCTAATGGTACCGTTTGGCAATAAACAATGAAAATAATGTTTAAAAAACCAAATCGTTTAGTCAGGCGACCAATCAGACTTGATCTATAAGAGCGTTGTATTCACAGTCTCAGAGAAATGTACACTCAAGACAGACGTAGAAAATTAGCACTTTAAAGAAATTAAGTTAATACACTGAGTCAAGCGTCTTAATTTATATAGGGAGAAAATTCTCTCTTATATAAACTCTCGCACTTATAAATGAATGAATATCTATTACACGCAAGATGGTTCGTTATCACTTGGCAAAATGGAAATAATATGTCGTTTTTGTAATCAGGCTCTTGGGTTTTGTAATAATGATAATAATAATACACGTAATAAATTATATTGTATAATATATCTAAAAACCAGAAGAGCCACAACGCACGGCTATATCAAAATTGCCTATCCAGAGCGCCGCAATGTGCTATGTCGAATGTCGATTAAGTCGTCGACAATAATACTCCGAATGACGCGATAATTCATCCTTTATTTACTGACGTTTACGTTATTAAAAATTAAAAACGAGTGAAACGAGAGTTATGTAAATATCGTACCAAGTGAAGCATTTTGCACTATTATTTTGAATTTAAAATTGTATCGCGTTGTATGCGACAAACGATAACTCTATTATGGGTAACACATTTTTTGAACAAACAGTGCTTAGATTGGAAAAAAATAAAGGGGGATGGAAAAGTGTAAAAAAAAAAAAATGTGCGTCATTGAAAATTGAAATGTCTTGAAAATTTGTGAGGGATTCGCTCCCCTCCCCCCTCCTTCAGCCATCACTATATTTTCAATTAAATAAAATCTATGAAATTTGTAATATCAACATCAATGTTTTATTATTTTGGCGTTGATAACAATAAAATAATAACAATAAAAAAAAAGACGTTCTTATTATTTTCATTAATTCAATACAATTGTAAAAATAGTTTTGATCATTCCATTTCGTTCTCAACGTCCCGTTATTGAAAAATTAGAAGGGATATGCTAAAATATTTTTTAAAAAGAAGAGATACTCGGTCCTCCCTGCGTTTCTATTCAACACTGTGAACAATTTAAATAAAATTAACAATAAACCATGATTATGACAAGGGATATGGTGAACAAACTCTGTGTACAATGTTAATACCGAAGAAAGCCTTACCATAAATCGCTCACTGGCATGCTCTACAGTTTTTCCCGCCTATTTATTGGAATTAACAATGTTCTTTATTAGGTAATTTCGTTATAAATGTCTATCTCTACACTAAACTAGTACATAACATTATTTAAAATCAAATAAATAATCTTTATAGTATGTTATGTCTTCCATGCACCGAAAATATTTACTTCATCCAAAATCGTTATAATACAATACTATACTATGCAATAATACTATAACAATAACTGACAATAATATACTACACATAAGTTCAGTTTTATTAATTTAAAATTCTACATTTTATAATGATAAAAAGAAAATACGAATAAATAAAATATATAGATTTTTGTAGGGCTTGATGTAAAAGAAATTACGGGGGATAATCGAAAAACGTAGGTATCAAATAAAATTCATCTTCGCAAAATTTTCCATGCAGTTAACCTCACCTAATCCGATATAGATCGGCACACGCTTTCCCAATAATAGCAAAACGATACGAATCGAAACAGGGGGTAAAAGGTTTCTTTTTAAGTTTCTAATATGGTAAACACCGTGAGCGTGAAACATAAAACTGCAGGAATGAACCGATAAGATCGATATTTTGTATTAAAACTAATAATCTATATTCGAAACGAGCATGATTTATCAATATCCAACAACTTAAGGCCTGTAGAAAAATTGTTTCTCAACTATCAATAAAATCCCGTTTAAAATATATCGTTAAAATAAAATTAATGTTATTAAAAGTTGTTTTTCTTTTTTTTTTTACGAATATATTTTGTAGGCAGCTGTTCGAATATAGCACACCGCGATATATCCGCTTTTATTTATATACAACGAATATTAATATCTTATTTTGAAGTAAACTAAGTATTGATTATGTCGTTTAGAATCAAAACAATATTATAATATGCTTTACGTCAAACGCTCCGAGTGCAATAAACAAACGTCGACTCGTCGTCATATATTTTCTAAAAATACAAGTAGAATGGATGAATTATTTAAATTATATCCCGAAATTATTCACAAACAATCCATTACCATAACGTAGTAATTTCCATTGTATTGTTATTATGTAATATTGGTTTTTAATTTTTTGTCAACTATATATGTACGGCGTACGCATTAGTTATTGCATAATAATCTTAAAATGGTGCCGTAAAGCTAAATTACTCCACAATGGCCTTCGCATAAAAAATACGTGAAATAGTTTTCGAAAAAAAACTAATATTATCTAAATGAGTTTTAAATGTGATTGTAATTTTTGCGTCGGTCAAAATAACATTATAATAATATGTATTACATATTATAGATACACTGTTGTTCCTGCCTAATTTCATTGAAACGAATATTAATAATTAAAATTATAAATAATCCTCTTCGACCGAATCTTCCTGACGACCGATCAGCAACACACACACACACATAACACATTATTATTATTATTATCATTATCATTATCATTATCATTATCATTATCATTATCATTATCATTATTATTATTATTATTATTATTATTATTATTATTATTATTATTATTATTATTATTATTATTATTATTATTATTATTATTATTATTATTATTATTATTATTATTATTATTATTATTATTATTATTATTATTATTATTATTATTATTATTGATATCATTATCATAATTATATATTTACGCAAATTTTTTTTTCTTACTACGCAAGAGTTAGAAAAACGACCGTGTTGTAGTTCGGGCATCGTTGTCGCCTACGATAAAATGTTGTGCGCATACAGTCGTCTCGTAAATTTTGAAAAACTGTTTATTGAATCGTTGTCGCGTATTGTTGTTCTTCTTATATTGATTTTATTGTTTGCCGACTTATATAGTGGTACAAAAAAATGTAATTTATATTATCGTCCCTAATTGACGTAACAACGCTCTTATAGCCAATTTTGTGATACAAACTCTAAATAGTATAAATTAATTTTGTTATTTATATATGGCTCTAATAGTCGTTGTCGTGATCAAACACTAATAACCAATTTTTGTTACCGTATTTTTGTGTATTTCATATTTAGTCAAATTTATGTGCGAGTGTTTTTTTTTTACATTAGTCTTGGTGAGCGCCAGTATCTACGCTCCATCAATTTGTCAGCATTTTTTATTTATATTATTATTGTTATTTGACCAAGGGATCATAATAGTTTTATATTATTTATTATTGTCAAGCCAGAAGGGCTGTATATATATATACACACACATTTTTATCACATTAATGTTCCTGCGATTTTTAATTATTTATTCTTACACATGTATTATAAATTACACCAGGAACATATTAAATTATTCAACTTTGTTATCTTTTTTTTTTTGTATTTTAAGTGCACACTTCCTACACACACACACACACACTGCATAAATAAATAATATATTTTTTCGCTACATAGCTCACCAGATCTGTTTGAGCTGTTAAATTACTACGCATTAATGATATGAGCCATATTGTAAATAATAGTATTTTTAAATGTTCGGTGTCCGAGCGCGCATAAAAATGTTTCATTCGTCAAATACGTGACCATTCAATCAGCTTCAACGATTTATTCTCAGTGATAAAATCATTTAAACGATTATGTGTAATATATATATATATATATATATATATATATATATATTATACCTTTTCATTTCGAATGAATTTCGTTTGCATAATAACTCTACGAAAATAAAAAAAAACTCGTCAAAAGTCTATTCATAGTGATATAACATTTAAACGTCTCGGAACTTTTCAATGAATAAAAGTTTTTTATTTCACGTGTTCACAATATTGTATTATTGCTAAACTTCTCATGCCGGATACGAATTTCTCGTGTATATGGCTAAACTGACCGTAAAATAATGTCTATAGAAAGTATAAAACGATTTTAGAGATAGGTATAAAAACTTGATAATGTTATTGTACAATTCAGATCATCTCCATTTATTGGATATCGTTGTGTACTCGCGTGTGTATTAATTAAAGTAAAAGCATAAAAATATAATGTTTGCATATTATTATTATACGATTTTTGACTGCAATATTATATGATCAACTTAAAATCTATCTGCCCTCTTTTATAATAAGAGTATGAATTTAAAACAGTGAAAATAATTACACCGCTTCGTAAGTAAAATAACTGTTGTGTTTTACAGTATCACTTTAATATTTATTCATTCGTATCAACAAATACAAACACGTTACAACAAAACAACCATGATATATATATATATATATATATATATATATATATTTACATTTGCAAAGGTAGGCGGGGATTCGCCGTGGTCAGGTTTACAATATGGTCAACACGCCTACACAAAGGGTGTGAGTTTCCCAAGCCCAATGTCTAGGGAAATTGCGTGGAAATTGTGTTATGTTCTTCGCTGGTGACGGGTGGTCGGTAATCCGGTGGGGAAGAAAGATGGGCATACCTCAATTAAAGTAGAGGCCCGGAGAAGAGATAGGAAAGGCGTAACTCAAATGAGTAGAGGCCCGGAGAAAAGATAGGAAGGACATAACTCAGATAAGTAGAGGCTCGGAGAAGAGAAAGGAAAGGCGTAACTTAAATAAGTAGAGGCCCGGAGAAGAAAAAGGAGAAGGTAGGTAGGTTCGCTCCGCAGTCTGATTCTGGGTCCGACGTTGATTGGCTCCGTGGTCTGCAGTCAATGGTTTGGTCAGCTTCTGGATTGATCCTCGGCTAGCGGTACTCTTCGTGGTAGATCCGGTGGTTTTTCCTTTACTCTTCGTTTTTTTTTTCAATCCGAAGATTGGTTTATTAATAAAATGTTTCTCCATTCCTCTCTATCTGTAGCAACTTCCTTTAACTCCTTATAACTTTCTTTTCCTAAATTTAAAATAATCTGCTTCATATAAGACTGCCTGGGTCTTCCTCTTCCTGCTTTCCTTCGATTTTTCCTTCAATTATAGATGTTATCCATGCGTTATTTCTTAGGAGGTGTCCTACCACTCCTTCCTTATCTCCCTTATTGTTGCCCATATCGAACTTCTTTTCTCTATTCTATTATACACCTCTTCATTCGACACTCGATCTGTCCAGGAGATTTTTAGCGCCCTTCTCCAACACCACGTTTCGAAGGCCTCTATTTTCCTTCTGTCAGCTTTCAGAATTGTCCATGATTCTGCCCCGTACAATATTACACTCCATAGGTACCATTGTTTTTATAAGTATTTTCCTAATACTAATATTTTATGATCTGACAGTGAATAGTTTTTCCTTCTTGAAAAATACTTGTTTGTTTAGCTTGTGCTATTCTACAGCTTATATCTGTGGTACTTTTCCCGTCACTTTTAGTTTTGCTTCCAAGGTATGTGAAACTATTCACATTATCTAGCTTGACGTTGTCTATTATTATATCGGTGTCTAATTTCTGTCTGTTGCAAACTAAAATCTTTGTCTTGGCTTCATTAATTTTCATGTTAGGTTAGGTTAAGTATTCTTCGTTACTAGTACATTATTCAGTAAACTGTTGGTGTAATAGTGATGGTACAGTATAGGTAAGACGTTGCTGTGTGTTTAAATCGGACCGCTATATCAATGGTTTCGTATCTGTTCAACTCATGTAGCATCTCCGGTTCTTGGTTGTTCATTTAGTTTGTTGTGGACGCTTTGATGTCTCAGTTTCTGGTACTTGTGTTATTTTGTATAATCGTCTGAGGCTTCCCGTAGTAGTTTTGACCCTTTCTTCTTCGTATATTGAAAAAATTAATTAAGAATATTTTAAAACTAAACCAAAATCTTTTTCCTAATTACTTAATATTTTAATATAAATTAAGTTTTCAGTAACCAAATGATGTTTTTATTTTAAATAATTTAAAAAGGATAACAATTTTTACTAACGTACTTTTGGACCTATATACGTGTAACGATGTCAATTGTGTCAGATTTATGTACGTCAGGGGTACAATGCATAAATTATTGTTATTTTTCATAAAATATTATAGAAGCATTGTTAAATAATTATTGTTCTGCACCAGAAATTTATTCAATATTCACTGTACAGATATTATGTATATTACATTTTATTATTTTTTTAAATAATTAATATATACGAGTATATAAATATATACGCATTTTCCCATGCAGAGAAGTACATTGATTAATAAGAGACAAATGTGTTTACGGTCACTAAACAAATTGACATCAAAACATAGCTATATTTTTATTTTATATGAGTGCCTTATTTGAAGAATATAGTATTTGCTCATACAATACGCTATAAGTGCAATGTAACTTCGGTACAGATGAAAAAAAAAAATGAGAACACACAAATAAGAATAGTTCCGTAAATAGTGGAGGGATGTATTTAATTTGATTATTTGAAACTGAACAAACAAAAACTTTTTATATAATGTACATCTATTACAGTAGAGGCCCAGTTTTCAGATATGCAAACAACAAATTCCATCGGATAATCGCAAAAAAAAATATATATGTTTTGTATATCGTAAGTCACAAACCTATTCATTTTCAAAAACAAAAAATGGCACTAAATACAATATATTAAAGTTGGTGGCGATGTTATATATGTATGTTGATGTGTAGAATAGACGCATTTCCATGTCACCGTGTTAAGTGTAATAATATTCAATAAAATAGTAAAAACTAAAACAAAAAGTTAGACACATAAAAGTATAATTTGAATTTGTGAAAGAAATAGAAATAAACAATAAGAACTTTAAATTAAGGCTAGTAAATAATACATTTTTAAATATTTGAATATGTTCAATTATGTAATATATACGGGAACAAATTACTACAAATTATTCGTTTATTTCGTTGGTATAAATATCTATATTCGACGTCATGTTCTAGCATTGTAAACGGATAAAGCTGGTCATTTGAAAGGGATAACGATTCTCGGGGGAGGGAAGATTTAAGAGCCGAAATGACCAGTAGGTATGTACTACATATACTGAATCAACGTCATCCCAGCATTAAAGAAACGTCGTTGGGATTATTGTCGTAAAGATATTGGCAATATCGTTGTCGCGGACTTTATGAACAGATGACATATTTTTTCTTCATTATTTCAGTAGACTTATATTATGATTCGTATGATCTTCTTTCGTATATAAGAGTGGATTTTTTTAAATCAAGATCTATTTCGAATCCTGTATTCTTCATATAATATTAGAACGAATATAGGTGGTTCATTTTATTAAGGTGAAATTCCCAAGAGCTCGAAAATAAAGCCGACGATAGGCAAATAAAACATAACAACAAATACAATATTCGTTTTGCCGTGTACGCGCGTAAAAGCTGATTGTGGAGATCGAAGACGGTGTATTTTATTTATTTATTCGAGTGGCAAGAAAACAAATACATATATACGACTAGTTAGGCAAGTATAACGTAACCATATACCAGCATAATAAAAATAGTGTAAGATAGAAGAAAGAGAGAAATAATACATTAGATTGGAACTCTAACTATATTATATAAACTATTTGAAATATATAAATTTACTTGTATAAATAGATTAAATTGTTAAATAACAATACGAACAAATACCGGGTAGGTAGTTGAAATTTACGGTAAAAACGTGTTTATTCTTACTAAAAAAAAAAGTCTCGTTAGTTGTTATTTGTCCACTCATCGAATCTAATATCTATATATCTAATTTAATCGAATTAAAGTTAAGTTCAAAATAAAACTGGGAGCATAAACGTGAAATGTATACATAAACTCAATTAATTTTCAGAACTTAATGTGAGACAAATAATGCAAAAATTATTTTTCCACTTATTGATAATATTGTACTAATTGGTGTAGTGATATTTCATAATAAATGATTATAGTTTGAGCTTAAAATTAATATAAAATAATCTATATACGAATACATATATGTTAAATATGATGAAAAAATATTTACTTAAAAATATTAATAAACGTATTTATTATATTACAACATAATACATGTATAGATAGATAGATAGATACTTGTCAGCTACTGACCGGTAACATGAAAAAATAATTTTTGAAATAAATTAATTGTATTTTACTTGAAAAATTATTTGAATTTTTTTTTTTTTGTAATCAAATTATTTATGGCTATAAAATATTTGTGCCTTTAAATTTAAAAAAAAATAAATTCTACTAAACCGAATAATATATTCAATTATTCGAAACGCAATTTCATTATGAAACGCACATGTTACTTTTTAATCTTTTATAAATATTGGTAGCTTAAAAAAAAAATAAGCAATTACAATACGATTTTCGAGCCTTAATTATAAAATATACGAAAAATTTTTTTTGATATCGCTCAGCCGCAGTGTTGTTTGAGTACTTCTATGTATTATTGCCACGCTTTGAAGCTCCTGTGTCATATTTTCCTGTTCGTATAATATTTACGTACATATACATGTAATAATATAGCTCAATATAATATTATAATAGGGTAGGTGTGGTGGTGATACTATACTATCGATACTCACGCGTGACGTCTTCGCGCCATCCACGAGAATATTGATCTATACATAACGAGACCAGACATTCTCTGACTGCGCGCGAGATATTATTCACAGACCTTTAATTTAATCCGTTTCGTGAACATGGTCGTTTTTATGCCTCCCCCCCTCACAAACCTTACCACCACCAACAGCCTAAATATAAATGCGACTCTGGTCTGTATATTATAACTGTTTATAAGCTCGCACAACGTAATTTTCAATTTCACGCTGTAACGTATTACATAATAATCGTACATAAATATAAATGTACAAATAAAGTAACAGCGTGTTATGTTTATTCACTAGCCTATATCGGTCTTTCCATCAGGTCACGTGTTATTAATCATTCCGTGTTCGCGCAAGTCATTCCAACCTTTCAACGTTGATAAACGACCTAGATCCCATAGGGCGGTCTAAAATAATCTATGTACATTGTACACTCGTAATATATATATATATATATATATATATTATGGCTATACGCGTACCATTCGGATGTTAAGATTATTATTCTTATTAAGTTTGCAACGTTGGCGGGACGTGTCTCATAGTTAACTACGCGTCTCCACAATCCAAGCGTGCGCGTCGCAAAACCGAATTAGATTATGTCAAACTGCATCGTTTCGTGGTCGTCAAATCCAGCAACGCGTTGTTAGGTCAGATAGGCTTTTCGCCAAGAAAATTACAAAATGACAATTTTCCATAATGCATTATAAATAAATAAAATGACGATTATGACTTATAGAAAATCATAATAACACTATAACTATGTATAATATATTTAGACTAATATTATTATTCGAGGAATAATGAAACAATAATAATAATAATAATAATAATAAAATAGTGCCGGCGTTAAAGCTACAGAAATCAATTTCCACACTCCCTAGTATGTTACCTACCTACCCATCAAGGTAGTTTTTAAAACAAGTTCACGATTCGAGCGAAACTATGCGACGAGTGTTAAACACATTCGAATTATTTGCCTACATAAAATAAAATTTCGTATTCCCCGTTATTTACCTAAGTTTGCAAATATTTCCAAGTTAAAATTTTTTGCAGTTCAAAATTTCGACGAAAATAAAATAAATTTATAAAATGCCACCATTCAGACCGTCAGCTAGTTGATTCTCAACATATATAACCAAATATGTAAGTCATTTAAGGAGTTTTATCCTTGCCTATTTCAATAAAATAAAAATAGGGACTTAAGGTCCCGCAAAATAATTTTGCGTATAGATTCTCACAATTCATATTATCGTGCCTACTGAGTAGTAAATATCACGGCAGCCGTAGACAAATTTTAATATAAAATTTTGAACTTTGAAATTTCTAGAACCATTACTCTCTTCTATATAATATACCAGTATAGATACTTTTTCCATTATCTGACTACGTAAATAATGCTTCTTATCCGTATAATGCACCTCGCCAAAGCTGACCCTTCTTTTTGGTATTAATTTTTAGGATACAGTATTGTGCCGCGTCTTTTTGTTTCCTTTACCTCTTGTATAAATCCCACGTTAAATTTTACTATTTACCTTCTTCATGGAATTTTGGCTCTTGTACTTAAAAATATTACTTAGATACATATATTCGGTTGAACGACTAGTTAGAAAACATATATCGATATAAAGCCAGAAAACAACGACATGTATAAATTAATATATTATTATTATATATATTTACCGTTTTACATTAAATTTTAATTGAATGAACAGCTGAAACACGATATTATTTCATGTTTGAATAAGGTAAATTGAAATTTTTACAAAACACGTAGGTATATCTGGAAGAGTGCAGGTCTTAATCATTTTAAAAAATATACATAGTAGGTGAATACGTATACATCTTTTTATCATTTAATATGTAACGCATACACATTTATCTTCTCCCGTAGTACAAGTACTAATATTCCCACACTTGTCTGCTGCAGTCTCGCTACAATTTTTTTTTTAAGTTTATTCGTGAATTTACTGTAATAACTTTAATTTGGCATTTGATTTTCAGCATATAAAACACACCAATTTATTACCCTTAGCAGTTTAGCAGCTGACGTCAGACAATTAGACATTTTATTTAAATTGGATTTTTTAATTCAATTCCGCGTAGTTAATAAACAATCATTGTACAAATTATTATACTTTGTCATATCTTCGGCCACACACTGCAATCATTTACACTGCTATCGGCCATAATATTAATCTTCACTATCATCAACGATATCATTTCACTTTACTATCATCACTAACATGCTGATATTCATCAAAATGTCGATAACTATTATTTTATTCAATATAAATTTTAGAGAAATTAATAAATATTTAATATTACAATAAAAGACAACAACCAGTATTCTTAAAACAAATTTTCCATTATAAGTATGTAATGTATATATAGTAATAACAAATCGCGTGGCAAACAGTGGATTAAAATTAAATTAATAATAAAAAAAAAAAGTATGCAGGTTATAACCACGATGATTAGAGGTGATTGATTCGTGGTTACAACTTACCGCGATTCTGGGGTTTTTTCGATAAACATGGTTATTGTTAAAGGCAGTGCGTAAATTATTGACATTACCCCTAATACAAAGAATATGATGTACGTTTGACAGTTGTCAGTTGACGAACCTATGTTCGTAAGGCACAAACGAATTTGTTTAGCCGTTTTTTAATGCATCAAACGTATGTTTTATGAATATATATAAAATTTGTGAGTGGCAAGTGTAAAGAATAAAAATGAAAAAAGCTAAAGGTCAAGACGGCGAGAAAGAGAGAAAAAATATTGAACAAGCTGTTCAGAGCTGATCGCAAAACGTCATTTCTATCGTGTTTAATATTATGACAAGAGAAACTTCAAAACTTGAATCACAGATAATATTTGCGTGCTATATTGTTATTTATGATACATTTATTATAGCTGACAAGGTAATGAATTTTCTTCCACAAAAAAAAAAATATATATCGGGCGATTCGTGCCTATATGATAACGAAAATATCAAAATTGTGTAAAATAGAAATTGTACTGAGCTAAATGTGAATGGGAAATAGTTAAATGGGGCCGGTTAAATATTTTGCTTCCTCCTTTCGAAAACTGAAATGACGCCACTGGTTCAACCGCTATACACATATTAGCGCACGTAAACGTGCTCTAAAAGTACACATACCGATCAAAAACCACCGTGATAAACTGCACTGCAAATAACGTTTTCTCACACCGATAACATCTTTGTACGCGAGGAATTCGGATATGGAATAGTCGATGCCGTTAGGTTCGTAGTCACGGTCGGCAGAGTGAAACGAAGTGAATATGATTTTTACTCGAGTCATGTTGTGGACATTTTCCGTGTTTTTTTTTCGTTAATCGCTGCTTTGACGGGATGTTGTCATTTGACAAGATACAGGAGGGGGCTGCAGTGGTACTACGGTGGCGTTCAAGAATCTCGAATGAAAAATGACCCGCGCGATCCGATCGTTTAACTTTATCCGGAAAACGGTTCGGTCATTAGCCGTTTTGTCTACATCATTTACTCGAAGCCGCTCGAGCTTTTGATTAATTTCCGAGTGGGTCCTGGCGGTTATGTAGAGAGAATTCGTGTGAAATACACAGGGAGAGCAAAGGGATGCCAGAGGGTGAGGTGTACCCCTTTTGCCGACACCGTCGTTTCTCCGACCGCAACGTGATTTACGCGTTCCTAATACGAACAAGAGAAATCAATACCGGGCCCAGGGACGTGCGCGTGTAACATATTGCGCGAGATGGTATAACACGTCGACAATCGCGGCGTTGGTTGGACGTTTTAAGGTAGTCGACTGATGGTGGTCGACGATATCGCGGTCCATCATCGAGCTCGCGCGCGCAAATTTATCGGAAAGGCATAGTATAATAATAGCCAATGGCGGATCCACGTAAAGAGTCGAAATCCTCTCCCCCCTCCCCCCCAAAAAAAAAAGAATTACATACAATCGTCAATAATAATTATATAAGATTAGAGAACGACTTTTTATTAGAAAAAAATGTATAAGCGATAAAATGTCATGACACGAAATTTTCATTTATTGATTTGTCTCTTTACGCATTCACGAAGTAAAATTTCTTACACGTAAATAAACATTTTCTCTTACATACTTGCGTACACTTGTAGCTTCATAGCTTTAAAAGATTTTTCATGGTTTTTTTGCAAAAATTCCTCTAAAACTTTGTCGACAGACAGATCGATCTATCGTTGTAAAATATGTTCATAGATACTACAGCGTAGAGCCTTTCTTTACCTGTTGTACTTCGCAAGTAGGATTGTTCCGAAACATGAAAAACTTCGTTCAGGGGTGTAGCTATTGAAACGGACAAAAGTGCCAACATACGTAAAACCTCGAAGACGTTGCCAAAAAAAAAGTTTTGTTCACTATTATTGTAATGTTTCGAGAACATTTCGAAAATTTTCGCCTGAAATTCGCTGTTTCCACATCTTTACCTCCGCAAAAACGTATTGTTTCGAACCAACTACTATTAATGTTTCACAGGTGCATGTAATTTGGATGGGGGCAGAGTGTGCGATTGCACCCCTTGATTTTAATACACTTTCGATTGGCCTGTTTTGGTAAAGGTCCGTAATGTTGATAAAGAAGACATAAATCTAGAAAAAGCAGTAGACATATTTTCTATAAACTTGATTTGAATTGCCGGTTTCCACTTATTTGAAATATAATTAATTTTTTTTTTTTAGAACTTTATGCTCGTACAAAAGTTCTAAATATAAAATACAAATGTAAATATTATACGCTTTTCTTCTTCTTTTTTTTTTTTTGCTGCATTTGTCATGTTCAAGCTTTTTTACGCATTACTTATTGGTTTTCACGGGGAATGTAATCGATTATTTATTATGTTTTAGTTTTTAAATTGCTATTAATATATTTATGTTTATTGGCTTATTCATGGTCTATGGAAAAAATTAAAAGCAGGATAATGAGTACTTATACATATATATATCTAATTTTATATGGCCTGCTTGAAACTTCGCATCCTCGGCGTCTCGTCGGTTTTCAAATTAAAACGATTCATTTGGCAATCGCAGTACCTTGATTTCTGTAACTTAGGTTAATGCATACTTCTTTAACGTATTCGAAAAGCAAATTAACGTTTTTTTTTCTACGTCTTGTCGCATTTCTTCGAATTCTTTTAAAGCACCGTCTGCTAATAACATTGTTTCTGTAAGATGATTGCAGATTTTCAGATGATTGTAATTGCCGGCTAATTATGCAATATTGTAAAAATATGTTAAGGAACAAAGTTTTCCATATTATGTGTGGAAATATTAATATTATGAATATTTCTGTCGTTTCTATACGTGTATTGTCGATAAAATTATGGTGAAAATGAGGTATTTTGAAAAATGAAAAGTAAACCATTGTATTATAAATTATAGTGCCGCTTCAAACAAAATCTCCCGGGCCGTTCTAAAGGAACCAGTCGGCTCCTGCAGCGACCCATTTAAAAGGGGATTGTCTCATTGTCCCGATAAACTTCAAACGAGACGCTTTTAATCTCATTTTCTTATTTTTTTAAAAAAGATAAAAAAATTGTTGAGAAATTATTTCCATTTTCATTTCTCCATTATTTAAGTATTAAACGTTATAAATAGGGCTCGGATTTATATGCATTGGCATATTTGCAACTTCTGATTACTGCTTTTGTTTGAAATGTCCACGAATTACGTTTATTAATTATTAATAAAAAAAAAATCTTAGATCCGCCACTGGATATAGATATGTCTATAGGTACGAGGAGACGAGGACTAAACTATAGGTAACTTTTTGTCACGTGTAAAAAATAAATAAGATACGTACAAGACATATACATGTACCGATATATCAGCATGCAGTGTAGATACTCTTTTTTTTCCCCTTATAAATTTCTCTAAATGTCTGGAACCTCGTAGTTTATAGCCGGACAGTATCGGCGAGTACTTACCGGCCGATAAATAAAATTATTTTTAAAATTAACGCCTTCTTGTAGCCGGCTATTATATAGTTTACGCACCATAATCCTAAAACGTTTTTTTTTGTTCGCAGCATTTACCACGACGACCGGGACCACGGACGATCTAGCTGGTTAGGTGACCGAGCCCCGGTCGCGAGCACCGCCGGTGAACGCGCTTTGGACACATCGCCGGAACCGTAATGGGTTCCGGGTCGTGAGAGGATCGTCGGTGGCCAGGGAGCGGGAGCGGACGACCGGGCGCGGGCCGCGTGCGGCGCCGCCGACGACGACGGCGCGTCGCGTACGTGCCGGGCCCTTCCGCCGCGCCGCCGACGGTCGTCGCGTTTCCAACCGGTTGTCCTGCGACGAGATGATCGCGCCCGGCCGCCGCGGTGGTACAAACAATGGTTGGCGGTGGTGATACCGCCGTGCCGCCGGCGCGCCGGTCATCATGCGGCGGTCCTGGCGGTCGGGACGGTCGCCACTGCAGTTACCGCGGTCCTCCTGCTCCGTTAACCGCCGCTGCGGGATATCGTCACCGTTAACAGTACACGGTCGTGGTCACCGTCACCGTCGCAGCGGCCACCTGCAGCAGCACCGCGTCCGGCATGCGACTGGTGCAGAGCATCGCGGGCCGGCGCGAGTCCGCGGACGCGCAACCCGCCACGTCCACTAGCAGCACGCGACTGCTGCACCACGGCCAGTCGGCCGACCTGGAGCAGATCAGCATCGTGTCGTCGAACGCCACACCGTCTCAAGTGACCTACGGCACCGGACTGGCCACGGCCAACGGGCCCAGAATAGTGCCAGGTAAGGGCGATTTGTTATGTATTTTTGAATTATAAAGTTCGCTCGGCGTACGGAGCTAAATACTTTTGTCCACTATATATATATATCATAAATTGATTATCTCCTTTCCCACTTTATAAATAATTACATTCTCGTCTCAGAAATCGGCTGCATCATCATCATCCGTCCCAATACATAAACGTTGCTATACAATAGGTATTCCAGTCCCGGTATATAAAAAAAAAACTATACCGATTCCGTCCCTTGGTTTTAAGGCGTTTTATATAAATTAGTAGGCAATTAAAATTTTTAATAATAACCTATCGATTATGTGTCAATAATAATATTTCAAAAGTAGTTTAACTAATATCCGCAGTAGGTACTACCTACTAACCATAGATAATACATAATGGATAGGCCATATTTATACAATGTGTGTAACGGGCAGCGTTCCGGAATAAAGAAGAGAGATAGCAATATTAAAACCATATCTTCTTTCCTACTCGGCAAGAAATTATTTTTTGTTCCATGAAATAATAATTGAAAAATAGTGTATTCTGTTATCAACGTATCGGTAATTTAAATATTTGCTGAGTGAGACAGAAGATTCGGGAACGCCTGATAACGAATATGGCATATCCATTATGTATTATTATCTATGCTACTAACATTTTAATATTGTTACGTATTAGGTATTAAATAATCGCGCGTTAATGGTAAAAAAATTTAACCGTTTCTTCCATGAGCACAGTTTAAAACTATTTAATTCCCCGGACCGTTTTCGTTCCCATTTCTTTTTCTTTGCGGTTTTCAAACGATTCTCCGGTCTTTTTCAGATTTGTCCATTCTTTCGTATTCACGTCTTTTCTAATCGCACCCGATTTGGATTTTCCAGCGTTTTCGGCTCTTTCTCCTTCCCGCCGACGTCGGAATCGTCTTCCACGGGTCTTTTTAACATCTGGTAAGGCTTATTGGTAAATTTCCCATACAAAACTCCTTGGATCGTTTCCAAACCTATTATATACCTTTCTTTTTACCGGGACGGAATCGGTATATACCTTTTTTTTTGTCGGGACGAAATTGTTATACTTTTATTTTGCCGGGACGGAATCGGTATGAAAAAAAAGGTCGTCGGGACGGAACTCGTATGCAGACCAAAAGTCGCTCCACGTCACACTCGAAAAAATATAGGGCGGTCCGCATTAACGGAATTCCCTGTAGTGAGTGCCGATCATTGTCAGGAACTTGGCAACGATATCGTGACCTGTCCGAGATGTTCATTAGATCAGTAAACTACATTTTGTCGGACTTTATGGTTTTTTTCACGATTTATTATCCTTATTTTAAACATTTATTTCATAAAATTCACACTGTTTCAATAATGGCCAATGCGCATATACAGCGGCGCGAACGGACACTTAGCTATCCAAGTTTCAAATTGCTCCTACCCCCAAATTTGCTTTGAGGCAAATCTTCTGCTTCTACTTCGCCTTACACTCTCAACTTTGTTTAGCCATCCTAGTCCTACACAGCCACAAGACACTATCTCTTACCTCTCGTTTACTTACACCGTCTATTCTCATACACCAACTCTCTATAGTAATATTATATATAATATATTTCAAGTTTATGCAATTATGTTTTCGATTTACACTAGAATATTGGTCATAATGTCATAGAGAAATTATTATTTGTTTTTATAATTTTATGGTAGTCAGTGCTAATCAAATATGAAGAGAAAAATATTCCGTATTGAATGAAGGGATTTAAATGGAATTTGTTTTATTTGAAAATCAATGATAATCGTTGATATAATAAATAATTCTGTGGTTTTGTGTAGTACAATGCAGTATAATTAGGAGGTAATTATAATTTTGAGTTATAAAATCCACCAGTCACATTTGAGAATACAATTTTAACACGTTGAAGTTTCAGACTAAATGTGTGCTATCACCTGCGCACTATTATAAAGTTTGTTTGTAAATTATACAATACAACCATTGTTGATCATTCTTGGAGAGCTTTAGACATTTTTTGAAACATGGATTTTATTGTTGTTTGCTGACTTTTTTTAAATTCCACACTAAGTTCACGGTTTTCTCCCCTCCACAACAATAACAGTAATAAACCGCATACGTGGTTTCTTCCGTTTACCTACAATATCATTCTGAACAGCATACGTACATACGTATTTGGAATACTTTTATTTTTTTTATGTATTCCAAATAAGTATTCAAATACTTTTTATGAAATGTATTTAAATACAAATACAAATACTTTTCAGACATTTTTCAAATTATTTTCACATTATTTTTTAATTCTTTTTATCAAATATCAACTGATCATAGTATTTTATATACTTAAGCATAATAATATGAAAATATTTCAATTGATATTTCGTAGTACACTATTAATAGTAAAGCTATTCATCTAAAATAACGTCTTACTTTTATTTGATTTTATTTTGCTATACGAAATGCAAATAATAATTCCAAAAATACGTAATTTTGAAAAAAGTATTTTAATTTTGAATACAAATACCAAGAAATAAAATTATTCCATACGGTAAGGATATTAATAAATATACAGGTATTCGAAATATAATTTGCTCGAAAAACAATAATAATTTGTTCGTCAGTACATTTGTATGCATGTTTTTTTATTTCCACGTCATGTAATATTATATTACACTTTAATTTTTTCTCTTTTATATAAAATGTTTGGTTTTTATTTTTTATTTATTTAATAAATAAATAATTGATTTCGTTTCCAAACGCAAAATATCGTTTAGCAACTTACAGCACA
The DNA here is from genome assembly GCA_032441835.1 of Slavum lentiscoides. Classification (NCBI taxonomy): domain Eukaryota; kingdom Metazoa; phylum Arthropoda; class Insecta; order Hemiptera; family Aphididae; genus Slavum; species Slavum lentiscoides. Next base: position 42,998,111 of record CM063706.1, read on the forward strand.
AAACCAAGATTAATCCTAAAATAATAAGTGATATTTTTACACGGCCAAATATTTTTTATTTATTACACAATTATTTATTAAGGGCTTTAACCTACGAAACGGACGATTTTTTTCGCACTGTTCATACTGCGCATACATATAAATTATTTTTAATTATTCTTTATTTACCGTTGTATAGTAGGATTATAATTACTTAACGTTGAAATATGGTAATACAAATATTTTTACAACAGACAACTGTCCTAATTCGATGTAAGATTATATTTATATTTATTATTATTATTGTTAATTGTTTCTTCACAATATAAGTCAATCTAATTACATTAGTGATAATATAATTATAAAAAAACTTAAATAGGCCTCATTGCTGAGAAAGCTGTTATATATGGGACGTTCCCTTCTTCAATGATTCTTCAACTGTGAGTGGATATAGTAATATACGGATGAGTTTTGAGTAGGTATCCGATGTCTGCAGTAGTCTTGATTATGACTGCTTGACGAGATGTATTGGATGCTGAATTTCATTTATCGATAATATCCTAAATTTGATTTAGTTTATCGGTATCGGTTATTTCTTTCAAAGTTTTTGCCATAATACCTTAGCTGTTATGCTGATGATTTTTTCTTTTTAACTAAATCTTTGTATGATAGTGTATAAATAAATAAGAAATAAGTGGTGTTGTGATTGCATCCTAGGCTATTGTGACAAACTTTTCATTTTCTTTTATTCTGGTCGTATAGAGTATTTTTCGGGAATAGGCGGTTCGCGGTCCGAATTCGGACCGCGAAAGATAGAAAACCAGACTGTTAAAATAATTATTATAATTTAAATTTACGTATCATTAAAATATGATTTATTTAATTTTATAAAGAAAAGAAATGTCCCAAAAAACCAAACTTTGTGATTATTCAAATTTACTCCTTTACAATGAAGAATACTACCAGGAAACTCGAAAAACATGTCAAATAAATTATCATTTTGGCACGATTTTTAACCGAAAAAATATATGCGTGTGCATAAATTGGAGCACAATATATCTACTCGAAAAAGTATTCACAAACAAACTGAAAAAAACGCGTCAATTATGGAAAGTTTTTTCTTCGGCCTCGGAATTTTTTTTTTTAATTGACTAGACCTCCTAAAAAATACTTTCCAATGAATACCTATACCTATGATATACGGTATGTATGTATGTAGTCACATGAACTACACTATTTTTCATGATTTAGCAATATTACGCTGTGAATTTGATAGACGAACTCGTTAGTGCAGTTGTCAGAATCCCGAAATACCATACAAATACAGTGCAATTGTGAAAATATTTACCCGTGTTTGTTGTTATATTAAATAGATATTTGATAATCGTAGATGATTGAATTTAAACATAAACTTGAATATTTAAATGAAATACGCACAAAATATTGTCAATGATCCATGGTAAGGTATAGTGGAAATTTTAATGTTTGTAAGATATAATATGTTTTGTGAAGTAGACTTAAGTGTTCCTTTCGTATTTTCATCCTATATCAATGTAATAATTTTGCACAATTATTATACTCGATTGTTATTCAATATACAAAAATGCACACTACAAATTAATACGATTGCTACATTGTTGTAATAAAATAAATAAAAGAGAATATAGTATTTCATTAAGATAGTCCACAGTTATTAATTTAATATATAAAAAAAGATAACTGTTAAAACACATAATGATCTTATAATAATGCGTATTAGTTTTTAAATATTTTTTTCCTTTTTCGATAATCATCATATAACAACATTACGTGTAATATGTTTTTCAATTTTTAAAAACAATTTTTCACATTTGTATGTTTTTTTTAAATTCGTTATAATACTGGTCCCAAATACTTTCCAAATCCTACAGTTAAATAAATCAGTGGTGGTCTGAGGACCATCACGTTCTCAAAAGTTTCACACTTAGCCTCTTACCTCGAGCCTCAGAGTAAAACAAAAGAAATTGCTTTAAAGTATTTTATTATAAATATATTATTTAAAAAAATAGTGAACATACGATAATATGATAATGTAATAATGCATATACTCTTTGATTTTTATAACTTAAATGACTTAAATATATTATGCATTTTAAAGTGTTGTAACAATGCCAAAAGAAGAGGACATTTTTTTCAAAATAAGTTTATAGATAACGATTAAATATTGTTTATTATGTACTTTAGTAATAATATTTATTCAATTTTGTGGCTACATAGCCACCAATCTTGACTTTCCTATAAAATCAAGAAAAAGGGCCTCCTTAAGTTATTCCTATATTTAGCGTCACCCCGCCACCTAGTTAAATAAATTTAAAAAAAATTATCATTACATTAATCGTAATTATTAAATTTTCAAATAATTTTAATTATAAAATTATATAATATATCGTCATTCAAAATTCTATTAAAATAGATTCAAATTTCAAAATATATTTCACACTATTATCAATGTTACACTAGTGTTTAATAAGAGATTATTTATATACACAAACTTTAAACAAAAATAGTGTACGTGGAGAAAGATAATCACAAATACACACCGACTTGTTTGTCAACTTTGACAAAATTATCACGATTTTCGGTACATAATATGTTACAACTATTGTCAATATTTGTTACATGTGTTTATTCACTTAAATGTATTACTATGAATTTGAAACGAAATTAACAACTTCGTTTGACAAAATTCCAACATGTTCAAACGTGTTTTCTTGACTTAGCTTTATTAATAAATGGTAAAAAAAAGTGTACAACAATAACACACGCTTTCCTACATTTCCAAAAGGTCTTGAATCAATTTAAATTTATTATATTTTATTTGTATACTTTTATGTATTAGATACATTTTAAAAACCGTAGTCGAAGTGATGAATTTACATTATAATGGCATTAAAATAAAGTGTATATTCTTGTACCTACACACGTTACAACTGTGCATGAACATAATTATTACACACAAATGGTGTTGTTTCTGATGTAAATCATGTGTTAATTTTGTGATTATTATAAACGCAAGTAGTGCATAATTTTTAAATTTTAATTTAAAACGTCCTTTACATTATATCGTTACAGCTTAAATCTTTTAAATCAAAATTCGGCATAAACGTTATGCGTTTGTATTATTTTCAAATATTCATTTTTAGAATAAATTGAAGTAAAATTTAAAAACATATTGAAAACTTTAGCAAAGATATAATAACAGAAATTATCGCAAAAAGTCAATATCGTGCCAAGTTTAAAGTATTACAAATGCTGAAACGCACAAATGATCGATTAATATAATATGATAGTACTCGTATAATACATTTTCTTGAACTTTTGATTCTATACGACTTGAATAATATTGGACGATAAAATATTATTATTCACAAAATAATATAACCACGATGTTTTAAGATTATGAAAAGCTATAGTCAATAAAACAGATATCATAAATATATTTATGTTTACAAGAGAAAAATATACATAATAATAATAAACAACATTAAAACTAATTGTACTAGTCATTCATCTTACCATAAGTAGTTAAAAACTGCATGTTCATAGATATAAATTCAGTGGTGTAATCGTAGACAAATTAATTGATACATGCCCGATATTGAATAAAGTCAAACGTGGAACAGGCCGCGGGGATGAAATTTTCGGTCAAGGGATTAATGATTATATAAGCCAAAAAAAAGTCATCGATTTTTAACCAACTTGCCGAATGACCATAATTTAACAACCGATTTAATTTTACCGACTATGCCAACGTCAATGACATCCCCCCTCATAAAATCGCACCTAAGCATAAGGGAGAAAAATATTATAAATTTTAAATATAGGTATTAATGTAAATATAAATATACAATAATATATTATATAGCATGTTGATCACATCAAGATATACCAACATATACTACACGGTATGCGAATTGCTTATTTTTAAATTTATTTATATAACGTATATTCTATAGTTCATATATTTGTGTATTATGTCATTATGCATTAAAGTAAATTCCAAAGGTAATACTTAGAAAAGAAGAATTAATTTAAATGTATTTAATTTTAAGAATATCCCATGATAAACGTTTCTCTTTAACCTTAAAAATGATAATTGGTTTTTCTTGATCCAGTTTTTTCCGAAGTTCCATGGTTTATAATCCGACTTTTAACATACATTTCTGGTTTCCATTCCTTTAAGGGTCAATCCTTAAAGTTTAAGGTTTAACGTTTATACATTTACATTTATCAACATTAAATAAGTTATATTTTTTGTTGTTAATGTTGTGCATATCTGTATTGTTCATAAGGCTGAAGCCAGATTTCACATTCTGATGTTGATCAGGGAAATGTTTTTATTAGTATGTCCAAATCATCAAAAGTCTGATTTCCATCAACTAATTAGGTATTCACTCAAGGTATTTTACACTATTTTTATACTGTAAACATTTTCAAGACTTAATTTGGTTAATTCTTTTCGCAAAATGTAGCAGTTTAACACAAATTCGTGGGTACAACCAAGTGTGGGTGCACTCTCTACAAACACCACTAGATATAATTATATTTTATACTGAAAATAAATACTGAACTTTGTCGTTTAATTATGAATGATGACTAAAAATAAAATAAGTAGCTCGTAATATGGACGTTTGTATAGATAAAAACCAAAATGTATATATTATTTAGAAAACGTTTTGTTCTAACCCAGCTCGTTATAGATTAACACGTTACATTACCAAACACGAGTAATGAAATACTGTAATATTATTAAGTGCATTAGGTCACATAACGTTATTCATGTATAAAAACATATTTTATGGTATTATAATGATTATGTACACACAATGTTATATAGGCCAACAGTAATTACTTCAATTACGTTAATTAAATACGCATTTGGCTCTGCGCGCGTTAATATAATGGTAGGTACGCGATAAATAACGCATATTTTATCAGAAAATACACAACAAGTGTGTCACTTAATGTAACTTTTGCACGATATTCTGGCCGAATTTACACGAGATGCTATTTATAAACCGGCTACGCATGTTAGGTTGCCTACAGAGTACGTGGAGTGATAAGTGAGATGAAAACTATTAACAAAATAAAATATAAAAAAAATTGCTTGCTGACATTATCATCAAACACGTAGTCATCATCAGACAGTTATTTTAAAAGCACTTGGTTTTTATAATTTGTACCAATTAAAAGCGTGATTATATAAATTATTGCGAGAAGAATTCGTCTAAAGCTCATCTCCGATTTCGTTGAGTGTAATTTTTGTGTAACAACTAACAAGCAACATACAGAAGAAGATTTAAAAAAAAAAAGAAATAAATATTGTAATAAGTCTTTCTGAGGTCTCTGTCTGACATCCGTGAGCTATTCTTTCGAAAAATGCCTAAATTACAAAAATCGACAAGTAGCCCACTATACAATGTTTCGTGTCAGAGCTTAAAGATGTATTCGTTTAATTTTATAAAATGTGCGAAACAAAAGTAGGAAGTGACAAACGTATTAATGTTATCCAGTATCTGAAAACTGACCTGCATAACAGAGAAATGAAATGTAATATATTTTTTTTTAATAAGGTTACTCATCAATTTGGGATGAACACAAATTTAGGGAGAAAAGTGTACCTTTAACAAAAATATAAATATAGACATTTGCTGTTCTCAAATATCCTATTGAATAGAGTATAGAATAAAGGTACTATTAGCGTAATTTTAAAAAATGAAATACATCAATAAAATATAACATTTATTTTATATTTCAAATTTTTTTTATAAAATTATTATTAAAAATTAAAAATATAATAAAAGCTATTTGAATGCATGTTTGGTTGTTTTTCAAAGCATATTTTGTTATTTTTTGAAGCATATGTGAATGCAGTGCCGTCCTAACCACCAGTAATGCCCTAGGGCAATAATATTTGACGCCCCCAAAAAAATTTTACAACTAACGTAATATCTAATTACATAATTTTATATATTTTAATAGTAAATACACTCATCCTCGAAATCATCATATAGATACAAGGGAAATTAATATCTAAAATAAAACAACAAATTTTTTCTTTTTGTCATTCATTTTTTGACGCACCCTACATTCATAATACTTTGGACGCCCTAGAGCACTTGCCCCATTTGCCCCCCTACCCTTGGGACGGCTATGTGCGAATGCGTATGTATTTTAGAGCTATAAATCCACGAACATATTACATAGTAATATTATATATTTTTGCTACCCCTCTGGCACCTCACACTACGATAGTTTTTGATTTATCGTATTCCATCTATTATGCTCAAAGTACAAAGACGTATAAACATAAATTTTTCTGATTGATCGATCGTTTTGAATATTGTGGAAATCCGTCTTCATCGCCAGAGAATCACCTAACCGCACTCGTCCGTACAATTTCTGGATTTTGTAGTCTTCGAGTGTTTGTGCAAAACATTTATTCAAACTCAAAATTTACTTTATTCGCGAAAATATAAATTCTTCAATGTGAAAATATTTATTTGCTATTTATTAAACGTCTGTAACGTCCCACCTTTGTGTATGGATGTTCAAAAACTATAAAGTATACGATGTAATTGAAAACCATTTGTTATGTTTGTACTTTTAAAATATATACTTTAATTTTATTTGTTGAGTTTTGTATACGTGCCCTCACTATCATCTCGAGTTTAGCCGGAATTCTTAGTATTGAATCATCACATTCCGCACAACGTTCTTATTATAATCGAGTCATAAGCTTGCTTAAAATTTACAAATAACAAGTATACATCTTTATCAAAAGCGTATAACTGTTATTTGTATTTAATCGTATATCCTCTTAGAGTTCCCCCTGCAATCTCTTTGCCGTAAGGGTTTGACTTAATTTAAATGATATCAGACAGAATTGTATAGGAAGTATTAAGTAGGAAAATTCCTCTATACTTTTGGCTGTCCATTATGTCTTCTTATTTGTACATCAGAACCAGTATTGAAACTTGGCATAATTTTGGTATTCGATGTATCTAAATAGAACATTTTAACTTTAAAATATTTCATTATTATAATATTATGAATTCCATTCCATGATATGGAATTACACTTTCATTCTATAAAAAGTAAACAAAATACAATTTAGTCCTATGTAGGTCATTCTAAATTTGCTGATTCATAAATTTTTAAAACGTGTATTTATGATTTTCATTTTGTAACTCATTTTTTATTCATCGTAATGTAATGACCTGCATTAAAGTCAATGGTCTATGAAAAGCAATTTTTAAAAAAAATTACAATAAAAAACCTTTTCACACCCATGGTGTATATAATTAATATTAATTATATTCGTTAAATTTCGCTCGTTGCGATCATTATAGTTTATCCCATTATTCACTCATCTACAGCTTTGTGGAAGCGTGTTACTATATTATAATTTCCAAAACAAATTATGTGTATAATGTAAAATTGACCTTTCATTATAATCAAAATTTACAGTTAATAAGTTTAGTTATTATTATTATTATTATTATTATTATTATTATTATTATTATTATTATTATTATTATTATTATTATTATTATTATTATTATTATTATTATTTCTATACGCGACAGTATAGAAAACTCTACGTTTTTCACTATATTTTATCAAAGTTAAATGAAAATTATGCGTGTACTTGAGTTTCGATGGATAAACTTAATTAACCTAAAATAATGTCAAAATGTGTAGACAACATGTACAAAAATGTAGGTTATAAAGAATTTGGAAAATAATTTTATTTTTAACTTTATTAGATAACCTTACCAATACTATGTATTTAATTTTCCATTTGAAAATAATGATAAATAATATTTATGTCTATCTAGAATATGTAGAATTTAAAATAAAATTATATATTCCAAAGAATAATGAATTCAACCAACCGTACATCGGATGCCTTTAACCGTAATATCCCATGTTCCCAATTTTCGGACACGCCAATGCTAGGCTGCACAAAATTAATTTATAAGTATAGCCGCATTTATAATAAACAACAAAATTATTGATTATTATATTATTTATTTAAACAATTTCAAATTTTTTAACTAAAGTATATTGGAAATAAGCAGTGCTCGAATTGGGAAAAAATTATTAGATGCACGCAAAACAACATTTTAAACACATTTTTTCTAAGAAAATGAAATATCTTTTAAACTCGTATAGAGAGCTTTGACCCCTCACTACCAAAAAAATATGTATTTAATTATTTAAATATATCCAATATACATGAATGATTGCACAAATTATCACAATGTTCTCTATTGCTACACGTATAATCTTGTTTTATACGGTTTACTTCATATTTATTTCATTTACCTACATACTACTCTTAAACATATTTACTTTGTGCAAATAGCTATTTTGAACAGAAGATTTAACCCAAATAATTTATGCTCTGAAGTCGAAGCATTTTGTTTAGACGCCTATATATTTTTTCACAGAGTATTTAACCTAACGTCGAATCAATATCGTTTTTGCTCTAATAACAACATGCGAAATAACTTATTTTATTATTACGATAAAACTATAAACATAAAAGCGAAAAAATTAGTCCTTTATCAGCGTTAATACGATTATACCCTTTAGGGATGTTTATAAATATTGGACAATTTAAAAATGACAAATTTCATTTGAATTTGTGAGGACTATCTGCATCTGCTTTGACGATTATATCCGCAATTGAATTTGTATTACAATAATGTTACAAAATCGGAAATGTAGTATACACGATGAACTATTTTATACAGTGAACCATTCTATACAGTTACCTATTACAAATTTTCGTTTAGCCAAAATAATCGTTTATCTAATAGAACTCTTTAATTTCACAAACATTTAATGTTCGTCACTGTATCGATTACAAATGCCAAAAATTATAATATAAAAAATTCGCGTAAAAATATAACATATTATTATTTACCTAATTACTAAAAAATACAACGTAATTCGTTTGTAGCTTAAATTAACTAAATATTATTAAATAATGTACTTATCCAAAACGGATTTTAAATTTTTTCACTGATCTGAATCGTTTACGTTTTAATCATAAATACAACTAAACAGTAATATTGAATTGAATTAATTAAGAAAATATAAGACTTATTTATTTTTACATATTTAGCCTATTTAGTTATTAATTATAAATTGTAATTTATATTTAAATTTTCAAACATATGAATATAATCTTTTACATAAAATATATGGTAACATATTTTAGACATGGTTGGTAAAAATTATTTGTATTTCAACGGTAAAGTATAGAACTTCATTCTTTGTATACAATAAACATTTATTTAGTCAAACTCGTTGAAGAATTTTAGATGAATTCATATTAATTTATTTCGAATTCCCTCGCTTCATTAAGTTTAAATAACTGGTTATGCTGTAAAAATAATCGTATTCGCATTGACTAAAATATTTATTAGAAAAAAAATGTATAACTCTGGTTTTCTCCTTCTAATACATAAAAATTAAAAACAATAAAATAACGTTACTAGTATATTCTTATAAAATACAAAATAATTATTTCTTAAATTAAAAATTAAATTTTTTTTAAACAAATTTCAAACATTTTCATTCTCTGGCAATTACGTACAAACATAAAATAATTTTTTAAATATATAAGTTTGATGTAAAAAATATATTACATACAAATTTATGTTTTCGTATAAAGTATAAAATATATATTTCAAAATATTTGAAATTATATAATAAATCTTCTTTCTTTTATATTTATTTATTAATTTTTTATTATTATTATTATTATTATTATTTTATTTAAAAAATAATAATAATTATCAATTTTAAAACTTTAATAACACTATAATTTAGTTCATTCATGTCATCCCTGTTATAAAATAATAATGTCATTATTTTTGGTAAACTAACCAAAAACACTTTCAATAGGTACTTTTTTTTTATAAAAGTCATAAAATGTGTGCTATTCGTGACAATATTATTATATAAATTAATTGAAATAAAATTATTTTACTTTGTCGGTTATTGTAAATCGCATTATTCGACATAATATATAATTTTATTTCTCCAACTAAGAAATTCGACTACGTGTTTAATGTACCTAATTAATATTACTATTTTGTCTATTTGTCCACAAATGTTAACAGCACGTGTTTACAGTTTATTGTTATCACGGTAAATTTAAAATATTTTACAAGACATTGCTTTGAATTATGTAATTTGGTGAAATGATTTATCACTACTCCATTTTGCCTACACGAAATTTCGTAAAATATTTGTATTATGTATATTATAATTTATAGTTGTTTATAATAATTTATGGTCTGCATTACAATTATTAAAATTTATCACATTCATTTAAACCGATAAACGTTTTAACTTAATCATGAACTTATTTTAATAGGTGATTAAAGGTCCATATAAAATGTGTGAAAATCATGATTTTTACTCTGTGAATAGGGCCGACTAGTTAATTCTGTAATGTATTTAAAACGGGACGATGTAAGAAATTTACCTACTTTAACAATTAATTCCCGTAAAATATTCTGAATGTTGTCGCAATTTTATTCATTAAACTAATAATATGTAATGTATTATTAACGCTACGTTCCTGTTCATTCTTTGATGTCTACGGATAAAATAAAAATAAAATAATAATAGTAAAAATCTAATAAAACTACATTATTTTGAACAAAGTTGTCCGTTATAGGCTGTTATAACATTCCACTCACACAAGTTTATAGAACTCCGTTTTGGCGATGGTGGTTATTTTGTGTTCAAGCTATTTTGGCAACTTTCCACTTGATACTATAACAAAAATCAATAGTTCTTTGAGCGAAAGACTATATTTTTAAATAAAAGCGCTCGTCTAATCGAGTAAAACTGCATTGTCGACAGAAACGATAAATACGATAATTAATTTGAATCTCAGACAATAACATTTATTGTACGCTATATTATCATTACAATATTATAATACTATCGTTTCTTTTAAATTACTAAAGAAAATATTCAACTATACAAAATGATTGTTTAACGGATTTGATCCTTAGATGATTAAATCCTTGACACGTGTGGGATTCAAAGGATTCAATCGTTGTAAAAGAAAAAGCCGACGGATCACGTTTTTTAGTTCTCCACTAATGTAGACACAGGGTCCCGATACCAATCAAATATAAATTTCTTATCATAAAATATCACCTATTTTTCGTGCTTATCATTAATTTTCGTACAACATATTGTTTTTTATAATCGCATCAATTATCTATATAATTAATCCCGTTTTTTTCTTGCTAATTTTTTTTATAGCTTTCGTACAATCGTGATATAACTTTAAGAGTAATAATATTAATACTATTTTTTGACCAGTATTACTAATATTTTATTTTGTTTTGGTAATAAATTGTGACAAATACCATGTAATGGAATAGAATATAGATCAATAAATATCATAATCATTTATTATTATAATATTATAGTATTATAATAATTAATCAAGATAACATACACAACAAATTTAAATTATTTTATCGCGCAGGGCCGGATTTAGGGGGGGGGGGCTGAGTGGGCTGCAGCCCACAGTTTTATAATTATTTTACAGTTAAAGATAACAACAAAAAATGAAAATTTATTTTTCTGTTTAAAATTAAATTTTCATCAAACTATTAGATACAATGTAATAGAAAATGTTGTAAAAATAAATTCAAAAAAAGTTGCGGGCATTTAATTTTAATTATCACTTATACATATTATTATCAGTGTGTTTAAGTCACTTATACCAATTTTTTACCAATTTCTTTTTTTATAACGCAAATAATTTTTTATAATATGATATTACTTATCCATTTTACTTTTATTTAAGTGAATTAAATAAGCAGATAGTAGGCGCTAAAAACAATATTAATTGTTATTTAATAAACAAAACACTAATTATCCTGTTTATTTATTTGGGACCCCCACATTATATTCTGCCTATAGGCCACCACATACCTAAATCCGGCCCCGTTAACACAATAATTATAATAATAATTTAATAATTGATTATTAATTTATAAATATATAATTATTGATAATTAATCAGTCAGCTATTGACCGACTGCAGTATAGGCCACTGTAAAAATCTAAAGATCTTGCAGAATATCTTGAGAGACCAGAGGATTCAGTCATAAATACGAAACCCATGGTATTTTCTCCCACTAACCAAAGGACTAAGTTTCCTGGAGTATAAGCTCCGCGAAAGGTAAATATACTTTTACTTTTAAAATGAATGGGCATAATGAAATACCAAGTTCGTTAAACCAAATTCATCGAGAGCCTACGGTTTATGTATAAGTAAAACAATTTTATTTTGATGGAATAAACTAAACGAAACAAAATAAGAAATCCGTATACTAAATGGTATAAAATTACTTTTTATTTCACACTGCATTATCATACTATAAACTGTAAAATTTAAAATCATAGTATAATTATGACAACCAACCTAAAAATTTGGTGAAAAAAAAGGTAAAAATGGATTCATATTTTAGATTACTAGTTTGGTTAATTATTTTCATTGTAAAATCGTGAGCGCTATTTTTATGACTCAAATTGTTCTATTAATTGTTGACTGTATTTAATTCGATGCTAAAACATTTGAGAACTACTTTATTTCACTTTTTTAGTCATTAAAATACTACGCCCACGATTTTATAAGGAAAATAAATTATCAAACTTGTAATCTAAAATATGAAATCCATGATATACTACTTTTTTTGTAATTTTTTTATTTTTATTAACACATTATTAGGTTGGTTGATATAATATTATGATTTTGACTTTAATTACTTATACATAGTATGATAATGCAACACGAAATAGTTAGAAAGTTATTTTATACCGTTTAGTGCACAAATTTCATGAAAATAAAATCGTTTTACTCAGTTTTTTGTTTTACTTTTTCAGTTTTCATCACGTACGAACGCTTAAAATTTTAACGATTTAAAAGTAACAATATTATACTATATTTTATTTCATTATATATATATATATGTACTAAATTTCAGCTCGATAGGATAATGGGAAGTGGGCTGAAAATCGACAACAATATTTGATTGTCAGGCAGGCGGCTGTGCAAATAAATAAAATCGTTTAAAAATTCTCTCTCGTATCTTTGACATCTATTTATTTATTAAATATTAACCCGACGAATTATAAAATAATATATGTCCTGTGCGTAAATATACAGCAGTTTGACAAATTTATTTTGAACACTACAATATTGACGTCGAACGAACGTTACAATTGTGTACTTATTTTTAGACTAAGTTAATAAAAAGTTTTTTGCTTCATTTAAAAACACGCTACACCTAAAATAATCCGTTTTTAGAATCGATTTAATATTATCTGCGGCGTTAAAGCTTAGGTAACCTTCGTCGATAATCGTATTCAATTAAAGTGTGCTATATAGTATAACGAGTTTTCCCATTTAAATACCGCTGTGTTAATAGAACGTTTTGAATGACTTAAGATTATTTTTTTTTTTTTTTTTTACTTAAACCTTATTTCAAACGATCGTTTTTTTCCTCCCCATAAACGTTTTGCGTTACGTGTATTATTCGTTCGAGTGTTTGAGACGATACTCGACTGAAAACGAAGGTGATGACGTGTCTCTGGCAATACTTTAAAGAATAAACATTCAAGATTGCGTTTATTCCCCTTCATTTTCTGTGAATCTATTTAATTGCGAAGGTCTCGGAATGGACCCGGGAATTTTACGGAAAACTGCGCGTATAAATCGCGTCCTCGTCGTCTCCATATAAATTATCAGTGGTGTGGCACATAGGCCGATAGGAGTATGCATATATATAGTGCGTACCCAGTTGAATTTCTACATCAAAATTACCGTCTGCAGGCGGTGTTGAGGAGAGTTGGTAAGCGACGACCGAGCTGAGGGGTGAAATCTAAATAATTGAAATCACGGGCAAAACTCTTTAGTCGTTTTAACGAATGGCTTACGTGTGTATAGAGGAATGCGTTAGGACAGAAAATGGAAACACACAGGAAAAAAACGTCTCCCTGAGAACCTTGATTACGCCAACGCCTTGCAGTGGTCTGAAATACAATTTTAAACGAACGAAATGCAATTTTCAAAATATTTTAAAATTGTCGTTATCGAACGAGATAGAATTTTATTTTCAACAACTTATGAAATCTAAATATACAGTTAAATAAAAGTCTTTTAAATAATATTTACAAAAATAAAATAATTATTTAAAAATAAACGTGACACAACGACGTTAACCTCGCTGCAATTATTTCATAGTGCGTTATATTTTTCGTAATTTTTTTTCAATTAACTACTTCGCTATTAATCCTTAAGCGAAAATGTGCCTTCCTTTAACGTTTAATGTCGCGTGGAGGACTATCAGATTTCATTTCTAAATATATGTAAATTATTTATAGAAAGATCATTTGGTTGAAATTCAAAGACATAATAACAATACGATAAATATATGTGCATAAGTATTTACTAAAATTGAATAAAAATAATCAAATACTGTGTGTATTATCATGAATTATATACTAAACAAAAACAATGCATTTCAAAATTTTATATCAAATTATGGTTAGTAAAAAGAATTATCGCAACTACAAAATATTATTAGTAAGACCATTACAACGACTTTTGCTAAAACATCATTTTTTTTAAATTAATTTGTCTAGTATTTCTTTGAGCTATAAAGACGTCACATATTTATTAATTTTGTATTGATATTACAATACATAATTAATACAAATATTTTGTTCTAAATATGTTAAACATTAATTTTTATGAAAACAATTCTTACATAATTTATACATATAATATGATTGATACATAAGATTTAACAAGTTTTGCATAATTTTGTTGTTGTTATATCCTTATTTCTTAAATAAATATGCACATCTTCGTCTTTTTCCTAAAAATAAAGAATTTTCATGTGACCATTAAGGGAGTTCTTCTTCGCCATTAAATTTATAGACGCTATTTCTCTCAAATACCTGGGAAAATAACTTGATGTAGCTCGCTTTTCAAGTTGAATCTGTAGCAATTATATGATCAAATCGTTTAAAAATTACATTCGAATTTTATTGATTATTTATAGAAAAAATAACTTGAGCATTTTATCAGCTAAGTTGTAAATCTATAATACAAAAAAAAAAAATAGCAAAGGCCAGTGTCATTTTACACCGAGTTAGCGCACAATAACTGTGTCAATTCCAATTTTTGTTTCATTATACGTAGGTAATGCTCGCAATATCACAATACTCTCATACTGATTTTATATACTGAATTTACGTGTACGCATATTAATGAAAGAAATACAAGTCAAAAAAAATAAATAAATAAAAATATGGCGTTACAACACTCGTGGAGGCAAATATGACCCAAACAAATTTTGATGAATATTTTAAAACATTTTAATTTATGAAAATCGATTAAAAGTTATTATAAAAACCATCTTCTATATATAGATATACTTGTGATAAATTAGACCTCTACACGATTGCTTAAAGGTTAAACAAGGATTTTGAAGCTAAAGGTTGTAGTTAAAAATTATTTTACTTGATATTTTTTATATTCACAAAAAATGTTGAAAGATTGTTAACATCGATTTCAAAAAATTTTAAATATTAAAAAGAATATCTGTATATATATATATATATATATATAAAATTACCCAATATTATCGAAAAACTATTACTGTGGACCTATAATAATATTTGGCTTCGATTTTGTAACAGTGTGATTTTTGTTTGAAATGGGTTACGTCCGTAATAATTTTATAACTTATGGCAGTGACATCGTAATCTAAAATTTTACGTATGAAGAATATTACTTAAGATATTACAGTAATAATCTTAACAAGACAACTTGTCTAGAATTTTCAGCAGATTTAGTCAAGAGATTTGTTTCTAATATTTCAGCCTTTTTTCTGTTATATATAACAAATTTAATTTCTATCGAAACTTTATTTTAATTGTTAAAATTACCATTCATAGTTTTTGTGCTTGTAGCACAATATTTAAGGAGGTTTTTTTTTGTTAATTTTCTTTGGCTTATAAGACATGGATACAGACAAAATATAATTTTGGAAGGTATTTTATTGTTCTAAAACACAGATTCCAATCACATACAACCATCCGATACGTTTTATATTTGTGTTCATTCAATCCTTTTCAATTCAAGGTTATTAATTTGTATGAGTTATTAGTTACGTTTCATCGTATTGTGTAGTAACTTCCTAGCAATAATTTTGAAATACACGGTGTATATTTGTATTTTACGAGTAAAATTAAAGCGATATTATAAAATTCAAAAACGCAGTAAAACAAACGTATTTATGAAAAACGAGATAAAACAAATTATTAAAACAACACGGTTGCAATAATATTCGATGTAAAAACCGTTTAATTTTTAACGTTCATATTATAATCGGACAAGCTTTTCCTTTGAAAATCAGGCCTTACCGTAAGGAAAATTTATGGGAAGATTTAGTTTGCACCGCGGGGCCCGCCAAAGCCGAGTACGGCACTGGGTACAATCCGCGGTTACATCGATTCGCAGACAGTAAAAGTTGAGCCCCATTGCAAGGGTGGGATGAAACTCTGGCAATTTTTTTTTTTATACTTTAGACTAAAAATATACGAATATTCGACAATCGACGGAGAAGCGGACGTTTTGTAACACAAACGCGTTAAAAAAAAATATAAAAATATATTACAAAATCGTTTAGATCGCGCCGTTAACCGCGAGCGGACATTTGAAATTCCCTTCAAACAATATTGTATTCTGTATTTTAAAAATTTAATTTTCGCGTTATTACCGCGGGCTGCATACGTTTTGTCCCCTTTTTTAAAATTGTTTTTTCGGACTTCTGCCTGCTGTACGCAATACCGACCGTACAACAATAATAATGTAAAGCACCGCGCCGTGTGTCTACGCCCACGCGCCGCTGTTTTGTATCTGTGCAATTACTATATTTACGTTATATTTTATTTTTATTTTTATATTATTTTTACGGCATAAACAAATTTTGCAACACACAATATTATTTGTAAATGCACATAATTCGAGCTGATAGCGGTTAGCTGGTGGTAGTGGTCAGTAGCGTGAAAGGCGTAATTCCGCAAAATTTTAGAGGGGTGCTAAACGTCCCATCAGCAGGGCTGAAACTAGACATTTTTTTACATATAGACTTGAGATTCAATTTTTCAATTTTTACATATAACAAATACTTTAATATTTTGTACACAATTTTTATTGTTTATGCATTTATGATATGTTCGTAATATTTATTTGTTACATAATGTTTATGCCAAAGCTAAGGGAATACCGAAAACAACGGCACTACTATCGAATTCGTCGACAAAACTTGGTCAATCATATCATCTATTTCGACTTTTAATAAATAATGATAGCATATTCAGTACTGCTAATCGACAATAATGTTCTGTGATAAAATAATATTATTGATTTGATCTTCTAATTTCAATTGAATATCTTCAATAAATATAGCTCGGTGGCTAATTTTAAAGCACGCCGGAAACGACTTTGTTTTTCAATAGATAAATAATTAAATTATTTATTTAAAATAATATTTATTAATCAATAGTAATGAATAAAAATATGTATGTATTTTCAATATGAATTAATAAAACCTACGGACAGTACCACAACATGAAACGAAACGACGACACAAAAGTACAAGTATCACTGCAGCATACGCATGCCGACGCAATTCGAGACATACACGTGTAAACCCAACGTTATGTATCCAGCGAATTAACGTTTATTATTTTATATTATACTTATTCAATACAATATTATAAAAGCGGTATGTTTATTTTGTTTTTTTAAATATTTATGAGTCAATTTTGTTATACCAATAATTTGTTCCCTGCGCGTATAATGAAAACAGTAGAAAAATATAGTGATATTTTTGAAGATGCGAAATATAGTACGTTTGAACCTAGTAGTTTTTCTACTCGCGGATTTACTGATTGGAAAAAGAGCTGGAGTTATTATTTCTTCTCGTGATAACTCAAATCATGGTAGATCTCGTGTTATAATAATGAAAGATAGAAATGATGTTTTAAATAGAATCGATTGTAAATTATTACTTCAAATGAATACAAAAATTAACTGCTGGACAAAAGTGTTAATTAGAGTAGTTGCTGCTGTCACCTAGATGATTATCATTCGGAGGAGACAATGATACATTTGGCTCGGCACATAATGGTAATTTTATGACGGCCCTCGAAATCATTGCAGAGTTTGATCCATTTTTGGCTGAAATGATCCAGGAAAAAAATTTAATTGCAAATTAAAAATAAAATCGTTTTTGCATTAAATTTCTATTATATTATATAATAGGGCGTTTTTCTTTTAGTTAGGGCGAAAAATTCCTAAATACGGCCCTGCCCCCGTGCACCTCCGCCCCTCCCCAAACTCAGTTATGCCACTGGTGGTTGATGGTGATAGTAACGAAATGCGTCACCACTCACCCAGCACGCAGTTGTCACAAATCCGTTGCATTGAACCGACGACGGTGGGATCATCGACTGCAAAGGATTCGCGAAACAAGGACAATGAAAATCGTGTGCGCACGTGCACTGGCAGCAATAAATAATTGCCGAAGAAAACGTACGGAACGAAAGAGGACGTATTTAAAAAGTGAAAATTTATTTTTAATCTTTTTAAATTTTTTCCGAGGGAGGAAAACGGACGTCCGGCGCGGGACGGGCACATAAAATGCGTGTGCGGGTGGAAGCGTAAGCCGAAACCTAAGGCGCGTTAACCCAACCGGCGCGGGCGCGTATTGATCCGCGAGGTTTTCGACCGACCGGCCGCCGCCGCCGCCGCCGCCTCTAACGGCACCGCGGCAAACTTTGGGCAAACGCGACATAGACGACGGCGACGTTGGAGGACACTGCACGTGGAGTGATCCGAGTCCGCGGAGGGCGCGTCCGAGAGGTGGCATAGATACGATATTTTTTTCGAAAAGGGGTTCGGTCGAATTTTCGAATTAAAAAACTATATAGTTTATTAAAGGGCCCGAACCGTATGGCTGTATTTTAGCTGAAATACATAGGTTATTGGAAAAACTCTCACGCCTTGTAGAGTGATCCGATTTTGTTATATTTTTTGGGGGAGAAAGAGGGAAACATTTTGCAGGGCGCATTGGTCTTCGATTCTAAAAATTTTGTTTCTAAAAGCTATATAATAAGAGTTTGAATATGAACAATTTTTACGATATTTTTAACACATTTTATTTTTATTGTGGTAATCTAAAATTGAAGTCTAATACGCCCACCAGTAGGAAGTGTTCCTTTTTCCAACAACAACGAAATCAGCGAAATCGGACAATTCTAGGAGGCGTGAGAATTTTTCCTGTATAGCATATAACATCGAGCTTCTCATTCGGTGCTATTGACATGTGCAAAATAAAATTGTTGGGAATCGGAGTCCAATGCGCCATGCAAAATGTTTTTCTCTTTCCATCTCAAAAAAAATATATATATATATCAAAATCGGATCGAGGCTTGAGAGTTTTTCCAGTAACGTATGTATTCCAACTAAAATATAGCCATACAGGTCGGGTACAGGCCCCTTAAGTAATTTTTTACGAAGCATACCCCCACAAAAATCAACTCACCGATTGTTGTACGGTAGAAGGATATATTTATTTTTTTTAAGATAATTTTAATCGGGGCTCGTAAGTTCGTGCGTTTATACGGTTTTTTTTTTGCTATATAGGAAAACATGCTAAATGAGGTACAAATCCGTTTCACAACAAAAGTAATACAAATTTAAAGTTTAATAGCGCATATTTTGGGTGTTTTGGCATAAAGTAGATTTTTTGTAGTGATTATCGCATATAATTATAGAAAAATCATTTTTCGGGGTAGATAAAAAAAAAGATTTAGATGAAAAAAAGTACTTGATTTTTTTCTCATTTACTTTCCCGGACGTCTTTACGAAATCTTAGTAGGTATACTACGGCTGTATGAAATTTATGAGTTTTACGACAGTGTACCTATACCAATTTATTTTTGTCGAAAACCGTACACTCGTGCCATGTTTCTCAATATAATAATAATAATAATAATTATTATTATTATTATTATTATTATTATTATTATTATTATTAAATTTCAAAACTTAAATATTTTACTGCAAAATAAAATAAAAGTAAAATTATTTCAAGTCATAACGTCCAATAGTAAATAACAGTAATCAACTTATCATAACTATATACAAAAGTCAAAGGGGATAAAATATTATCAAAACCTACTCTACTGATAATACTTGATTTAGTTTTTAAAAAACTATCGAATTTCCTCATGCAGAATTTCGTTGCGTTTCCTGCAATAATCGCGTAAAAACTAAAATCAATATTTCTTTTCAATTATTTATATCTTGTTTAGATCTTACATACTTGTAGATTGTGTGGAGGAGGGTTTAAAGGGGTGAAAATTCCTTTCACCCTCCCTGTATCTACGTCACTGTGTCGAGGAGTATTTCAGAAAAGTAATATGAAATCTTTCCGTATCGCGGTAAAGCATGATTGCTTTTAAAGTTTTTACACGATTTTGCAATTTATTAATTATGCAATTTTATATTGAAATTCTAAAAAAAAAAAGAACACAAATAATATTCGAGCGATTCGTGGACGACTAATACTTTGTCTGTTAATGTTTATTTTTATACAAAACCATTTTCTAAAATCATATTTTCATATTCGCATAAACCAGAGGTTTTCATATTGTGCGTCACGGCTCCCAGTGGCATGGCTTAAAATTATTGGTCAAGGGAGCCATGCGTATGACTTAGAACAGGAAAACAAAATGAATATAATATCGCAATGGTGGAGATAATGGATTTCAATCGATTTCATTGATTTTTATTATTATTCAAAATAGAAAAATGTTTAATTTCAGTTTTTTTTCATTATTTAATGATTACATATTTTGTATATAATAATTAAATACATTTATAGACATTACCTTTTTTTGTCGCATTGTTAATATTTGGGAGCCGTCAAAATATTGTGAAGACACAAAGGATGAGCCGTGGACTAAATAAGTTTGAATATCACTGGTATAAACCGATATTTATAGGGAAATTCAGTAAAGCGGTTTTAATTTTTTCCCCCGACGTTATTAACTGTATTCTGTTTTCCATACACTGTCAATTTAATAATAAGTGATAATTTTGAGCACTGAACGCACTGTTTACACTAATAAATACTAAACAAATTGGTTACCTAACTTACAGATATTTAATAATAATAATAATAATAATACCTATACGGTGTACGCTATGTAAACCGACACTTGTTACACGCAACAGTCGGTTTACTATCGATATCATCCGAATATTGACAATGTCCCTGCAATTTATTATTTAGAAATTCTCTATTACTGCACATCCATTGATTATTATTAATATTGTTGGTATTATTATTATTATTATTATTATTATTATTATTATTATTATTATTATTATTATTATTATTATTATTATTATTATTATTATTATTATTATTATTATTATTATTATTATTATTATTATTATTATTATTATTATTATTATTATTATTATTATTATTATTATTATTATTATTATTATTATTATTATTATTATTATTATTATTATTATTATTATTATTATTATTATTATTATTATTATTATTATTATTATTATATTATTATTATTATTATTATTATTATTATTATTATTATTTATTATTATTATTATTATTATTATTATTATTATTATTATTATTATTATTTATTATTATTATTATTATTATTATTATTATTATTATTATTATTATTATTATTATTATTATTACCCGGCGTCGTAATACGTTATGGGCGAAACGTTCGTTTGCAGATATTAAATTATTTATAAAATGTAAAATGTACGCTGGAAAGTTAACAAAAACCTATACATTTCATTTTTCACTACCTTACTCGTCGTTACGTCCTGAAAATCCGACAACATTGCTCGAATATCTAACCCGTACGCATAATATGCACGTATACTATGTATAGATTTTCCAAGTTTCACTAGAAATTTTAAATTAATTAATGCTGCTCAATAGCTCTTTTCGTATGGCATAATTTCGACATACAGCGCACTTTAAACAACACTCACACGTAAACTACAGAACGGACACTGATTAAACGAGGCCAAGGCCGGATTCAGGGGGAGGCTGAGTGGGTTGCATCCCAGGGGCCCCCACAGTTTTGTAATTATTTTACAGTTAGAGATAACAAAAAAAAAAATTTGGAAATTTATTTTTCTGTTTAAAATTAAATTTTCATCAAACAAATAGTTACAACAGAAGATTTTGTAAAAATAAAATCAAAAAAAAAGTTGCGGGCATTTAATTTTAATTATTACTCATACATATATTGATATTGTTATTATTTGTACGTCACTTACACTGATTTTTCACCAATCTGTATTTTTATAACGCGATTTCAGAATACGATTTTACTTGAACGTTTTGATTGTTTTTATTTCAGTAAATTAAATAAGTTAATAGTATAGGTACTACAGGCAATATTAAATGTTATTTATTAAACAAAACACCTGTTTATTTATTTGGGGCATCTACATTATATTCCACCCATAGGCCATCTCATGCCTAAATCCGTCCCTGTATTGATCTATGCAGTCATATTCAAAGGCCATATACATATATACCACCAACATTATTCCCTTATTTCCTGCACGCGCTTTATCACTAGTATGATAATCTCGTTAAATTAATAGCCACACCTCGCGTATATTGAACGAAATTTAATTTTTCACCGCGGTAAACACGTGATTTCGACTAATTTTGACTCGTTAAGTTCACACGCAAAATAAAATCCATTTACAGTCACTACTCGTATAAAATTGGAACTAGTTGAGTTAAAAGTTATAAAAAAAAAAGAAGACAATTCGTAACTATTGAGTTTTAACTCTTTTCAGATAATCTTTTATCTAGATCTTTTCTGGTACGCTTAAAACTCCCTCGGACGACCGAAACGACAGCGTAATAATATCGTGTGTTTCGCGTGACGTCAGAATATTATTTTCTCTCGCGTTTTTTTTTAATTTTTTTTTTTTTTATTGTAGGTACGTGACAAACCCGATTCATACTTGACAATATAATAATATTTTAGACCAAAAGTCCTCGTACGAATATAATTATTAATGTTAAACGTGACGGAGTACCCCAGGCCCCAAAGGATTTCTTTCCTTCTGTTTCAACGAGGGAAAACGTATACGCCGTACAAATTATACATTTGATGCCAATAGACGGTTTTTGGGGAAAATGAACACGCGGCACTATGAAAGGCTGCTGTATGTCGTACCATGTACCTACGCCTGTCCCACGCGTATTTATACAACATTTTTTTATTATTTTAAATTTTATCTTTACACTTTTATCCCCGGAAACTATTCTCAATATATCAATGTGTATATGTCATATATATGTATATATAACTGTTTATGATTATAAAATGTGGGTATTATAAGTGCAGTAATTAGTTCAAAAGTTTAAGTTAAGTTAAGAAGACAATATTTTTTTTTAATGAATTAACGTAACTAATTTAAATTATCATTGGTTTAACTTTTTAAAACTAATTTTAATCATTAATTTGTACAATCATTCAGTTAATGCTTTCAATGACACAATCAACGCGTATTCGACAAATACAGGGGACTCATTTTAGCTGCAGTTCATAATTTTCTCTGGCAAATTTTGAACTTTTACTGTTGACGAATTCGTTTTATTGACTATAATATATTTGGTTTTAATTTTAGCCTGTCATATGTTGGATAATTCTTAATTTTCCTGCAAAGACCAACCACCTTGATAAGAAGAATAATAAAAATTAGGTTAGGTACCTAATACTTAATATTAAAAATAATAAATAGTAGTAAGGTTTATTGTTGAATAACTTTTAGTCAATTTTGAGTTGCGAGTCCTAAATATTAAATGAAAATTTCAAAATTACCTTTTTATATTTGAGTTAAGTAAGTATTATTTCCGACGTTAACTTTAAACTTAATTAGTTAAATTTTATTTTTCGGTTAACTTTTAGCTATCAACTTGAAGGCTTACTGCTAACTTGACTAAGTAAATTTTTTTCATTGAGTTGCTTTAAACTATAAATATAGACCGTTTGCAGAAATATTAATCAATATTATTGTTCACATTTATTATGTATGATAGGTCGTCTATGAGAGGTCGTACAATTTGTTGTTGAAGGGTTTTATTGTTTCACGTTTCAATATCAACAATTTTTAACGTCCATGCAATTTTACTACAAACTCAGCGGCATATCGTCGTTTGAAAAATATGTCCTCTCATATGTATATACGTATATATATATTTTTTAGTATTTGTCTATAAATTTACAAGTAAATTTTCTGAGCGGTATATCCTATCCTATGGTTTAATTCGGTCTTCATCTGTTTGAATTATTTTATATCGTTATGCCTCGTGCACTTCAACTTGACTAGATTTATTGTAAATTTGTAACTGTATAAAATGAAGATTATCTCTAAATCGTATATCGTCCATCTACTACAGTTAAAAATTCATCCGGTAAGATTCAAGTTTTTTCAGACAATTATTTCTCTCGACTGCACGTGCATTACGCTTGTAATTTTCTATTCTGTGACCGAAATCTTGACCTCGCTAAAAACAACGAAATATACCTATGCTTTCCCCGAATCATTTTTCATAGAAAATTGACTTTCATGACTTAATCACTTCTCCCCTTCTCGTGTTACAATACTTTAAATATGTATTTTTATATATTGCACACATTTTAGTGTGACTTCGTGCACACGATCGTTTGTTGCTGAGTTTTTTTAATATTTTTTTTTTAGTGGTTCGTTCAATTTGTTCGCATTTTTTATTCATATAATACATTCCATCCATTTTTTATTTTGTTATTAGAACACAGCAAATTAAAATTGATTTCGTGTTTCGAACAATGAAAGATTTAATTCTCTTAAAAATTCCGGTTATAATAGTGTCTTATATGTACATACGGAAATGTATACTGTTTTATGAAAATAATTTTATCAAATCACTTAAAATCAGAGCATCAACAAATAATATATAGATTTGACATTTAACGTACCTATTCAACTAATTGCTTGCATTTTTAAAAATTTAAATGTGTAAATTTGCTAACGTATAACGGTGTGTTGCGAGTGACAATGATTGTAGGGTAAGCAATGTATAAATATTAATTGAAACAATATAGATATATGAAAAACTTAAACGCCAATTATCTCTATTCTCCGATGATTAAAATACATATTTAAAGTGAATGTCAACAAAGTGAACAACCAAAAGAAAATATAAACACGGAGATACCCAAGATATTATAGAAATCATTTTTTTTAAATTAAGCAAATCATACTTACATTTTAATACTTTATTGTATTGCCTATCATAATAATGTATTGAATAAGATATAAACAGTGATTTTTTTTATCATCATGATATATTTTAAACTGTTTTACTATTTGAACGTGTTAAAAAACTCTCATCATAGTTTATACTAACAATACACGAATACAACATTCAGTCAGTTTCACCAAATCAATTGTAAAAATTACGTACATAACAAATTTAATTCTTTCTATAAATATTTAATAGTGTTTATGTAGAAATTAAATGGTAATTAATATTTTATGAATTCAATTAACCGTCCAATTATAATAACGTTGATATAAATTCGTTTGATTAACTGGCGGAACTGCTCACGTAGGTCGATTGAACGTACTCGTATAAATTTGCCCATGAAATTCCAATAAAATTTATAAAAAGTTCTGATATACAAATAGGCTTTAAAATCGTTAAATGACTTCGCAAAAATGTTGCAAACTTTCAAGCTATCCATGTGAATTGTGAGCAAATGTAAATTAGATGTGAACGAGTTTTAGTAGAGAATTTTTATTAAATTTAATTTAAATTGAATTCATATGGAAAAGAAAAGTTTGTTTTTTCAATTTTTACTTCAATTGTATTTGTACTCGTATATATAGTTCCTTATATCCCATATTTTTTTTTTTTTTTGGCGATGAAATTTGTTTAACTAATTTTCTTTTCACTGTTTCTTATATTCGTTATATATATATATATATATATATATATATATATAAAAATATAAATATATATATATATATATATATATGATATTTGTATTTTTTATTTATATTGGAAACCGATGATTGGAAATGAGAATAAAATAATATGTGAATACATTTTCAATTCCATTTATAACTCGTCTTCTGTTTATTACGATTCAAATCAAAAATATATTTTAAAATGTTTACCTTCGAGCTTGTATAGTCCAAAGAAAACCAATATTATATTTCGAGGATGAAATTTCAATTTCTATCGTTAGTATCAGCGTCTATATAATATATATATGCTGTACTTCAAATAAGGTATGTATATTTACTTGCGTAATGCAAATTGAAATACGTGGTTTTTTGCGGTTTTTGAGTAAAATCAAACTTTTTCATATAGGTCTTTTCACATATTATGTGGTAGTGGCAGTCGTGCAAATAAAGAAGACAGGGTTACTTAGCCCCTAAACAAAAATTTAACACCTATAAAATGTTTGACCTCCGTGTTTACAATAATATGGGCTTTAATTTTCAAGAAAAATTATGTTTATAATTTTATATATTTTTATTATTTTTGAAAAAAGGTTATAATATTCAATTTAAATTTTCTATTATATATTTAACGGAGCATTTCAAATAGATACTAATAAATTAAAGGCATAACTGATAGTTGTAGAAAATCTATTTAAAATTCAGTCTCCTAATTATGTATTAGTAAATCCAGTATCATAAACCAAAATACTTTCCTTTATCTTTCATAATCTTTTCAATGGTGAATGAGCTTCACCAATAAGCAAGGCGAACTACGAATGGTTTTTAATTTAATATTACAAAGAAGATCTATAAATGATACTATTATTCACACGGAAGGAGAATTCATAAAAATAGTGAAGACGTTTAAAATAAATTTGCAAGTGCAGAGTAGTAAAACTTGGTAAAAAAATATCTAAATTGTATACCTATGTTAAATTTAATAAAGGTACTTTATTAGTAATAATTATTAAACATTTTACATTTAAAAAAAAATCATTGTTCCTGTCCTTGTATTACAAATAAATAACAATAAATCATATTTATGCCATTGTATGTATAATTTAAACTAAAAAAAAAAGTGTAATTTAATAAAAGGAGTTTTTTTTTTATATACACGTCCTTATGAATTTAACCCCCTAATATTTTAACCCTAGTTACAATAAAATGACGTAAAAGCAAAATTAGTTAGAACATTAAAAATTTAATATAAATTATATACATTCACATTATATATATATATATTAAATATTAAACAAAATAAAAATAAAAAATGTTATTTGTGCGGAACGAAAAAGGTAACAAATTAATTGCTAAAAATTTAAAAGAAAATGTCTGTATACTGTAACACAAAGACAATGTAAGTACAATTATTAAACTGGTCGAGTTTAATCTGATTTTCTCTGGTATCTTGACGACATTAGAATGGCGAATTAGCGAATATACAGTATTTATAACATGTTTTTAAAAAACTTTTTTCTGTAGGTGGTCGTTATTTAAATTTTTTTTTTGTTTTGCAATTTTGTAAAATTACATGATTCATAAGATAAATTTTTTAACTAACAATATTCTATAAATTACTTCGTGAAACTATTTAGGTACCTATAGGCTATAATAACCGAAATGCGCACAATACGTAAAGTGAGAATACCTGAATATTCAATATTATTGGTCGGACAATTTTAAATTGACCGATGTTTTTTTTTTAATATTATCAAAATAAACTGTAAGTCTAATTTTATTCTTCTAGAGTATTGCACCAAAAAAAAAAAAAAAAAAACGTGATCTTCAAAGAAATATTATGTATACTAATAAAAATAAAATAATAATATTATAATACTATAAAATATATTGTAATATAAAAATTATAGTATAATAATTTATACAAATATAATAATAATTAATATATTTTGTTGCTTCTACTTACAGAAAAGCCTAATGATAATACGGGAAGTGATCATTGAATTATTAGTTTATTATTATTATTATTATTATTATTATTATTATTATTACTGAATTTTACATTTAGTTCAAAGATGAAAATGAACAGTACACGAGTAAATTTGCCATTAATAGCTTTTATAATATAAACAAATTTGTTATTCTTACACTTTATTCTGATAAGGTACCATGAAACAATTTCTCATACATAACTTTTCTTTTATTGTGTAGTGTATGCTGTTTGCTTATTTTGGATAAAAATAATATTTATTTATTTTCTACTCGTATTACATTATTACAATAAATGAAAAGTTAAAATCATTTTGATTAAAATTTCAAACATTTAATAGAAATTAATTTTCAAGAGTTTAATATTACCGAGTTCGAGGTGTAGTAGGTGGATTATAGATATTTGAATCATAAGAACTTACTTCAACCACTATGGTTATGATGTCAATAATAGCTTAATTTTCTACGGTATATTCTATTAAATATTAATATAAATTCATTTTTTTTTTACTATCGATTTAACTTATGTTTGATTATATTGTTTGTACTTCAATTATATTAACAATTCAACGTTTACATTGTGAACAAATGGAATTAAAACCAAAAAATAAAAAATATTGTAAAACTAAACTAAAATGTCAACAAATAAGTTTGTATGTAATATATCCATTTTATTTTCACCTATTGAGATCTCGTCATAATGCGTATTCCCTGCACAGTGTTTAACAATATGCGCAAACTTTTTTTTTCTACTCGAGTATAATCTGCGGAGTTTTGTATTATACCGTCAAAAGCGATTAGTTTTAATTTTTGTATTTCAGCAAAACATTTCCTTTAAAAGTATATTTTTACGTGAATATAAGATATTATTCTTTGTACATTTTGTAACGCACAAAAATCATTATAGTATCAAATAAAAATAGTCTTATAATAAGATGGTATTCCTTATATTATTTTTTGTTGGTGTACCTACGTTAAAAGTGATATCAAAAATCGCATTATGTATTAATTAATAGTACTTATATTGTAATAAGTAAATAAATTCTTAAATAAATGAACATTTATATTTAATTTCACAAGTATTTTTAATATTGTAGGTATTTAATTATTACCATTTTGTCATATTTGTGTTATTTTATAAATTTAATTGTTTCAACATCCGTTTTTTTCCCCCTAAAAAGTATATAAATCATAACGCTAATAGTATATTATGTAATCAATCTTTAAAATATATTTCACGAACATTTAACTTCTACCCTCCCCCTCAACATTTGTATATTTTCTGTTACGATAAAATATTATGAAAATCTAAATATTCGCATTTTAACATTTACATGCGATATATTTTCTGTATAAATATAACATAAATTTGATTCGATTGTGTAGATTTCAGGTCATTGTCAAAATGGTTTCAACAAATCGTATCGCAGAAATGATTATGATAAAACAACTCGCCATTTTGACGCGATTAAAAATCATTAATTTTCCAGTTATAAAAATGCGCAAAACGTCCGCCGATTATAAATCAATGTCCAAAAAACATACAGTTTCGAGAGATAAGCATTCGTTTAAAATCGTAAATCCATTATATATATTTAAATACAAAATATACAGCCGATTTTACGCATAATTAGTTATTTTTATCGCTATAACGTATATGCAAGAAAAACGATAAATATATGCACATGTTTGAGCGTTTTGGAAAAATATTAAATCGGTTTCTACATATTCACTTCCCTAAAGAAAATTAGATCTATATTCTATCCAACTTAATATCTATCTAAATTATAACTATTTATTTACAATTTATAACGAGAACATCAAAGTTTTATATTTTATATATTAACGCTATAAACGTTAACATAACTTTATACTATATTACCCGAAAAAAATTTTCAAAAATGTCATTCCATTTTAGGCTATTTATATAAATTATAGGTTTTGAAGTATTTAATTTATAAAAGAGGTAATTTTTGATTTTAAGGTTTAAAAATATAATACAATGTCGGATGTACTTACGTTACTTTAACTATAAACAAAAAGTCTTGAAAATCGTTTTTCACAATTTTCTTTTAAAAACATTTCGAGTTTTTCGACAAAGTGCAATTTATTTTTTGTGGAAAATTACGTTATTTCAAAACTAATGGTCCTAGAGTCTTGAAATGTTTACGAAATATGTAACTTTTTACTACATTAACGAAACAAATTTTTGACGACTTTTTTTTTCAATTTGGAACTATTTATAGCAATTATAGGTTTTTGAGGTATTTAATTCATAAATGGGGTTTGTTTTGGTTTTATAACGTAAAAAATTAATACATTATCAGACGTGCGTTTTTTAAATTATATTTTAAAAATCTTGAAAATAGTGTATTATTTTGATGAAAAATGACAATTGTAATTAAATAATTTTAGCTACCTATGTTCATTGTAAAGAATAATATTAAAATGGCGTACTGTACGGTTAATCGTAAATTATGTACCTAAATACATAGTGTGTATTATTATATATTATTAACAATGAATAATATTACATCGAAACTCCGCTCAGAATCGTTTTATCAAACGCAATGATTTATAATTTTTTTCACATTTATGTTAATAATTAATAACAAAGCTCTAAAATCATTATTCATTATTCAAGTAATTCACTTAAACGACACCCACAACACCCCGAGGCTCACTAACATTTTTATCGTTGATTTTAAAAAAAATTAGAACGTATCGCGTATTCGCTTATATATATATAACATTATTTATACCATATTATGAAAATAGTAATAAATAACTATTGGTTTCTGACAGCTCAACAAGATAAACAATACTTTTTTTCTACATGTTATGGATGTACTCGTATTGAATTGAATGAAACGGTTCCTTTTTGTCCGTCGGCAAGATGAAATCGAATAACTTAATTACGTAATCCCGACGTGTAAAATATTGTTATTGAACTGTCTGTTTTATGAAACCTCAGGTTTCATTATTAAACTTCTACGACTTTAAAATCGACAGTTCCGTTTATGTACAAAACATCATCATATTTTAACCTTATTATTAACACGTTTTGAGAAAAATTAAAATTAAAGAAAGTATAATTATATTATATTGTATATATAATGTGCAAATTATTTTTATATAATTATGTTCGTAATAAACTAAAAAAAAGCAATAGTCCAGGATTTATCACGGAAAGATATACAAATCGCATGCAGAAAGTACAATTCCCATATCCACATTTTATGATATTCTATATATTCTAAAACACGTGTTAATAGATTTCAACAATGATGAAATTTCGTACGCCATTGGAACTGTCATTATCAATAATAAATACAAGATTATTGTTTTCTTTTTTAAATTTATTACAAACTATAACAAATATTTAAATAATTATCGTATTTGTTCTAGTCATTTAGTCTAGTTAGTTTATAGCTATCCGAAACCAATTATTATTTATCAATATCGTATAAAAAATATTGTATTATACACGTTCGCTGTGTTTATTTTACGAGATAGTTAAAATGAACGATAAAAAAAGATCAGCAGTATGATTTTTGTAGTGTTAATTTTCTGCGATTATAAACTTACATAATATATTTCTAATAGATAAACCAGTAAACTTTTTTTCTTTTGATTACATAATATGGAAATTATAATAAATAACTGAATGTTAAATCACGTATCTGTAATCAATAAGGAAGTATTATTATTTTTAATAATCACTTATCATCATAAAACCGTATGTTTTTCGGACGCCAATCGGTAAAATGTCCATCGATTATAAATTATTTATAATTGACGGACATTTTACACTTAACTTGCAAATTTAATGAATTTTAATCGCAAAAATAATTAATCGTTTTATCTTACACATTGCTGCGATACTATTTGTAAAAATTTTAAAACATTCTGATAATAACTGAATAACCTATAATATATTATATAACCTATATATTATAACCTATAATATTATATATATTAAATAATAGCCCATACAATCGAATCAAATTTATGTTGTTCGTGCATAAGAAACATCGAACGTTAATAGAGTAATTAATAAATTTATAATTTATTCAAGCATAAAACATTCAATTTGAGGAAATCGGATAAACTGCGATGAATTTCTACTCAAAAATAGAAATTAATTAAATATAACGTATCACGCTGTATTTAATTTGTTTTGTTTTGGCACAATATGATTAGTATCATTTTTCCACTAAACGTTAAACACTGACGATGAACCAAACAAATTAACCCATAAATGATTGGATTTTTCATTTGTATCGAAGCCCTAATAGTGTAGTTAAAATGGTGTTGGGTTAAATAATGCCCCCAATTTATTTATTTTTTTCCGTTTTATTAATCAATCAAAAATAATTACAATTCATTTTATTTCATTCGTAAACGACCAACCCACTTTGCTCTCGAAAATGTTTATCAAATTAATGTAGCAGAACTCGGTTTGTTAGCAATTCATTGTGAAAACATAAAAAGTCACAAGTTAAAAATAATGTCCAATCGCAATTACTATTAGCCACTTTAATATTATTTAATTACACCTTGTACAATGTATAAAATAATAATAATGTTTCATAAAGCGATTCAATTTAAACAATACCATAAAACGTAAATTACAAAATAAAAATTATTCGTGGTTAATTAGCATGACGATAGATAATATTGCGTATAAATTTAATCAAAAACCCACAAATCTATTTAATAACATCTTTTCATAATAATAATAATAATAATAATAACAAATCAAAATGAATGATATTATTTCAATACCCTTCCATAAGTGCATTGCTTGCTTTACTATCAATCAAAGTAAAGAAAAATAACATCTGAATTACACGTTTCGTGACCATAATTCCAAATTTTATTATTATTATTGTTATTAACGAATAGCAAAAACATCTGACTTCATTACAATAAGATTAACCCCTAATTTATGTGCTTTTCTTGCCCAGATGTTTGATCAAAATACGACGAATAACTAGATTTGTATTGAATTTCATTACAAAATTGTATTGTTGAAACTTAGTTCCAAAGCTTTTAATTAATTTTGCTAATTGCGTGTTAACACCACAGTCACAAAGTGTTGACATTACAATTTCGACTTGACTGTTTTTGGTGGTTTTTAATTTATTTATTCTCCCTTCGTATATTTTTTTTAATAATATATTTATGTATATTGTACATTGTATATTATAATCAATAATCACTCTTTGAACTATTCCCATCCATCGATTTTTATTCCCTTTTCAACGTCATGAGAACACTATTAACATCTATAGTCGTAATAATCACTGGTTTAATATTACGTTCATTATAGTTTTTTCATTGTACATAACATCTATCTACCATTGTCCCATGAACGAACAAAAGCTAATGTTCTTATTTCATTAGCTCACCAGCCATTAAACGTTTTATTATCTTCGTAGTACTGCATTTGTTCATTCGAGCTTCTATTGCTATAATTATATATATATATATATATATATATAGGTATCGTGTATACTAAATAATAAAAATATTCTCCATTTTACTACTTATCTTTCTTCGTAATCTCACGACGAAAATCGGTTGTATAAATTAATATGAAAAATACTTATAGCCACACTATTCGCCCATTTTTATAATTTTATAATCGAATAATCTTTAGCGGTTTATATTAATTAGAACATGACAAAAAATAACCAGAGATAAATTTATAGAGATTAAAAACTAATTTTTAAAATAATAATTACAACAATCGTATATTTCAACTAGAGGAGAACGATTTTTATAGATTCATACTCATCTAGGCATTCTGTAATATGTATTGATTAAATCAGATATTAAATTTAATTAATTAATTATTTAAACAAAATAATTTTATAAATTTGTTATTCTTATATTGAGCATTTATTTCTAACGAAACCCTTTGAATTGCGTTTACATAATACATATTAAAAACAGAATTTTATTTTCATTTTATGTCGTCATATATATATATATATATATATATATATATGATGACATAAAATGGATTTCTATTTCTAATTTCTGATTCTAATAATTATCCATTTACCAATAATAAAAATTCAACAATTTTTAACACACTAAAAATGTAAGATATTTTCTTATTATATGCACGTGATAATTTAAAATTTTATGTAGTTATGTGTATTGTGTATACAGGGTATTTCATTATTTAATTTACTAGAGTATATTGTATATATATATATAGTTTTATTTTATGACTCCAATATAATTTATTCTTCATAAATTTAAACTCTCTCTTGTTATTTTATCATTATTTTCGCAAAGTTGAATCGAGTAAATATTAGTATTAAAATGAGCGAACACAATGTCTTGTCAAATATTTTTTTTCCATTTAACTTAACTAAAAGTTTTATATACCAATGGCCAAATAACATTTTTTTTCTTCGAATGTAAATTGTATTTAATGTGTAAGCTATGGACTACCGCTATTTGTATAGTGAGTTGCTCAAGTATTTCAATTTTATTAATCGATGCATAGGTTGAAATACCTTTTTCAATGACAAGTAAAAAAGTGAATCGATTTCAGGGAGGGGAAGCATGTACCCTAATTGCCCGCTCTCAGTCTACGGTACTGATATGCTATGTTGTGTACGTACGTATTTATTTCTCGTGTTTAATATAGAAAAATTTACGTCGATCGTGAGTTAAAAAAATATTTTATAAACATTTCTTTTTTCCGAACAAAGAATTACAAATAAAAATAAAAATGTGCGTTTCTGATTTGTGTGTGTATGTTTTATTTTTATGAAAGATGACGAGATAAATTGCATGTTTTAAGGTGATCGAACGCGATATATTACTGTGAAAATGAAATGATCGGATGACAAAAGAAGAATGCTCGCACCACAACCCCCAGCCACCCATCAATAAAGTTACATATAATAATATATTGGATATCGTATTTTAGATCCGACTCGAGTTGCGACTCGAAATAAAATAAGATATTTGAGTAGCTTTAGGAATTTTCGTAAATATACGCTCAATCATCGCCAGAGCGTGGTTAATTTGAGAACACTGTCGACCGTGTATGACAATAAAATATATGTAGGTACGCGACAACCAATGGTTGACTTGGGGGGACGCGGGGAGACTGAGTATCCCTTCTATTCTTTCAGATATTTGAGCGTACCCCTACTATTTTTTTAAAGAGAAACGCGGGGGACGGTCAGTGCTTGATTTGGGGGGACTGAGTACATCAATTAATTTTTTGGATATTCTAGCGTACCCCTACTTTTCAAAAGGGAACCCACGGGACAGGTTTTTATAAAATTTTAAATTTTTATAAAATTGCTCAACTTACATTTTTGTATTAAATACATAAAGCTTACAAAATGTATTGATATCAGATATCTCATATGTGATAATTGATAAGTAGCCATCAATGATAACCATTCATTATCCACAAATTCAGCTACTTTAATAATTATTATATTCCTTATTCAGTTTTGTTATGATACGTGTTTATGGTTTTATATTAATGCTTCTTAGGGGATCGTAAAAGGGGGTGTGGGGGGCGAAGCCCCCCGCGGTAATGTGAGGGATGTTAAAATGCTAGGGACGCTATTCTTTAAAAAGTACCTAGAGTACCTCTACTACTTTTTTCCCAAGTCAAGCGCTGGCGACAACCTCGGATTCGTCACACGTTCGAAAGTTGCCAGACGACATATATGTCAGTATGTGTAGTAACACGTAGTACGAAATCGTTTAAGAATATTTAATATAACTTGGTAAATTTAAAACAATTTTCCAGAAAAATTTGATTGACACTTGTTGTTTAATTCGTATTTTTGGAAACTTACTAATTTTTATGTTGTCCTCAATACTACTAAATGAGTAATGGGAGTAACAATAATGAACTATACATTATACTGTTTTGTACGTAAGAAAAATGGTCATATATATATATGTGTGTGTGTGTGTGTGTGTGTAAATAGTTAAACTTAGGGACTTGTAGCACTTTTAAATATATTGATATTTACTCGGGTATTAAAACGTTTTATTATAAATCGTTGCACTGCTTGCAAATTCAATTACGAACGAAAATTGTTTGATGTAAAAATTCCGAAGAAAATACGCAAATGCTCTAATAGAGTCCTTAAACGGAAATTATGTTCATGGAGTCGGCCGAAAAACACATTTTATTGTAACTGTTTTCTTAATTTATACACGTTTTACGTTACTCGTCATGTGAGTATACAATATTTGTTAATATTATAGACCACAAGAGAACTTTTGTAGATAGGGTTATGAACTTGCACCACACAGTTTCTTTGCTATTAAAATAGTCACCATAAACATTTTTCATTTATCAACAAATTAAAACTTGTATCCAATAAGTGATACCCATATCCATATAGTGAAACATATGAACATCTGAATCTATGACAGACTAATGATATTTTGGTGACATACTAATTTTAATATAACCAACGTATTTACCTTTTTATTTATTATTTTTTAAATCACAAAACTGTGCGTTGATTCATGTGTAAAAACACTCGTGTACCATTTTGTTGCATCGAAAATATTGTGCAATTAATACAAGTACATCAATCATAGGACACAATTATTATTTCCTATGATTCTTAAAATTCGAACATACAGTACAAATTATGGTTTAGTTTGTCGACTTATTTTAAGATTTGTTTTAGATCTGTCTCGTTTTTTGTTCCAAAAGCAATCGAATTCCTGGTACAATTTGTTTTTTTTTTTTTATTATAAACTCGTATACGTATATATATATATATTTATTTATACCATTTCAATTAAATAAAATATAAAAAATACATAAAGTCTGTAAATAATAATACTGTTTAAATATAATGATCAAAGTTCAGGAATTTTTATCATAAAGGAAGTATTTTTAATGGACTTGAATTTAGTATATGTTTAGGTTACTGGTGCTTTTCTTAAAGCATGAAAAAGTTTTTAAAAGAAAGAATTCCATTCGCAAACTAAAAAATTATTTTTAAACTAAGGGTTAACCTCAATAAAATAAATATAATATATATATATAATATTATGTAAAGTATATAAATTAATTATTAATACTGTTAATCTCATTACTAGCACCGGTACTTTAAGATTACTTGTTAAACAAAGTTTCTTCGGGGCACTCGACGACGATAAAATTGCAGTTTTTTTATTTCTTTTTGTTATCAATATAAGAAAACTGGCCATAATTAATTGTTTGAAGTTTTTTTTAAGTTTCTCCTCTTTGAAAACATTTAGGCGCTGCAATACAAAAATATATTCGATAAATATTATTTGATGATTATACACGAGGAATGTACGTAATTACTATTTATATATAAAAAGAAATAACAATTAACTTTTCCAAGTGCACTTAGTCTACATTGAAACTTCTTTATGTTTAAAAACACTTACCGATTTTTTAAAAGTATTTAACACTTTGATATAATTATTTATTTTAAAACAATAAGATTTAAATCAGATATTTTAGAGATGATTTAATCGAATTTCCTCTGTGATCTTTTTCATATATTGAGCATGCATAAATCAATTAAAAGATATTTATAATTTTTTATTTAAATTATTACAGTAAAATGTAAAAGATTGTTTAAATAATTTTTTTTTCTTTAATAAATATGAATATTATGATAAAATTGATACAATTTATCAGGTTAAAAAAAAATTATTCCTTTTAATAAATTTACGTTTAAAAAATTATTTTTGCAAACTTTATAATCTTTGGAAAATATAAAATATTTTCAGAAAGGCGTATGATAGTATTTAACGAAAGAGCCTAATCGACATTACGCGAGAATTCAATTTCCCACATAAACTAGTAAAATCAGCCGATATATAAGTATTATGGAGACATTTGTTAAAGTTAAATCTAGATATAGTCGAAACGACCTAATATCAGTGAAATCAGATCTGAGATAGGATGACCCAACGTCACCTGTACTGTTTAATATAGTTTTAGAAAAAGTCATTAAAGAAATGAATAATGGATCCGACGGAGGAATGAAACTCTAGAATTCTTCAATTGGACTGTTGACTGTTGGCATATACAGACGATTTGGTTTTCATGGAAGAATCACCGAATGCATTGAGATTACAGTTTAAGGTTTAACCGATTACAAGGAATGGCGTTTAAGGTAGGACTACAGATATATGAAAGAAAAACGGAGAACATATGGTCGTGGGTAGATGATAGTAATGTAAGAAACTATAATTTCAAAGGAACCAAGCCGTTCAAATACTTAAGATCAGTATTAACTAAAAAAAAATGAAACAGAAAAGGAAATATCAGCAAGAATTCTTTCAGGCAACAAATGTTTATATGGACTTGCAAAATTACTAGAATCTAGATTTAATAATACCTAATAACAATAATGACATAAAAATATTCCATTTTATATCGAAAATCGTGAAATATGCGCTGGAAAAAAAAAATCATATTACACATTACATGTATTACGCTGGTTGTCACATAATATTTTTTACGTAGGTATTTTTCGCGTTAAATGCAATTTAGTTATTACAATGTATTGATGTATCTTTATATGTTATTAAGACGTGAAGCGATTACTTTGGACAGTTATATCTGAAGTTCTACTGGACCGATTTGCATGATTTTTTTTGTAATAACTCAAAAATTTTGTGTGGTAAAAATATAGTGAGAAAGGATATAAAGTTATCATAGACTTTTGAGTTACCACCTTATTCTTGTTAACGGAAGGAGTGTTCCGGGATCGTGAGACCGAAAATCATCGCGCTTTTTACTGAAATACTTGAACAACGTGTAATACACATATAAGACACCTACCTCACTGTCCTTGCAGCGCCTCGTATCGTGAAGAGGAGTGCCCTTCGGTTTTCAGCTCTTCCAGTGACGTACGACGAGAATTAAACACAACTTAAAAACGCGACTCGAGAGGATATTTAAATGGAAAATAAGGTTGGGTCGTTGCCTTCAATTAATTAAAAAGTCCGCGACGAAATGACTCAACACAAGACAAATTTCTGCATATGAGAAGACCTGTCTTCCGGAGTACCGATTATTTTGACTTGTGTCGGGTCTGGGGAGTGCGCGCACGCCGTGCACGCTGCACATACACTGCCGATGCTCTGCGATCGGCCTGAGAATCGAGATCACCATCAAAGGAGTAATTCATTAATTTATGACTGTTATCCTTTTAGACCCGGTGCTGACGGTATAAAGAAAACAATCGAGCTAATGCCGACATAACGCTTGGCCATTGTAAAAAGTGTTAATGTAACGGCGCTGTTGTTCGTTAAATTTTCCGATGCGTATATACTTTTTTTGTGCATATCGCGTGGGGTTATAAAAGCGTGTCGTTTGGAGACTTATATTTATATTATTTTATTATATATAATCTTAGTGTGGGAATATAATCGGCGTTCTGTGGAGAACAAGCGTTTGTAGTCATTTATTTAAATATAAAATTTAAAGACAACGTGTAATAATTATTATAATAAAAATATCAATGTTCAGTAACAGCAATATGATGTGTGTGCATATCATTACATTTTTTTTAACGCGGGTGTTTGTTGTGCAAATGAACCATATAATGAGAAAAGTCCGAAAATGTACATAATTAAATGATTTTCAGAAATATTTAGTTTTTCGCGTAGTTGCGTAGCGAAGCTTTTGTAATAAAAACACAATTTCCGATTTCCGATTTAGTTTTTATTTAAAATAGAAAATCAGTTAATTCCCATAGTAGTTGATGGAAATTGTTTATTTCGTTCGGCGCCGATTTCCGATAAGAATAGCTTTTGCTATGACAATAAACAAAGCACAGGGTCAAACATTGAATAAAGTAGGATTGTATTTGCCCAACCTGTATTTATTTATGGTCAACTTTATGTTGCCATTTTCAGAGTTCAATCTTTTGAAAATTAAAAATACAAATAACAGAAAAGATTCAATGAATATAGTTTATAAAGAAATTCTATAATAATAATAAACGAATTCATTGAAATTTTCATTTGTTTGTTTTGGGTGAAATACTGAAATATTTGCAGTTTTCCCGTATGAAAATGTCTTGCGTATATCTATAAACGTTATTAAAACTTAAGGAATTAAATTATTTTCCATTTTATGTTTTTCCTAAACATTATTATAACGATATATACATTTTTTATATTTATTTATATATATAATTATTCAACAATCTTATTTCTTTTTTCTGTAACTGAAGGGTAATTCAGCTATATACTGTTTATCACACGACAAGAGATTTATGTGAAATAAAAGTCTATTCTATTTATTCGTGTTTCGACCATTTCGACATTCGATCCGCACGAACCGCTATACCAATTCTCCCAATTAATTAATTCTTCCAATCAACAATTGTCCCAAAATTCGGTAAAATGTACATTGGGACAATTAAATTTTGGGAAACACTCGCCACTCTCCGTGCACCACGACTAAAGACAAGTTGAACGACGAGCTCATTGTCTGTGTATAATAAATTCTCTAAATCAGCCGATAGTCAACGATTTTATTGTATTTAACATATTATGTACGTGGCGTTTATGACTTAAACCTAATTGAAAGTATGTATATTCTAATGTTTGGAAATGAATAAATAAAAGTATTTTTCAAATACAAATCACCCGCGAAATATTGATTTAAACGTATTTAAAACGTATTTTAAATATATATTTTTACACTCAAAAATGTTTCAAGTCAATCCGTAGGTTTTAGTAATATTAAATTTGTAACACTTTTCTAGGCTGTAGTGGAGTATAGTAATTATAAATAGTTTTTAATTTTTTTTTAATGTAACTAGGCAGCGACGAATAATTCAGCTAGTATTTGTATAAATGATGTATAGAAATAATATTTTTCTCTTGTTGTGTTATGATTAATGAATTAATAACTAATAACGAAATTTCGAAAATTAAAACAAATCAAGCAGATTTTTTTACAGTTTACACGGCCAACCCACTATTGTATAAAATTATAATGTAACATATATTGGAAAAACCAATCATATGATAGCATTGCAGACATAAAACCGTTATTTTATTTATTTTTATTTAGTTTGCAGAATAGAGAAGAATTTATTATTAATTTACCAAAAATTAGCTGGTATAAACCATACAATAAGAACTCATATAAGTAACATGTAAATTTAAAGGAAATATAATAAAGGCTACTAAAAACCCGTGTTAAACAATATAAACCCGAATAATAGTGGCTACGAACGCCTCTATATTTACCAATTTGTTCAATAGCGGTGTTCAAACATTTAAACGATACCAACAACCGGAACATAAAACCCGAATAAGACATGCAGGTGCCGAACCTCGTTAAAAACGATTAAGATTAAGAAACGTGAATAATAACTCTAAATTTTAAAAAAACATAAATTTAAATATATACAAATATATCACATAATATGACAGCAATCATTTTTCGCCGTTTCCACCAGCGACACAATTCTCCGAGAATTTTTACAAAACGAGAACTGTGTTTCATACTAACAAAATAATATGATGTTTTAATCACAATGACTGTACACACGAAAACGTTTATGACATGTAATATTATGCGTGGTACTTTTTCTTGGCAACTATTTCTCATTTCGTTAGCCACAGCGGATTTTCTCTTTGTGTAGGATTTTGCAGGCGGTGTAGTTTGAGGGGATTTTGATATCTCTTGCGTTTTCCGCATAATTCTTCAGGCAGTTTGTAAATGTCCGAGATATATATTTGGGCCGACTATCAGT
Source organism: Slavum lentiscoides (assembly GCA_032441835.1). NCBI lineage: Eukaryota > Metazoa > Arthropoda > Insecta > Hemiptera > Aphididae > Slavum > Slavum lentiscoides. Next base: position 43,040,063 of record CM063706.1, read on the forward strand.
CTCTGTAATTCCGCCCTGACATAAAATGAAGTAACAAGACTTACTCCTATTCTACTTTAATGCAAATTAATAAATGGTTGCAAATGACAATGGTTTACATTTTTTTTTTAAATTTTTATTTGTCTGCTTGTCCGTTCTCTTTTATATAACATTCATATACGGAATTCGACCCCCAAAAAAGTCTAAAAATTGGTTTCGTAATAATTAATTACATAATTTTATAATCGATATATTGAATTTAAATTTTAGTATATGAGTATGTGCTGCCGAAGCCACTACATACACTAAAGACATACAATAAAAAGAATTTGAATCAGTTTATCTCGTTTCATAAGTAATATATTAACAAATGTTCAGTTAATAATTGAAGTAATGTAATTGTTAAACGTTATAATTTGATATTATTGCAGCTACAGATTTAATGTTAGGAAATAAGATATTTAGAACATAAGATGCTTTTGCAGATGTCTGATAGACGATCTTCTTTAGTGTATGAGATGCATTCGATGTGAATGGCCGTCAAGGCTGTCTCTGTAATGAAATGTATTCGCTACATATCTGAGTTTAATTGAAAATTCGTTAACGATATATATATATATATCAAGAGAGACACTATTCAGAAGGTGCCACATGCAGACTCTTACACGTGGCATCAGGGCATCTCAAGAAACTAAGCATATTTTTATAATTTATTAGTACAGACAAATTATGCAAAAGTGGAGATGAGCAAACAAAACAATACGAGAATAAATGATTCTAGCTATGTCCTTACACATGCTCAGGAAAGGCAACTTTCAAACAGCAACCAGGGAAGCAATAAACGTAACTCATTTTTAGTTCAAAATTACTTTAAACATAAAGCCTAATAGATTCTATTTTATACATCTTGGAAAACTTTATTACATTATAACACTACAATTTGTCATTATTAATATTATTATTATTATTATTATTATTATTATTATTATTATTATTATTATTATTATTATTATTATTATTATTATTATTATTATTATTATTATTATTATTATTATTATTATTATTATTATTATTATTATTATTATTATTATTATTATTATTATTATTATTATTATTATTATTATTATTATTATTATTATTATTATTATTATTATTATTATTATTATTATTATTATTATTATTATTATTATTATTATTATTATTATTATTATTATTATTATTATTATTATTATTATTATTATTATTATTATTATTATTATTATTATTATTATTATTATTATTATTATTATTATTATTATTATTATTATTATTATTATTATTATTATTATTATTATTATTAATAACCAATCATGACGGTATTTTAAAACGTTTAAAACGAACTCATTTTTATGTAGGTCTATATTTAAAAATAAGACCTCATACATTTTTTCATTTATATTTATAATCAATTTCCATTGTATATTATTTATAAAACCGATTCGTTCTGTTATTCCTTCTATAAAAAAATCACATAACTGTAACTCGGATGAAGGGAACAACAACCTAGGATCAGGGTTAAAAAAGAGACATGATAAATAGCAAAATGCGCAAATAATAACGTTTGGCCGGAAGGGTCCAAAACGTTACGGTTGTAAACCATGTCCGGTTGTTTTTCCAGACCGTCAAAACGACTAGTAATAAATATGAATTCTTTCCGTCTCGTTTCGAAATAAATACAATTTTTCCAATATGGATTTTTTTATTTTATTTTTTTTTTTTGTCAATTGAAAAATAATTTCTAAAGGTTCAAAATTATGTGTGTGTATATATATATATATATATATTCAAAGTACATTTATTATGTTTTCGTTTATTTGTTTACTTCCAACTAAGGATTGCGTTAAAAAAAAATTTGGAGTGATTATAATAAGCAAAATTTCGACTGATTACCATGGAAATACCAAACATATTTTTAACGTGCTAATGTCGTTTACCGCCAATATGAATTAGGACTAAATTTTTACTTTCACTCCCTCGTCATCTAAGAATTACATTTCTATCTAAATTAGTTTTATGAAAACTAAATTATAGCATTATAATCGTATCAAAATCATTCATTTATTTATCGAGATTAATGGTCAAAGACTGACTCATAGCGCTAAATATGTTATTAAAACATATTAAACATTTAACATACTTAACTTAAAAGATTAACATTAACTGTAATAGCAGCAATTGCAGCGACTGCCGAGCGCTCATTGAGTTCACCAAAAAGATTGGAAACACAAGATGATCGAAAATAGATCAAATAAACTAATAACCAATAACTAATCCATAACCAATAACAGCTATAATTGCTTTTAAGAAAATGTCTCAAAATTTAATTCTTGAACAAAATTAACTTTTAAATATATATATATATATATATATATATATATAATAAATTTACATTTCAACATTTTTTTAAAGACCATGCAGCTAAATATAAAACTTGCCATCTGTTTCTGTCCTCTGCGAATTCCCTCCAACTGCTTTCTGATCCTATCGTTTTTATATCCTTCTTTACGCAATCTTCCCATGTTAACATAAGCCTCCCTAGAGGTCTTCTTCTTATAGAATCTTCTTTTATCACATGCCTAACTAAGGATCCTTGCGTACGCCCAGGCATGGCCCGCTCACATCAGTCTTCTTTTTTTGATCTCTTTAACTATGTCAGGTCTTTGAAATTGCATTTGGAGTTCATAATTATGTAATTTTCGCCATTCATTGGTTTCACTGTCGAGACCGGTCCATATATTTTTCTTAGCACTTTTCTCTCAAATACCGCTAACCTCGGTTCTTTGGGTTTTCTCAATGCTTACGTCTCAGAAACGTATAGGAAAACAAGTCGTAATAATGTCATGTATATCCTTATTTTTTAATTTCTAGAGAGGGTTCTAAATTTCAGAACTTTTTCTAATCCATAATATCTCTTATTAGTTTACTGTATTCTTAACGACACCTCTATCTTAATATCATTATCCTGCGTAATAATCGATCTTCGGTATTTAAATCGCGATATTCTTCTGAATGTACTCGTATGTCTTTCTAATTTAATGTACTGTTCTAGTCCACAATTTCTGTTATTTCTGCTATCAATTAAGTATTCCTTCTTATCATCGTTAACGGTTAATCCCACTTTCTTTGCGGCATTTATGAGTTTTCTTCTTAAATATTTTATCGTCTCTACATCATCTCCTAAGAGGGCGATATCATCCGAGTATGCTAAGAATTCTATTGTTATCTGGCCTAGCCCAATTTCTTCTATAACGTTCATTTTTCGTACTATTTTCTCTGGTACCAGATTAAACAGCACTTCAACCATCAAAACAGAGCCATTAGATCCTGGCTTATCCTTAAACAACAGCTTTGTAAAACCAATACATTTCACTCCTCTCAGAATCTAAAAATATTAAAATTAATTTATCAATAATATTGCCAACTTTGTTAATTCGCGTATAAAAATATCGAACTTGCCATTTGAAATATATTAGGTGATTAAAATGAAAGTTGGTCATACCTCCCCCTCATAACAACCATTAAATTTGGCCCTAATTTCAACGCTATATTTACTCATTTGAATATGTGTGAATGTATATGTATGTAATTATATGTCTGATTAAATTTAAATTCAATAAATTTCGTGTCATTGTATAAATGGAAAAAAAAAATTGCAAATCGTATAAAAATTGGAAATATACAATATAATTTTAACTGCAAAAGAAATAACTATTTATAATTTGTATACATAAATGTTATTTTACTTGTGTACTCACTGTAAATTTTTTTCAGGAACAATAACCAGCACAGGACGGATTGGCGAACGACTAAGCATATCTGGCACGAGATTAGACACTGGGAGTCCAGTAAGATTTGGCACCAAGTCCAGTGTAGAATCGCTCAGGCATTCTGCAGGACGACAAAGCTTACTCGACTTAGTAGGATGTAGATTTGGCGTCAGTCGAAAACCACCTCCGGTCAGTAGAGTAGTTATATTAACTTTAAATTTTATTATCTTATTTAGTTTATACTTATTTTAATCCTCTTGTAGTTCTAAACACTGATTTTAGTGTGAAAAGACATTTTCTATTATCTGTAAAACAATTTAGGTGACTTTAAACGAATCGGTTTATCGATATAAAATGTTTTAAATTTATAATATAAAATCCATATATTTCAAAACAATAGTATAATTTGTTTATATCATGAATAAATTTTAGTTTTTCCAAAATTAAAGCAAAAATCTATATAGTTAAACAAAAAATACATTGTTCTTATCTTATAGAAACTGAATATAGTTATTTTATAAACCTCTAAAACTTTAACCATGCTGAATCCGTTTGGCTATAAATTAAAAGTTAAATCGGGTTTAAAAATTGTATAGGTACATAAATAAAAACAATGTGTTTATTTACGTTATACTTACGAAGAAACAGTATTGTTTTATCCGTAATCGAGTCGCATTCAGCCAAAGACTTAGTGTTGGTGATTAAATGTAATCTTATACAGAAATCTCTTTTTCGGGAATTAAAAAAAATTAAAACAATAGATGTATTTTCAAAAAGTTTCTAGACCACACTTTCCTCGAACACCGAACACAATGATACCGTTGTGCCTGGATAAATTTTTATATATTTTGTATGGAGAGTAAAAAATATTCAATGAATACATCTTTAATCAAACTATTATTGGATAATGTTTTCTGTTAAAATTCGCGTAGTGCGATAACACTCATAAATATTTTGAACAATGTTAAAGTATCATGATTTCCTCATTTTTTTGCAATATAATTTTTTTTCGTAGTATAACTGTTTAAAATACCTAAAAAAAATAGGGAATACTCACGTGAAACAATGTACTGAACGCCATAAGGATATTCCGTGTTCATTTCCCATTCAGTGTCATTGTTTTTGAAAATAACTTATAGGTGTATGCATGTGTTTTATATTGAAATAATATTTTAATTTTTTTTTATTATTATTATTATTATTATTATTATTATTATTATTATTATTATTATTATTATTATTATTATTATTATTATTATTATTATTATTATTATTATTATTATTATTATTATTATTGATATTCTTTTAAAACCGTTTGTAAAATATTAATGGAATGTGAATCCACGTTCAACCATTATCCATGTATAAAGTATTGAATTGGATCACCAAAATCGTCATCAAAACATGATGAATAAACTCATTATATCCTTATTTCTATGCATAATGTTATTTTAAGCACAAATTGAATCACCCCGTTTAATTATTAGGTACTCGGATCTATTTATTACGATTTGACAAAAAAAAAGTTACAGCAAAAGATTAAGGGGATTGAAAGCGGGCATTTTCTCTCTCAGTTTTACACGTGAACCATAGCAAAATAGATTTTTCCTGCTTCCAACGTACCGATCCATCTAGTGATGCTATAAGGATTTTGAAAACAGATTTAAATTCCTCATGAATTTTACTGTAGAACGACTTTCCCACTTTTTTCATTTTTTTTATCTTAAGACCTTCAAAAATTTATTATTAGTAATTTTTTTAAGGATTTATGAAAAAAAATTAGAAATGCGGGAAAGTCGATCTCAAGTAGACTTCACGACGAATTCAAATCTGTTTCCAAATTTCTTATCGCACCACTAGATCGATCGGTGCGTTGGAAGTTGGAGACGTCTATTTTATTATGTTTTGTGTGTGTAAGACGAAGAGAGAAATTGCCCGCTTTTAATCCCCTTAAAAACAATCGCCGTTTTAGTATTCGTTAAAATACAATATTGACACACTGAATCCGACCTTTCGATTGAAATGTATCACGTGATATTTACTGCGATAGAGTAATAAACTTTATCTATTCTGTACATATTTAAAGACACTTATCGATTATGACGTTTTGATTACAATTTACAGTACTAAAGTATTCGAAAAAACCGTTTAATTTGAAAAATGTTTTTGTTATAAATAAAATCCTTTCTCCTTAGACAGACCTTTTCATAATTGTTTCATACTCGTTGGTATCTAGCAATACTACGTACTTACATACCTCCGGGTATACTACCAAGTCATTTACGTATATTTGTTGTGATTATGTTATTCCTAGTTCCACCGATATTATTTCTTTTTTTCTCACACTTACACGGTACCTTCGACACGTTTATACCAGTGGCGCAATTAGCTCAAACATTTGAGAGGGGGGCTGAACCCACCATAATATTAATTTAATGTGACCTATAGATGTAGAAACCCCCAAAGTAATTAAAGGGAAATACTAATGAGAAATGAATAATGATACAAAATAATTCAGTATTATTGAATGTATGAAATTTTTTTGGTTATTTTGTATTGTAGTTAAATAACATAAATTGTACTTAATATAAGAATAGAGGGGCTCGATACGATTTAGGGGGGTAAACTCATCCTAGACGCCCCCTAGTTGCGCCACTGATGTAGACTACCATATAAGAAATACATGTCACGTCCCAAATAGCCGCGACTGAGAATTGAAGGGCTCAGTGCAACAACCAGACAAGTCCAGTTCTTGAAATTTTTCATGAATGACATTAAACCGAACGAAACTTTTAAAAATATCAATTTTATTTTACAATTTTACAAAAAAGCATCTTTGAATAAATACAAATATTTCAGTTAATTTTATTTACGTTTTATATATAAGCCTTACATCACCAAACATTGCATTGAAATTCGAAACGTGTAACTTTTCCCAGTTTTACTATAAATTAATAAAATAGTATTACTCGAAAAACGTTTTTTACGTATATTTTTTGTTATTTAATAATTAATAAGACAATATTTGTACTTTATTATAATATGTATAATAATAAAAAAACCGATAATTCCGAACTCGTCCGGTTCTTGTCCGGAAAATACTTAATCAGACAAGTTCAAATGCGTGGTATCTCCGTAAATAACGATCGGACACATAACTTAAATACCTTGACACGTACCTTACGCAGTACTAACCACAAAAAAAACGTTATTCAAAACCATCAAAAAATGATTTTCGATAGAAATATTTTTTTTTTTTTTTAAACCGACTTCAAAAAATGCACTAAAAAGTATGAAATAATCAATAACCTTTTTGAAATAGGTGCCGAATTTCAAACAACATTACATTGCAGCAACGCATTTTATTAATATATTTGCAATAAATTAATATATTAACAAAATGCGTTTCTGCTGTGTTACGTTGTTTGAAATTCGGCGCCGATTTCAAAAAGGTTATTGATTATTTCATACTTTTTAGTGCATTTTTTAAAGTCGGTTTCTTTTTTGGTTACGTACGATATTGTAGACCAATTCTCGTGAAATCGGAAAATATAAAAAAAAAAAAAAATACAAAAAACTAAATTACTGGCCGAATACTGGGCCAATATTTACAAAATTAATACGGGACCACCGGGAGTTGATATTGTTTCATATAAAAAAAGATTCGGTTCATAAATGACGGACTTATGAGGTAACGCGCATTAAGAAAAAAAAAATACAACCTAATTGAGTACCACCTCCATTTTTTAAGTCGGTTAAAAAATTGCACTTATCCGGTTGTTACACAGAGCCCTTTAATTAGAAGATTAGAACACAGGTTTCCTCTGGCCATATTCGTCAACCGTTTTCCGTTCGTTGTGTGCAGACGTGTTTCTCCAACTCCCGGGATTCTTTGGCGCCGGCGTACACGAACCGGACGAGCGGTTGTCTGCCGGGCGGCATAGCCAGCTCGGACTCGGACATCGCGGCCAAGGCCGGTGGCAAGCCGTCCGTCGGTCAGCACCGGCCGAGCCGGGTGAACTTTGACGGGGTCGACGTCGGAGGCGGCGGCGGCGGCGGCGGCGGCAACGGAAGCGCGAACGGTAATTCCGGTGCGGCGTCTGCGACGACGGGCGGCGGAGATGGAGGTGCCGGCGGCAACGACGGCAGTGGCGGCGGGGCGGCCGGTGGTGGTAGGGGCAGAGGCGGCAGCACGACCGGCCGGGCGTCGTACAACAACGCGCGCGGTTCCATTTGCTTTGACGGTGGCCGGCAGAAGAACGGCGGTCCCCGGCAATATCGCGACCGGACGTCCGATCGGGTCAAAGGCATTCGGTGGTCGTTCGTGTTCGACCCGGCCGGTCAGTTGTGCTACTACTGGAACATGGTCGTCTCCCTAGCGTTCCTCTACAACTTCTGGGTGATCATCTACCGGTTCGCGTTCAGCGAAATCAACCGTGAGTGTTTAGCGCCCGCGTACGCCGTCCACAACTAAATGTTTACGCTAGAAAACCCGATAAATTACAGTTGAAATTTGAAAAAAAAATTCAGTTACCGAGAGTGAGGATGTGAAAAAACAGACGATTTTTGTATTAGATTAGGCGTGCGCCAATTTTCACGGGTCTCGTATAGGAGTGTGGAGGATATGAGAGAGAATAGATAGAAATGGTTCGAACGTGTTATTTACAGAGATGATTGAGAGGTCGTGACTCACCAGACTCGCGTAGTGGCGCGACCAGAATTTTGTTAAGGTGAAGGGGTTCCATACTTGTTTAAACATAGACATTTCAACTAAAAAAAAAAAACAATCCGGTATATACAAAATACATAATTATTTATTTAATTATTATGTAATTATAATCACGTGTATAATATTATATAATTTTCATTGAAGTTTTATCATATTCAATTTGAATCGTATGAAAAAATTTTCAAACATTGAAATCTCAATGGGGGGTCCGGACCCAAAATCTCCCCCTTGAATACGCCCCTGAGAGGTTTTGTGGAAATGTGAATGTAGAACGGAAAAGAGGAAGTCCGAAAAAGAAGCGGATAGATGGAACTGAGGGTGTTATAAGAACAGCTGGTGTGAACAAAGAAGAAGCGGAAGATTATGAAGGTGTAGCATTAACCTTATGTAATTGAGAGCGTAAAATAAAGAAAAAGAATTAAATTATCGAAATACTTTACAATATTCGTATAGAACAGTGGTACCTAGTTTAATCACTGCTCGCCATCTGGCTCTCGAAAATACTATATGAAACGGTCTACACCAGAAAGGTTTCCAAACTTTTCATAGATGCGACCCAATATAAACATTTCCAAATTTCGATGAACCGGACATATTTTATTTTTTTTTTTTGGTAAAGAATATAAATAAAATATTAACAATATATTTTAATAATAAAAAAAAAAATCATTACAATAATATTGTGTAAAGTCAGATTAATTTGGCTTCCACAGTTTAAGAGCCTCTGGTCTAGACCAGCTTTTTTCAGCTAAGGAATCGTAGACATGATTACGAACCATCTGTTTTTGGTCATAAGATATACATATAATATTATTATGCGAAATACGCACAGAGTTGCATTGGATCGCGAAACTTTATGTGCTATAGGATGAGCTGCGAAGTCATAAAGATATTATCATTTAACTCAAAGTCGTATTATTTAGACGGTCCGGAAAGTAAAAAGCCGCCCTCGAACTCGAAATTGTTTATGAAATAAGTAACTATAAACAGAGACCAGTTGTTCTTATCTCTTACAATTTAAAACGTGTATTATAATTCATTGTGTTTATTATATTCATTTTATTTATTATATTTAAGTATTTCGACGTTTGTTTAATTTTAAACCATACATTTTCCCTAGGGCGTATATAATATATTAATTTTAATTATTACACTCATATACAATTTCAATGATACGTTAGAGTAATAAATTATATAATATTATTTATATACCAATAAAATATTTCACAAGCTAATTAAGTAAAACATTTATTTATAAGTTATAACTTAATATACATTTTTATTAATGCACGTTGATAAATGAGTAGAGTGATTAATAGAGTTACCTAATTTTCGTTTTTTTTATTCATGTAATATGTTATCCAATTTATTAAAAGAACCATCTATAAACTATTTATGCTATTTTAAACACGCAATATATTCTTCCCATTTTAATGTAATAGGCATATATGTAAATTTAATATTACTAATAAAAATTTCAATAGTTTCTCGTCTTGTAATTCATATCAGTAAATTTCAAATTCAAAATAACCTATCTATGATCTATCTACAAAATAAATACTTTTTTTACATCAAAAAATTAAATTGTAATACGGTGGATTAAAATTTAAAATAAATTTAAATGACACCTTTATGAAAATCCATTAACCCCGTATTATAATTTATCTATCTTATAATATAACGAAATTAAAATAATATGCTTACACATCAAACGTATTTAAATGAGAATGCAATAATTTGTAATGTTGTACAATCTTACAGTACATAGTTTATATAATATATTTAATTTCGAATTTTGATACAAGTACACTATATTCGGTCATAAATTGTGTACTTTACATCTGACGAAAATTGATTTCAAATTTGAAATCGGTAAAAAAAATGGTTGAGGTGATTAAATTCACATTTTCTTAAATTCACCAGTGTTCGACGCCGAAACAACCTGTCAGCAAAATATCTAATGGAGTTTAACAGTAAAAATGAAAAATATTATTATTTTTTAAACATTGGCGTGAAAATGATTTTTCCTTTTTTTAATGTTAGATTTTTAGTCTCTGAAACGATGTTAGGTATGACATAGTACATTTATTTTGTGACATCAAATTAATGTCAGCATGTTTCAACTTCATTAATTCGTTTGGATTTTTGGATAACACATCTTTTGCTTCCGACCAATCGATACTTACCATTATAAAGAAGCGATAAAATATAATAAACAATTGTCGATTCAAAATATTTCCTATAACAATTTTATTATGTGATTGGTTCAGAAGTAATCAATGCCAACACATAATTTTAACCACTCCGGCAACACGGTCGTAGTAGGATTATATTTTCGGTGCTTACATAAGTGTTTACATAATTGTATGATTTTGTTTTTTGTAAGTACAGAAAGATTTTACTTCTCATAAATGAGATTTAACCGGCCATAGCGATTAATATCCATTTTCATCATTCATATACAATGAACGATTCTCCTCTCCCGACATATGCGTACCTGCCTATCATGTTACGCTGATTATTTTTTCTACCATATTTTTCTTGGAAAAAAATAGTAGTTCTCGGAAATATCAATGTTGTGTGAATTGAGTATGTAGTTTCCGTTAGTGCTCTGTGCGGTCCGATCTACATTAGTCTGCACCTGACTACGGTCCGATATGGTTTAGTCCGAATGAATAAAAATGAATCTAAGGCTTTTATCGTTCGTTTTCCGTAATTTGTTTTTTTGTTCAATATTTTTGCTCGGCTAAAATTATAATATTATGTTCTTTTTGTTTAACGTGTTCGATCATTGCTGGTTTTTCTATTCTTAGGTAATCTACGTCTCTTTTATGTTCCCCTATCCCTACTTCGATTCCTGTTCCTATTTGTCCTTTATATGATTTCTCAAACGAGTATAGTATTTAGAAAACTTCTGGAGTTCTGGATTTCTGATATTTTGCCTTTCGGATTTCTAAATATTGACCCCATTTTTATATTTGTGTTTAAAACGGTTCTACTATACAATTTTCTCACGACTCTTTTTATGCAACTTACTACTCTCTGTACTTATGACATGGAAAAAATAGTCCATTTGCAGATCTAGACCAACACATTTAAAGGTTTACCCTTGGGATATGTTTATGCTGCTGGTGGTAAAAGACACATTTATTGTAGATGTTTGAATTTGGATGGTATAAGACAGAAGGTGTTAGAGGAATTCGAAGTATATAAGCTGGTATCTTGCTGCTAATTCCGGAAGAATCACGCACTTTTAATGATTTTTTTTTTTTATCAATTCCCATTTCTTTGGTTTTGTATTATTTTTTTTATAAAACGAGTTATGTTCAAATCTATATATAACGCTGGTGTATGTGTGTATCATAGGTAACACGATCATTGTATGGTTCTGTTTGGATTACCTATGCGATCTACTATACGTGATCGACATACTTTTTCACTTCCGTACGGGATACCTAGAGGACGGCGTGTTGCAGACGGACGCCTCCAAGCTGCGAAACCATTACATGAACTCGACTACGTTCTACATCGACTGTCTGTGTCTGTTGCCTCTCGACTTTCTCTACTTGTCCATCGGATTCAATTCGATTCTTCGGTCGTTCCGAATAGTAAAAATCTACCGGTTTTGGGCTTTCATGGACCGCACCGAGCGGCACACCAACTACCCGAACCTAATCCGGTCCGGCAGCCTCATCCACTACCTGTTGGTGATATTCCACTGGAACGGATGTTTGTACCATATCATCTACAAGAACAATGGATTCGGCAGCAAGAACTGGGTGTACACAGACTCGGACGCCGAAGAAACAGACACGGTCAAGAGGTACCTGCAGAGTTACTACTGGTGCACTTTGGCGCTGACAACCATCGGTGACCTCCCCAAGCCCAGGAGCAACGGCGAATATGCGTTCGTCATCTGTCAGCTACTGTTTGGCCTGTTGCTATTCGCCACCGTGCTTGGCCACGTGGCCAGTATAGTGGTCAGCGTGAGTGCCGGCCGAAAAGAGTTTCAAGGTAAGACACACGTCAACCACAGTCGTCAAATCATTCATAATATTAAATATATCATTTATATAGTATTTTGTTGATATACTTGGCCCTTAATTTACGCCTTATATATTACATATATATTCCTAGTGTTTCTTGAATCAGCTATAAAATACCAAAATGTCCCGTTTTTTAAATAAATTAGTTTCAATATTATATACGGTTAAAGAACCGTATTTATATGATTGTATGTGATATACAATATATATATAATAAAGCTAAAAAGTATGTCATCTACTTATAAGACGTACCTAAAAAAGAGAATTTATATTAATTTATGTGTTACCTATGTAATGATGATTCATTTATAAATTTGTTTAAATTATTGTTTTTCTTATCTATTTTTTTAAAATTATAACTAAATTCACTAAAATAATCTTTTTTATAAAAATAGAATAAAATACATATTTACGATTAGTGACTGACGAATATATCAACGAAATAAATCCGCAATAAAACTACGATATTTTTGGAATTATCTGAATAATTTATTCGATATAAGTCCATAACATTAATGGTAGCTATTAAATAGTGTTCATTAATTTCCTTAACGACGTTTCTTTTAAATATTAAATTTTGTCTACATGAATAATAACTGAACACTAAACTATTTTGTAGAAAAAAAAGTACTAATTAATGCGTATCGAAACTCCTAATGACAACGTTTTTTTTCATGTCATATCGTTTTAATACTGTTATCTACGTAGATTTTACACAGCATCATGCTTTACATAATTCAACGATTAATTATAACTTAATTTAAGTCTTTAACTGTAATACCAGAAATCGATATTTCCACATAACCTAACCTAAACTAACCTTATATTTCGAAGCATATATAATTTAGAATTAAATAATATTATTGCTTACACTACTCTAAATTTTTTCATAATTTTCAAAGTAATTATATTTATGTATGTTCATACTTCTATATACACTAATCATATAAAATATGTCCATTTCCTTGGAAATTCAGTGATGAAAATGTATGACGTTGTCCAATGAGAAGACTCAAATAAATTCACTCGGAAATAACAAATATTTGTATAATCCTTTGTTCGAAAAATAGTATTTTTATTTCAAATAAAAAAATAGTGTCAGGGGTTAGGTAAGATTAATATTAGGTTAGTACAGATTTATATAAAATTAAAATAATCACGTGAATCGACATCTTAACGCGTGCGTTTACAGTATACACCACAAGTACCTACATAAAATAGATATAAAAAAAACACTAAATCCATGTGCTCGTACGAAATGTATAATAATAGAAAGTAATTTTAGCGATGATGTCGAAGAAACTACTCTTGCGCAAGAGAGAGGTAAACATCTGCGGGATTAACTGATTTAACATCTACCCTCCCAATATCCCGCGCTTCATTTTCATTCCTTTTTTTCGTTTTTCTGTACAATCCACATTTTTCAAACGTTAATACGTTATATTTTATTCTAAATACGTATATAGACAATAATATTATACGATTTCCCAAAGCGATAATTAAATCGAATATGATAATATATACAGAGAGTTTTCCGTTTTGTACCACCATCACTGTCTGGTCCAGGCGACATTTGCGTAGAAACATGCATAAAGCCAAACGTATTTCAATATCGTCATAAAAACCATCGTTTTCCGGAGATTTAATCGAAATTCCAAAATTTAACACTGTGTTGCTGCATTTTTGTTTGATTATCATTATAATTTAATGTCAAATTTACACATTTCACTATTAAAATAAATATAAAATGTTTAAATGGTTTGAGAAAAAAAAAGGTGTAATACGGAATAAAATTCGTCACATTTATTGATATTTGGTATTTTCGTAGTATATACAATATTATGACGTCTATAAACGAGTTTTCGAACTACCGATTTTTGAGAATTGACTAAACTGACTTATAAAATATTATCATAATGGTATAAGTACATAAACATCATGAAGAAATAAATAATTTTTAAAAAGTTTCGAAACACAATACATTATAACAGTTTTGTTGAAAACGTATTCAACCCAGAACCTACAAAATTATTTTTCTCGTAGAAATATCAATATCGCAATAACGAATACGTCATGTATTTTTATTAACATGTGATTCTATTTTGCAGATGGTACTGCTCAATGTAAGTAAAGACATGTAATGTTTACAAAACTATTAAATTATTGTTATTTTAAATGTATTTCTTTCGAGCTGTCACCCAATTATGCTACCTATAGTACCTATATAATATACCTACCTACAACATTTGCATATTTCCATTTTATATAACGTAACTATTATAGATCCAGTTGTATAATATCTACTCGATATCATTTCGGACGATAATTTTAATTATTTCTAAATTGTTTAAAATACACGTTCGCGAACTGTCTATTCCTTTTGACATTACTTATAGCGTCGTTTAATATTCAAATAAAAACCGTCGTAATATATACGAGTATTCTAATGAATTTGCCTCATTTATATGTATATTTCAATAAGCCCCGGTCTACCAGATTCTTTTCAATTGTTCGCCTTAGATTTTTCTGCTTATTTTTTTTTCTAGCCTTCAAAAAAGCTTTTTCCAATTTCTCATACTTTTTTACGGCATAACGTAAACTATTTTCACTTATAAAGATCTTAATTTAAAGGTTTACTTGGGATGAAAAAACATTGCAATCATTTTCTTATGAGAAGAATGTGTAACTTTAAGTTTTTAATCACTTTCGCTTCTCAATTCAGTATAGTCTTAATCTTCTAAACCAGTGGCGGATATAATGACGAACAAAGGAACAATTTTTCTCGTTCAAAAGTGTCCCCTAGGCTCGGCCAGAACAAAAAATAAATATATAGATTATTTCAATTTATAAGATATATCAATACGAAATAGAGAGAAAAAAATTATCTTCTTTTAAACTTAATGATTTATAAATTTGTTTTGGAGAAATTTGACAATAAAATAATTACTTTAATGAGATTTGTCCTTAGACTCTCGTCGCTGATCTAAACGTATGCATTATTACACTATTTATTTTAATATTAAACATTTATCAACATTTCAGAAGGTAGGTGTTTAGACACTGGAAAACAGTCATTTTTTTTCTTATTTATTTTTTATCGTTATTATTTATTTTTGGTACAATGGGACGATTTTTATCATTATTACATAAGCTAATTGTGAATGCGAATGTAATACATACACGTCTAAATACATATTGTGTACTTGATATTTATATAATATCTTCTTGTCTCGTTTATGAACTATACATACCTTAGACACATTATAAATACCCAATTAGTTGTCAAGCATGATGCTCGTAATCCCGCGATAATGGTGCTTAAATGTAAATGAAAAATTACGAAAAGTTATATGTCTTTACCTACTTGATGCATTCTGCTTCTTAAATGTATTAATTATATTATTATACTCTTGTTTACTATATTACATTTATATTTCAAAATTTAGACTAGATAGCTTTATTTTATCTTATCAAGTATTGGGTTTCAGCCAACTAGGCTGATTCTGTAAAAAGTATGACAACGTCACATTACTGTTAAATAGATTAAATACGTCTTTTTTAAGTCTTTATAGTAAATAAATAGATATTGTATAATATGCATACATTTTTGTTTTTTATTTGTTTATAGCAAAATTGGATGGAGTCAAAACGTATATGCGAATGCGAAGAGTTCCAAATCATTTACAGACCAAAGTGATTAAATGGTTTGATTATCTCTGGCTAACACAAAAATGTTCCGACGAAGAAAAAGCCATTAGCTGTTTACCTGGTACTTATAAAAATGAATTATTCTATTTTAAATTAAAGCTCGTGTCCTTGCCATAGCCAGGAGGATTTTAAGCGTCCAGACCCTCCCCCTCACGACCAATATTTGAAATAATTTTTATTTTACTTTTACTTTTATTTTTATTTTATTTTACTATCTAATATATTTGTTCTGAAAATAATTAATAATAATAATTCGCGCGTGATAAAATAGACTAAAATCAAAAATAACGTCTTATTCATATAATTATAATAGACATGGAGAAATGTATTAATATAATGCCTAACTCACGGATTAAGATGTAACCCAATCGATCATCAGATATTATTATCAACTATTAAGTGACGTTGTGTCGTTTATCTGTTCTATGGTAGTGTTATTATTAGGGCTCGCAAGTTATAGGAGCTAAAATAGACTGAATATGCACAAAAAAACGATAAATATGCGAAAAATCGTATTAAATAATTATATTGAGTTATTTAGAATTAAATTACATTACAATATTATATAACCCAGGTACTTGAAAATATTTATATGAAATCTGATCGAAAACTGGTCGGCATTATTGATCTAAAAAATAGTACCAGTGAATGGTATTAAAAAATACGTGATATATAATATGTTTTATATATATACACTGCCCTGCTAAGGAAAAATGCTGTAAGTTTCTTTCATACCATTTTGAGAAAAATTCATTTTTATGTTTAGTAATTTTTGGTAGTTCTATTTTCACAAATATAATATTTTTCAATGTAAAATACATCATTTCTTATGGTAATATACCTCATGAATTGAATGAAAATATTCAATTTTACTTTCAATATAATAAATAAAATAAATTATATATATATATATATATATATAATAATAATAATAATAATAAATGTTCAATACTTTTGAAGTAAAATATAAATAATATTAATACTTCGTATTTTATTTTACCTGATATGTCGAATTAAACCACCAATATTTTCTTAAATATCATGTTAATAATAATATTATGGTGTAAAAATACAATTTTACAAAAAAAAAAATATATATATATATATATATATATAAATATATAAGTATACTAGCTGACCCGACAGACTTCGTCCTGTCAAAAAGATTTGTAATGTGGCAGTTTTTGTGCCTACGTATTTTAAAAATATTCTCCTGAACAGAACCGTCACCCTGGTGATAGGGCGTTGTGAATAAAAATAATTAAATAAAACATATATAATGATTTAAAAGTAAGTAATCGCTTTATTGTTAATCATGTGAATCATAATTATTATTATTATCATTGTAGTGCTTTGTGGTATACGATGTTTTTGTTTGATTACCTGGCGCATAGATAAACAAATCTGATGGTTTTCCAACACGGGAACAGGCAACATACAATTGACCATGTGAGAAACATGGGTTTTCTAGATTAATACCACAAACACTTAATGATTGCCCTGGGACTTGTTTATAGTCATAGCAAAAGCAAGACGCACTGGAAACTGTAGTCGTTTAAACTCAAATGGCACATCAGTCTGAATCATTGGGATGCGCGGTATGAGAACATCTTCTCCTTTATACTTTCCTTTGAGTATAGTTGCTTCTATCACATTGTTTAGTAATTTTTTTATCGCTAACCGTGTACCGTTGCAAAGACGCGGTTGGTTGATATTTCGCAACATTATAACCACCGATCCAACCTTTAATTGAAGATTGTGAGGTGGCAATCCTGGCAAATCCAGCGAGTTTAAAATTCCGGTGGATAGTTGACTACATCATCTTGATTAGTAGCCGAATCAACTGATTTATATATCCTCAATTCGCCTGTAATTTGTTCTTGAATTTTGAAATTTAATTCATTTACATCTATGTTTTTGCAGCCAGTATAGCTCGTTCGCTCAACCAATCATGGTTTCTGTAATTTTGAGAAACATCTGGAAACACCTTCTGAATAAATTCATCTTTTGATCGAGTTAACTGACAAAACTTTGAGGAAAGTTAATGCAGCCAGTCAACATGTCTATAGGAAATTTGCCATTACCAATGTCAATGAGTTGTTTAGAGAATATGTTTCCAGATTGGTCATTTGCAACTCGACACGCATATTCTTGCTTAAATGAAGTACTTTGACATGTTTCCACAAACTGGAGGACTTTAGACATGCATTGAGTTCATCAGCTGGCGTTGATCGTGGAATCACCGGCAATGTTTGACGAAAATCTCCTGCTAATAAAATCATTGCACCGCCAAATCGGTTATTATTGCTCCGTAGATCTTTTAAGGTTCTGTCCAAAGCCTCCAAAGATTTTTTATGTGCCATCGTGCATTCATCCCAAACAATCAATTTACATTGCTGCAAAACCTTTGCCATTGCAGAGTTCTTCGAAACGTTGCAGGTTGGAGTTTCATTGCTTTGCATATTTAATGGCAATTTTAGTGCTGAATGGGCTGTTCGACCACCTTCAAGCAAAGTTGCTGCGATTCCCGACGAAGCGAGTGCAAGTGCAATTTTATTTTGTGAGCGAATTGTTGCTAATATTAATGAAATCAAAAAAGTTTTTCCTGTACCACCAGGTGCATCTAAGAAGTAAATCCCTCCAGTTTCATCATTTGTTACTTTCATAAGAGTTTCAAATACATACTTCTGTTGTTCATTTAACAGTGGAAGATTTGTTTGAATTAATTCTTTCAAAGCGTTGAGATCATACAGTCTTTCTCGATGCAACTCTTGGTTAAAAGCGTCATGCATTGGACGATTGGGCGCGGTCAGGCCTAATTGAATTAATAGTTTGTTTGACATTATCAAGCACATGTCCTCAATTGAAATCAATGCTTCATTGTAAATTTCTTCACTGATTTGTATATTTGGATTTCCATTCTATTCTGTATTTGATACAAAATATCATCACAAATATAATCTTTGTACTTGATCCACAAATCAATTGGGTTTGATGGGAAGCATGTAGATATGATTATAGAAAACAATGTTCGTATTTGATGAGCGTGTGATGATATTACAGCATCATTGAGAGTTTGATCCCAATGAGCGTCATTTTCAAGCAATTGCAAACGTTGACAGGCTTCTCTGTAGGATCCACACATTCACCATCAACAGTTCGTAACTGTTGGAATGATGTTGGGCCACGTACATTGACTAATAGCAGTCGTAAGTAAAAACATTCATCATTGCTTGGATGTACTGAATAAATCCGGCCAATCGCATCGGTGGAATATACATCTGTATATCCTGGAACTGGTTTTCCTTGTTTCCGTCGTATAAATCTCCTTGAGGATTGATTCCAGGTATAATATTTTGGCATTTCAGAATATAGCAATGTTTGTGCGAAATCATCGTTTTGGCATGTCTCAAAAAAACCAACCAAATCAAAATGTGTGCATGTGGCAATCCTCGTTTCTGCCACTCCACAGAATACATCCAGCAGCGTGTCTCACCAAACACATTATGTTTTACGATGAAATCCATTAAAGATTTCAACTTTTGTCTAAAGACTCTGGCTGTAATATCATGACGATCAATGGGTGATTGCCCAGAGAATAACTCCTGCTTGATTTCTATCCATTGCGGATTGCATGTAAATGTGATGAACAAATCTGCTGTACCATAATGACGAACATACGACATGGCATCTTGAGCATATTCGTGCATATGCCGAGGGCTTCCGATGTATGTTGCTGGAAGAATAGTCATCCGACCGACATTCTGTGCATTTCCATCAGTATTAATCGCATCTCGAAGGTGAATATACTCTTCAGATCGGAGTTTGGTTTGATTCAACCTGATGAATGTTAATCTCTCCGTTTCAATTTTAACATACATGTCAACAACATATTTGTGATATAATCGCCGACATTTCAATATGTGATTATCTTCATTTTCCCGAATCATTAGGCGGTATGAATAATAGTTCATTGAACTGACTTTTTTGTTGGTTTCAGAACCTGTAAATAGATTTTGTTTTAATAACATTCAAATATAAAATTAAAATACATAATATAATGACTGAGATATTATCGCCATAGCTAAACTAATATTTTAGTTACCTGTAATGGGATTTGCTCCGTAGATCTTTTAAGGTTCTGTCCAAAGCCTCCAAAGATTTTTTATGTGCCATCGTGCATTCATCCCAAACAATCAATTTACATTGCTGCAAAACCTTTGCCATTGCAGAGTTCTTCGAAACGTTGCAGGTTGGAGTTTCATTGCTTTGCATATTTAATGGCAATTTTAGTGCTGAATGGGCTGTTCGACCACCTTCAAGCAAAGTTGCTGCGATTCCCGACGAAGCGAGTGCAAGTGCAATTTTATTTTGTGAGCGAATTGTTGCTAATATTAATGAAATCAAAAAGTTTTTCCTGTACCACCAGGTGCATCTAAAGTAAATCCTCCAGTTTCATCATTTGTTACTTTCATAAGAGTTTCAAATACATACTTCTGTTGTTCATTTAACAGTGGAAGATTTGTTTGAATTAATTCTTTCAAAGCGTTGAGATCATACAGTCTTTCTCGATGCAACTCTTGGTTAAAAGCGTCATGCATTGGACGATTGGGCGCGGTCAGGCCTAATTGAATTAATAGTTTGTTTGACATTATCAAGCACATGTCCTCAATTGAAATCAATGCTTCATTGTAAATTTCTTCACTGATTTGTATATTTGGATTTCCCATTCTATGAATAATAGTTCATTGAACTGACTTTTTTGTTGGTTTCAGAACCTGTAAATAGATTTTGTTTTAATAACATTCAAATATAAAATTAAAATACATAATATAATGACTGAGATATTATCGCCATAGCTAAACTAATATTTTAGTTACCTGTAATGGGATTTATCATTTTTATTGAGAAATCGTAGCCATCTTCACCTTGCCAAAATATAATGGGATATTGCAGTGCATCATATGAGCGATGTGTTTCCTTTATACGTTGTAATTGATCATTCCGACGATGTAAAACAATATCACGGGATTCCAAGTTTTCTCCAACTACAACGATAGCAACTTCATCAATAGTTGGTGCATTAAAACGTCTTGTATGTTGACCTGCAGGTGTTTTATCAGCTCTGATTACAATTTTGTGATTATCGGATGGCATCAGATCCAGGGCAGTTTTAAACAATATAATCAATTGATTGTGTTGATGAAATAAAGTTTGTAATTGTTCTACAATAGACCTCTTTACTAAATTGTTATGTGCACAACGCAGATCAATTTCTTGTGGTGAATTGCCCATAAAATAAATTTGCAGGAATTTGTTGTCGCTATCTGACACTGGTAACAGTGAACCTGCTCTGTGATATATTTGCCCTTGTATCTGTAAATAAAAAAATATTATGGTGTGGTATAAATTAATGGATTGTCGGTGATCAAACTTAAATAATATTTGATCTTAAAAGTATATATTTAGTTTTAACTAATATCTATCAAATATAAAATATAATAAAAGTGTCACTGAAACTGAAACACCATATAATATGATGACTAAGTGATATATTTCGTAATGATTAAGAAATTGAAGATTAGTGACACATCTTAACTTTGGTGACAGAAAATTTTGTTCGCTAAAATAATTATGAGTAACTGCTATAATACATACCTTGAAAGTTGGCATAAAATTTTCCCGAACTACATTTGTTGCCCCAAATGAAGTCATTTGAAAGCAATTGTTATATTGTTGGATATTTGTCAAAAGTGTATAGAATCTTTTCCTATTCCTGAAACCAATGAGTACAATGGTTCTGGTGGTGGATCCAATGGTATCAATGTCACTTTACCATTTGCGCAACACAATCCATTGGCTTCGTTTTTGTATTTTAATGCCTTACAGTGTGAGCAAACCGAGTTCATAGAACCAATAACAACACATTGGTAGTTACTGTAGTCAATTGACACATCGTAACTGAAAGCAGCTCGATTCAAACTTGCGCGATTATTAGTTGAATGTCGCGCTCGCGCTTCACGCGTTTGTGATATCCGAATTCTTTCACGTTCATTTCCGTCGTCACGTTCTTGTGCAGTACGATTAGATCGGTAATTAGCTTGGTTTGTAGCATTTCTGGTTCTTCTACCTAAATTGCTTCGTCTTATAGGAGGCATATCAAATATAAATTATTTTTCACTAATCACGAACTAAACAAACACTAACTAACTAAACACTCTGCACAAAACACGATATACGAATTTGTTTCGTGTAACAGTTGACAAAACAAACTCAGTAGATTAGGTAACAGACAACTTTTTTTAAAATTTGATATGACTTGAAGTCAAATCCTTTTAAGCCGTACGAATTGTTTTATTTATTTAAAATAATAAAACACTGTTGGTAACGCGATTTTTGTTTGACTGATGTAATGACGTGGAAACTGATGCATTTTATCTCGCGTGCCGAAACTAATACAAAAGAAACGCGAGGTTCGGAACGCGACATTAAACTGCCAATACGTATTGTGCGGCACGGCGGCCCGCGGTTTCCAGCTACCTGCAACCTATCCTTTTGTTCGTCGTCGTCGTCGTGTAGATAAGAATAAATCGAAAGTCCAAATTAATTCTACAAATAGAATTTGTATGTGTATTGGTTTATGTTATCGGTGTGCATTTTAAAATAAAATAGGAGTATTGGTGTACGCGCGATGCATGAGATTATTTTTATCGATAAACTTACGTTGATATGCGCTTACCAACACATTTTGCGATTCATTTTATATTATAGATAAAATATGTACGAAAATACATACAAATTTGGAAATATGAATAGTTTTATTTTTTCTAAAATTGATGAAATACGTATTTTAAATTTTCATTTTTTGAAATTGCCTTTATATAGAATCAGTTTTTATAATTTGATCTGCTATGTATCGAGAAATATGTATAGAAAAATATACAATTCCTACAACATCCGAGACCTAAATATTATTCAGTTTGTCAAAGTTACGTGTTTTGATTTCGATGTATTTGTAAATTATATTATAGCATTTACTTAATAACCCTCCTCCCCCTTTGACTAATTTCTGTCTACGCTAGTGATTCGTTTAATATCATAAGTAACACTGCGTTATGATTGAACTGCTGTGATGGTGCTTTGCTTCATCAGATATAAAGAGTTTTTATATCAGGTTAACGGATAACGAGAACTCGTGCAGGTAAACGGTAAAAACTGGAAAAAGAAAAGGTCGGGAAAGCGACAGATTTAAGGTTTACATATAATATAAAATATTATGTAAAACACTTTTCAAAATAAGATAATAATAATAATCTGTGCTACTGAATACATTATATATATATATATTTGTTTTTTAATAGATAAGCTAAAAGCTGAGATCGCGATAAACGTACATTTAGACACGTTAAAGAGAGTGGAGATATTTCAAAATACCGAAGCTGGATTTCTGTGCGAACTGGTGTTAAAATTAAGGCCCGTGCTGTTTTCTCCTGGAGATTATATTTGTAGAAAAGGTACCTACGTTACATCTTCACGTTTTGTAATAAACTGTCGCCATTAAAATTACATAATCAATAGACATAACTGACAGAGCGGTTTACGAACTTTTCATTTTCAGGGGAAGTCGGCAAGGAGATGTACATAGTCAGCAGAGGTAAGCTGCAAGTAGTCACTGACGACGGCAAATCAGTATTGGCTGTTCTTCGAGCAGGGTCTTATTTTGGAGAAATCAGCATTCTTAATATGGGCACAGCAGGTATTACTAACTAATTATCCAATAACACGCCATGCCTGTATGTAACACAAGTGCGAATTTTTGTTTAGGAAACAGACGGACCGCTTCGGTCCGATCGGTGGGCTATAGCGATCTATTCGTGTTGTCCAAAAAAGACATGTGGGATGTGCTCAAAGAATACCCTACAGCCCGGATCAGGCTTGAAGCGATAGCAACCAAACGACTGGAAAAGTACAAAACAGACCCGAGTCAAGACGATAAATTAGAAGGCATGTACCACTCTGCATACCGCTTAAAAACGTGATATTATTCTCTTATTATGAGTGTTAAGAAGGTTTTTGGATACAATATATTATTGTTCAATACTAATGTAAATTATATTTCCAAAGCATTCTTACGTAAAATAATAATAATATTACATATGCAAAATGATTTTTTTATGTGACGTAATTATTCGTGTTTAACTAATAAAAAATAATTTGGTTTCATTAAAAATTCGCACAAGATCAACCAATAAAATTAATTTTAAATACCTACTACGATGATAAAAACAAAAGTAATATCTGTAAATTAAAAAATATTTTAAACCATTTAAATTGAAATAAATAAAAATAAAAATGAAATTTTTTTATAAAAACTAATACGCTCTTTCAATATGTTTTATTATTTATTGAATTTTGTTCATCTTGTATCAATTTTTTTTTTTAATTAATAAATTATAGCACTTCGTTATGTAATTTAAACTTGACAGTTTACAAGATTGCGTATGCAAGATTAATATTACCATTTTGTCATGCTTAAAAATCTATAAGTTTATAACAAATTTTGAATATCCCATTTACAATACTCTGATCACAACCCAATAATAATTCTTACCGTATTCAGTGAAAATAATTAAATTTTTTCTAAAATTTTTTATAAAAATAAAAGTATAATATAATTAAAAATAGTTTTTTAATGCATTGGCTATTATCATATAGGATTGGTCGGGAGACGATGTAAATCGACGCCCGGGATCGTGGAGAGTCAAATAAAAGTAGAAGAAGAAATGTGGATGCAATCAAATGAAGCCCTTTTAAGACCAATGGCTATGTTCAATAATAACATCAACAACAGATCGTCTTTCAGTCCAACTGCAAGTCCTAGTTTCAGGTGGGACAAATTACTAAATGAAATACAATTAATGTAATTGTCAATTGACAAAAATGAATAAAACAATTCAACATGCGATAATATCGCTCTTACAGATCAAATGCTGCAGCTACTTTAGAATCACCTCTGTCCAGTAAATATTCACTAGATCAAGAACATCACCATCACAATGCTCAAGATGCTCAAAAAACTCCAGCAACGGCTTCAGGTAAATATCCACTTCACTTCCACTCCATTTTACATAATATATATGTAATATTTTATTTTAGGCGTAACTACGGATGGGTCTATGGTGTCCGCGTTGAAAGCAGAAATTAACCGACTCCAAGAACGTTTGATTGCCGTGGAAACGGAGAACTTGTATCTCAATAAAAAAGTCACACAACAGCGGTGGGACATGGACCACCGGCTCGCCGAAATCGAAATGCAGATTTGTAAAGACGTCGGGAGCAGTGCAGATAGTAGTTGTGATGACAACGAAAGAAATAAAGAGTCGATAATTTAAGACATTATGGGGAATTAGATTTAATAGGAAATTTATAAAAAAAAAAAAAACAGATTCATCTGCGCAAAAGACTGACGTCAATATAAACTATATCGAGTATTATTTTTTTTGTTTCATTTTTTTTTCATTTTACAATAACCAGGGTGAAATTTAAATTGTAAACCCCAGGGAAATATAAATAATTCGGCTTGTATAATAAAAAAATAAAAATAAATAGAAATAGAAGAATTTACTAATGTTGCATGAAATTATCTCGTCAGGAATAATTCATTCTTCCGCCGCACAAAAAATGAAAAATGATATGTAAAATATCCCGTGTAAACGATTGATGAAGGGCTTTAACGAATGATAATAGAGTAAACAAATACCAAAAAAAAAGAACTCCACTTAGTGAAATATTCTTGTCTCACATATTAAGATTCCTATCATCATTAAAATAATTTTCTCATGACATGTAAATTAATATTACTATTAAGATATAGTTTTTATAGTTGGAATTAACCGCACTCAAGCCAAAGTTAGAATATTTATGAAATGTTCTTAAAGTCCAATTTATTTTCTGAAGTTTTTTTCTTTTCTTTGCTAAAAATTCCTATATTTATCAAATTTATTAAATCGATTATGTTGTGGTAATTAAGTACATTTATAATTATTTTAGTATGTTTTTACTCAAAGTGTAATAGATAATTATTATAACAATAGATAATTATTTTGGGGACCAAAATTTTGAATAAAGCGGTCAACGATGATGTCATCTAATTAGAGACGGAAAATTAATGTACATTTTTTTTTTAAATATTTGTTTTAATTGATTCATTCACATTTTAGATTCCTAACAATTTATTGTGGTTATTTTAAAACTATTTAGATACCTAGTTGAATATATTATTATGAACACATTTTAGCGGTAACACATACACACACACACACACACACACACACACACACAAACATATAGAAATTTAATAATAATAACAATAATATACTAAGAGCTTTTTTTTTATATATATTTTTTAAACGTGTTATACTAATTATTCGTTTGACGCCACTTTTTATTTTATTAGATTGCCAGTATTCCTAAATTACTTATTATATCCTACATCCTTCAAGCAATACACAAGCTTGACCCTCTTTTTTTCGTAATCTAACTTTAGGCTAGCGATTAATACCTATAGAGAATTATTGTATAAAAAATTTATTTGTGAAAAATATTATATATTGTAAATAAATTAAATAATATTACATTGTAAGATTGTCATTACGTAAAATGTTGATTATTTTGTTGCTTTATTATTACAATAATTATAAACTCTTATGCAAAGTGTCTTCGAGATAGTTGAAAGATAATAAACAAATTGATATAATTATTATTCATTTTAAAATTAAGTATCAGATAATAATAATTATAATTTTACACATAAATATAGAAACCACATTTATCTATATAGTTGAATACAATAATATATTTAAAGAAATTAAATAATAATTTAAATTACTATAACTAATGATGTTTACCTAAACAAATTAATAAATTATTTTCTCATTCAAACTTATTTTAAATAAAATATTATAAATTTTTAACAAATTTATAGGGATAAATTTCAAGACACTTTGTATAAATTTAAAACTATGAGTATTATATTATTAACTAATTTATAAAACTTAAAATGTATAATCAATTTTTTTTTATTATTATTATTATTATTATTATTATTATTATTCATTTAAATTTACCAACAATTTATTAAATTGATATGTTGTTACACTGTGTAATAGAACCGTACATCGATTATATAATTCAAATAAAGTTTATGAAATATTATTTACTATTTCACAGTATTTATTGTTCTTTTTTAATTTTCAGAATACCTATTTGTACTTATTTGACTGATTTAGCAATAAAATTATCAGAATGTATAATTTATGAATACTTTTACTAAATACAAGAATTTTTTTCAAATATTTCACTGATACACGTGACACTGGTTTCTCTTACATCGAGTGATAATCAAAAGGTGACACAAACTCATGAAAAGAAAATATATATGAATCGTCCATGCCAAATATTTTGGCTGTGATAACTAATGTATTGAAACTAAGTTAGGTCAGTTTGGAATATTATAACTGTTGACTTAGATTTATAATTATTTCAACACCAAATATCAAGTACCCTGGCGTCCATATTAATGCGAAGATGAACTTCAAGGTCTATATGGAAGTTCTATTGTAGAAATGACACCCAAATAAAAAGCAACAGCAATCAAAAAACTAGCCTTACTTATGCAAAATATACGGAGTGTAGTTAACCATTACAATGATAGTCCACCTACTGGCCTATGAACCGGCTCAATGACATAACGAACTACAAGGAAAATAACTTTACAATAAATGGCGAACAAGTAACAATGTGTCTGGGAGAAAAATAGGACCAGGTGCTGGACATTCCGAAATTCTGAATGATCCACGATATCAAAGCCTGGTTTGTTCGAAAACACAGTGGGATAAATTACCAAATAATGTATAATAATGTAATAATGTCTGGGTAAATTCGATAAGTTTTCCGTCTAATTTTGTGAAAACGGACGAGTGGATTGATCCTGACATTGTAGAACATGTTTCTTATGGAATGCATGGTACCACTAGAGAAATAATATCCAAGGGCACTTGGAGGTGAATGAGTGGAGTCTAGACAATGCGATACTAACTATGCTAATGTATAATAAAAATTGTAACCGATATCTAGCTACTTTGTTCGAGTGATGGTAGAGCGAGAGAAAGAAAAGCGATGCACGCGATACTCAGAAAAAAGGCCAGCTGAGGCTGTCTAAACAGGATAACAAATAAGATTAAAATATATAAGTAGCCAAATGCGGAATTTTAAAGGTTAAGGTCTTTCATAAACTGTAATTATATATATATATATATAAAGAAAAGCCTACACAAACCTTGATACGTGTCTGCGTTCGTATTTCTCTAACCAGTCGCCAGTGAGCAACAATGGATACCATCATGAAGCATACACAGTACACACTTATTGTATTATTTATGGGGCGTGGTGCGGTGAGGACCTCTGCCGCTGACGTTGAACCGGTTGCCGCCGGAATTGTGTCTTTTTTTTGTTCAGACTTACTGCATACTTTTTACTTGCTATCAATTATAAATTAAATATCGACATTCCATGAAGCTTGTATAGTCTAAAATGAGAAATTTCTACCCACGAATTCACTGTGATAGATTCATAGATACGAATAGATACACCGTGTTTGCGTTCATTAACAAACAGAAGCAGCAATGTTATATAAACGTATAAAAAAAAAATCACGTATTATGTCAAGATTTATGTAGTGTGTAAGTACGTTTTTGTCACTGGTTAATCAAACCCTTTACTGTTATGCAGATTCAGTATGCTTATTGAACACAACAGTAAGTAATTTCTTCTTTCATTTTCCATGAATAATTTTAAAAAATAAATGAAATCGTCAATAAACACATGGTAGAGAATGGTTTTTAAAAATGTCAAAAAATGTATTTGAAATCGACGTTTTTATAAATCGAAAAGAGGCAAATTTAGATTTTACCTAGGTCAAAATATTGTATTGCGACGACCTGAGTGTTTAATAAAACCCTCAGAGGCCCCCTTAAAAAACAAAAATCATAAACTAGTCGAATTTGGTTTGAATGCTAACATTCGCCAAAAATCAGTTTGTAAATGTTATCATAATGATATCCTTATACCTACATATTGTTTACATAATATAATATAATTATTAATTTTCAATAATTTCACAATAACATGCTCAATGCTCATATTTACACAGAATATGGTTGAATTAATTTTCAATTTGTTTAATTAATTTTTGCGAAATGTTGTTTAATATTAATAATAATAAAAAATCAAGTAAAACGTAATAATTCTTCACCTCTGTTATTAAACATAAATATCGTACATGGCATATTATTACTACTAAACCTTATTTGCATACTTTTTCCCTATAAAGACTTTTAATCTATAGAAAAATAGTTCAGAATTAACCAATTACATTATTATATCATCAACAGATTATTATAACTCAAATTAAACATTTTTTTATAAAGAGTGATTAATATGACCCAGTTTTATTCCTGTTATAAAAGGTTTAACGGAGTCATGGATCCATGAATCATAAAATAACACAAAATCTGAAAATAGGCATACGTTTCGCCTTCATTTTTTTTCTTCAAAGTGCGAAGAAAATAAAATAATGTGAGAAGCTTTGCTTTTAATAATATACGTATATGACATTGTAAAGACTCAGATATTATTATTGCAGTTCGAATGTAATAAGTCGGGTTGGCGTCCGAATGGACGCATCTATTATTAAATGAGTTGGTCTGGAGTGTACTTCTTGGATTTCGCGTTATTGGCCTCATCAGTGCTTTATTTTTGTTCACTTAATTCATATTCTAAACAATTATTGTTAATGCGTTTGATTTATTTCTTATTATTATATTTTATCCTTTGATATTAAATTTAGAAAAACGCAGCATAATATATGATTACGATGGAGAAAATAATATCATTACGAAATGGACCTGCTATAGACACCCGTAAATATATGTATGAAATATAAATACTAATTGTATATTTAATATAATCACAAAAAATAGGATGCAATTCAATTACATTTTTAGATTATTTTATGATTATTGCACAAGAAATTTAAACAATTTTTTTTTAAAAGCAATTTTTAAAATTGTTATTAATTAGTTCCATGGCACCAGGTATAAAAGAGCCGTTATTTCAATATTCGACCTATTTGCCTTCTTTCTACGAATATGTACGCATTATGCACGTTAATAAGTAGTTTGACATTTTATTTCACTATTGAATAATAAACCCATCGATTAAATATGCAGGTACTAACCTCGAGGCTACTGCATTAATTTTTAAAATATAGGAAATAATATCCTTTTTAACCCTTTGCGTTCTTCGGTATACTTAAAAACGATATTAATTAACAGCTGTACAAATGACCTATAGATTACAAAGATACTAATATTATCTAGTAGCACTGATTTTATAATATAAAATATATTGTAAAATCAATGTTAGTAGTAACATACTTATAGTTTTTACATGATGACATCATTAACGCAAACAAATATTTAAAATTTTTCTAATCAATTTAACGTTCGTGTCGATAAATAACATAACTCTAACATAAATACATTATGTACAAGATATGTGATTTTAACATGTGTTTTTATTAAATGTATTCGAAAAACGCAAATTACGTTTAAAAAACTACAATAAGTATTGTGTGTACTAATACATAATGAAGAACATTTTAAAGACTGACAAAATTGTATTTGTAAGTTAATAACAATTTACCCCCATAAATACGCTCTGTAAATATTTTCTTTTTCACGACAATAATATTCAAATATTTAAAACAAAAATATATACCTACCCAACTGTAGAGCATTATAATAGTAATGCAAAAAGTAAAGGAAAAATTATTCAGCAATTTCAAAATTATATTTTCAGACCATTAAAATGTGATAAAATTAGTCATTTTATAATTATTTTTCTAATATGCGTCATTACTAAATTATTTTATGATTGCAATATACACGTTTTACTAGCAATGGGTACATTACACAGAATATACTCAGAAATACCCGGACACATCGCGAAAGTGTCTCTTTTTATCTGGGCGTTCATCTAAATGTGAATAATCGAGTAGTATCTTATACGGTCTCTTTTATAATGTCAATACACAAAAGTCCCACACTATAAGTCGTATCGTATACAGTTTGTTTTTATACCGCATACAGATATTTTTTATCTATTTCTACACCGTAATCGCTCTCTAGAGAGAGCCATCCATACGCTGATAGTGGCTGATTTCAGCAGCTAGACCAGTAATTCCATGAAGTGGGTATACAGGTTAGTTAGGTTTTCTTTACAGCGTCGAAATTTATTTGAGCTGTAATTGAGTTACAGTTTTTCAATTTTCAGTTGGGGGGAAGACGACGATGGTCAATGGTAAATGGAGTGATATAACACAAACTTATGTTTATATTATTGTCTCATAGACATATTATTTCATAACCATAACACTTCAGCTAATAAGACGGTAAGAATTGCACGGTCTTCGACAATTTCATAATATTAAATAGCGTATAATTGTTAAGACGATGTAAACACAGAAAAAACAACATATTTTTCGATCGTTGCAAAAATTAAAATTTTTCTTTTTTTTTTTTATTCTATTATACAACAATAAATTTCGCAATATAAAATAAATATATTTTTGTAATGATTTTAATAATATTTTGATATACCTACATAACTTGGATTATAGTTTATCTAACAATTTAATGAACGATATTAATTATGTACGTCTTATTTTATTGTTTCAATTTCTACCAAAATGTTCTACAAAGTAGGAGTAGGATATTATTTTTACACAATTTGAAAAATAGCGTATATAATAAAATATTCATATTCAACCTATTTTTCCGGAATTCTAAGAACTGCAGCTAACGATGCGCGTTAATAAATGGTATCATATTTCATTATTTAATTATTTATTTCTAAACTTAATATATATGTGCTGACCTTGGCTCTTCAATTCAGTGGTATATTATATTGGTTATGATAACTACAACTTTGACACCAGTATAGTCTGAAACCTACGGTACACAAGTCTGTGGTGTATTAAAATAATAGTTAAGAGTGTGAATAATCGTCGATTCAAATCAAAGGTTTTAATTAAAACTATTGTTTAATTTTAATATTTACAATAGTATAAATTTATAATTTCAAAATTGAAAATTCATAATAATAATATTTGTAGGTTGCAGTTCGTACAGTTTGAACGGATTCAACATACTTACAAAACTAACAATATTTATCAAATGGATCGGACAAAAGAAAACGAATACATATTCGATTTTAAAATGGCAAAATTTCTCAGCATTTTTCAAGTACTAAATCCCAATATTACTAACGTCTTTGGCTACAATATTTGTCACGTTATTGGTATATTCTTCGTATCACTCATGCTCGCTTCATCGATGTTGTGTCCATTTATTTTATACAATTCAACGGATAATGTGGTCGCGTTCGTTTACTATTTAGGATGCTTGACAAATTTTGTATTCGTCTCCTACAAAGTTATAAACATCCTGTGGTATTCTAAAGACATATGGAAATGTTTTGACATCACAAATTATAAATTACTATCGTATCAACACTATAATAAAAACATGTTCAAAACTTGGCGAAGGCGTTGTATACGAGTTAAATACACATATAATATTTTGGCTGGATTATGTGTGTGTTGGTGGGTATTGAGTCCAGTTATAATGCGTGATACGACGATTAGAGTGAAAAAATTTGATGGAGCATATGCCGAGTACAGAATGAATGTATTCAATTTGTATTTAATGATATCGGAAGACACGTATAGTGAATATTTCTATTATTTTTATCTTTTGGAAA
Source organism: Slavum lentiscoides (assembly GCA_032441835.1). Classification (NCBI taxonomy): domain Eukaryota; kingdom Metazoa; phylum Arthropoda; class Insecta; order Hemiptera; family Aphididae; genus Slavum; species Slavum lentiscoides. Next base: position 43,073,212 of record CM063706.1, read on the forward strand.
TGGCAACATGCCTTAGTTATTTATATTGTTATATAATATTTGATAATATTATAATAATTATGTGTTTCGCATTCTACTCCCAACTAGAAACAATCTGTGATGGAATTGAATTTGTGAGTTACAAGAGCACGCAGAATAATTTGAGTATGTATATTTTTTATCGTATAATAATTAGTTTCATATGTATTTAGTATTGTAATTTTTTATCAATTAACATTTAATTGTATTCACGCAAATTTTTTGAAAAAAATTTTATTACATTCTAAAAAATATTACATAAAACATGAATCATAAAGCTGTCAACGTTTTATTAAAAAAATATTCGATGGTGAATTTGGTATATGTTATTGTGTAGTAGCGTTTTTTTTACAAAAAGTAAGTTTTTATATGACAATTCATTGAATTTAACTTTACTATTTATATTTTGATGAATTTAAGGACAATCAATCGTATTATTTTGTATTTTCTATACAATTTTTAATTTTAATAGCATAAAACACTGTTCTAGCGTTTGTATATTAGAAAATTGGATAGTAATATCGTAATTAAAATAAGGAACTCTATGAACATTACATTGAAAACATAAAAAACGAAAGAAATTATGTTGAATTTTACTTAGAGTCTGTGTTTGTATTTTTAAATAAGGATGCTAGATAAGAAATGCATAATGTAAATAAGAAAGAACTAATGCATTATGTAAAAGTATTAATTCAAATTTATCTCTAAAATGTCAACAAGTTCGTTTTAATAATTATCTAATTATACAGAAGCTTTTTTCTAATAAAATGCATATGATCATTGAAAAACATTTTAGTATCAAATTGTACACCAAGATCATATATAGTAATTTTTCTTGTACTAATATAGTCCAAAGAGTAGGTAATTATATTTAATAGACATTTTTATTTAAAGAAGAAGTAATTATAGAATAAATATTTAAATTTATATACAAATTATTAGCTTGACACTATTTATAAATATTATTTAAATCAAACTATATTTTAATACCATCATCTAAACATTTTGTATCTTTGTAAATTTTTGTATTGTCGGCTAGTAATAAAACTTTTCATTCTTTTAAAATATCGTTAATAAAGAGATATAGTAATATTGAAGATAATTCATCTCCTAGAAAGACATCTAAATTAACGTGGATTTGTCCAGGAAGATGATATCTTTCAGTCTTAATAAATATTTGTTCCAGGTAATGAATTTTTTATAATGAACATTTTTATAGGTACCAAAAATGTAATTAATTCAGAAGAGAAGAATGATATATATGAAGATTTGAAAATTATACTTAAAGATCATCAAAACGTTATAATGTGAGTTAAATTTGTATGTTTGATTTAATATATTTTTACGAGGTATAATTTCTACTCGTAATAATAATATATTTTGGTAAATGAATTGTAAATACAAAATATTATTATAACCTATATCACGCATAAAAACTAGAGTAATATTTTAAAACTTTTGTAAGATAAAAATTATAAAAATAATCAATACCACCCATATTAAAATTTACATACATATCAACACAATACTTGGACACATAATAATACACTATTACTTACAAGTATACAACATTTATTTTCAGCTACCAAAACAGTTCTTTGTCATTTCTAGAAACTCCCTATTTCTAAATGCATTTATAATACCTCAGCTTCATTTACCAAAATAAAATTTTATAACGTAAAAGTTAAACAAAACATGACTTTTAATAAAATAAAATTATATAAAAGTCATTTTTTAATTAAAAATATTTATCACTTCAGTGTATACTATGAATATTATATATTTGTATACGAGTACCTACAAAAATGATTAAAGTGTCCATTTTTAATAGTATATACGTAAAAATAAAAGTAAAAATATTTGAAAGTCATACAATATAATACCTATTACACAAACGAAACCAAGTATACTCTTATAATAATTTTGATACCTGTCGTAATTGTATAAGATTATTTTTTTGTGGTTCAAAATTCTAAAGAAAACCTTAAAATCAAATTTGAAGCATTTGAAATACGTAAAATTAAGTTTATATTATAGAAAAACGGAGTAGTGTGAACATTAAATTATTTCCCTGTTTATCTAAATGTCTAACTTCCAACGATTTTTAACTATTTCCTTTTTATAAAGTAAAATTTTCTCTGTTACGAAATGCCCATGCTTTTTTTATAATACAAATATACAAATGTCAACAATACATTATATAAATTCAAGTACTTTGATCAATCTTTATTTTTTAACCTTTTATGATCAAGTACCAGAAATATCATAGGATAAAATGGAAACCACACTCGCCTAAACAAGACGTTTCGAACAGTTTTACTTTTATAATTACAAACCAACTTTTCTGAATTGTTAACAAGTGAAGTTCTTAATGAGTATTACGTGTAACTATATATTGAACATACATATTTTTTGATTACTTAGGATTATTTTAGAGTGCCTAAAGCTCATATATGATATATAGTTAATATATTATAGTTGTTCAGAATTAAATTAAATGTTCCAAATTATATGAAATGATGGAATAATATTGACTTTTATAATTTTTTATAATTTTAATACTATAAAGTTAAATGTTCTGTAAGTAATGGCAAATAAATTTGTTTTCATTTGGCGACAAATAATAATTAATATTATTAAATTTATTATTATATAATGTAATAATTATCACATTTTTGTCCGTAGGAAATTGAATGATTATTACAACATTTTCCGTTCAATATGGCTAACTCAGATATTAATTGCATCAAGTTCACAAGTTATGATTTGGTATATTGCTGCGTTGGTAAGATAAACATACTTTTCTATTCATTATGTACCATTTTTATAGTCAAAAATTATGTAAAAATGTCAAAGCTAAGCAAATGAACTTGACTATTTTTTTCAATTAATTAAGTTAATTTAATGTATAAAAAAATTATTAAAAATTTTATTTATTAATTTCAAAGTTTAAAATCAACTAAAACTTAAAACTTTGTTATTGACAATAAAAATAGCATCTTATTTTCTCTTTCATTCACGTTGTAGATGTTAACGTTTCCAAACATATAAATATGGTTAGATTATGTTATGTATATGTTGTATTATGTATTATACCTATATAATGTATACACTTATTTGTATATCTAGTATTTGATTATGCCTATATATCTTTGCTAATTTAACTTCATTTATAGATCAACTTTCATAAAATCATTTTGACTATGTGTTTAAAAAATATAACGCAAAAGTAATTTAATTAAAATCGACTATTTTAATTAATTTTAACGATAACTCGTTAATTCCCAGCTTTGAAAAAATATAAAATTGTATATATATATATATATATATTGTACATATATTATGTATACATATATATATATATATATATATATATATATATATATATATATTACGGCACGTTAAAAACAATTTTAATTGGGTATATGTAGTACAGAATATAAATATATAATAACAGATATTTAATTTTGTATAAAGTCTCTGAAAAAATCCAAAGAAATTGACAGATATAGTACAAGTAAAATTATAATGAAAATCGAATTGTTACAGTTTTAAATCTAGTAAAGTTAATGACTGAAAATTCTTAATATCACAATAAGAAAATATGCCCTTCAAACTGTCTTAACACTAAAAATCAAAATATTCTCAATATCACAATTCCATAATTTCGATATTTTATACAGCCATTCTTTCGTACATCTATATAAAAATTGTTAAATATTAAATAATTTACTTTTGCTAATACTTGTACCCTATTATTACCAAAAACAATGTAAAAAATACTAAAATTGATAATTAGTATATTCCACGTTATTTCAAAATCGTTGAAAATACAAACTTTTTTATAACTCTTAAACTTGAATTAAGATAAACGTTTTAACTGTAATGTATTAAAATTAAATAATATAGGTCTTGTTTTGACTAAAAATGACCGATGCCAGGTTAATATTTACTTCGGAAATGATGTAAATTGTTTACAATTACTATACTTTAGTTATTATATTACTTATATTATAGTTAAATTACTGAACTATGAAAAGCGGCAAAAGAATTCGCGCAAAAAATATATGAATTTACTATGAAGACTAATGCTGCGATAATCACAACGATAAAAGAACACATAGAACAGTTGTTTTTCCAAATTATAAAATATACTTAAATTTGCATAATTTTAATAAATAATTGTATATTTAAAATGCTTTTAAATAATTTCCATAAGCTTATTCAGCATGTGCTTAAAATGTTATTTGTATGATTTTAGAATTTTTATGAAGGCGAAAATGATAATAATATTGATCCGGTTTTGGCAGTGAAACTCTTGTTAATATTACCAGTTGTTACTTTTCAAATTTACATGCCATGCCTTTTATTTGAAACCATAAACGAAAAAGTAATTATATAATAATGTGTATTATTGTAAATTAAAAAAATTAAATTAAAATTAATAAGAATAATTTTTAGAAAAAATAAAATAGATTTTATTTTCTTTTAACTTTTATTTTATATAAATAACACGAACATTTAAAAAATAAATAAATATATATAATTTTTAAAACTTAAAATAATTGTATTATTATATTTTTATTTTCTGTAAAGGATAATTTTTATTAATACCATTTTGTTTGATATTTAGAAAGATTCAATCATTTTTGCATTATATAGTAGTAACTGGCCCGGAATGGATTTGAAAAGTAAAAAATTAATACTATTAGCAATGAATATAAATAATGCGAACGATCTAAAATTGAAGTTCACAAACATAAATGTCGTCAACTTGGAAATGTTTGCTTCAGTATGTATAAAAATAAAAATATATTTTATATCATTTTAATAAATCCAAAATATTCTGTTGATCCGTCAGTTTATTAAAAAATTTAATAAAACATTAGACGGTCTACAAGTAAACCTCCAGTGAATACTATTGTTCAGATAACAATTATGATAATATAAATAAAGATTTTGTAGCATTAGCCAATTTGTTAGATTTATTTTTATTACTTTTTAATCAGATTCCGTAAATTTAAGGCAAGTCTATTAAATACATATAGAATCCATGAGAATGAAAATTGAGTTGTAGTTTTTCGTTTCATATAGGAAAAATTCAGTATTAGATATAATTAAATATTTGACTGTGTGTTTAGTATAAATTTGTCACACGCTGTGTTGATTAGATTATTTTTTATTATTAAGGAAACTGCTGTTTTGCAGAAAAGTGTTTTAATTGGTATGACATTAATAAATATTTTATATAAATTGTTGTTATATTAAAATTGGTTATTACACTTTAATAATTACCACCACAAGCAATTGCATCTTATTTTAATAAGGAATCTAGTAAAGCTTATAAAAACAATCTTAAATTGACTATTGCTGAATACATGTTTCGTTAGTTTAAAGTCGTAAAAAAGTTTTCATTTTTTAATAACCAGTGAGTCTATATATTCAATTCATTTAAGGTTCCTACGATCTGTTTGGGCTGTTTATTATTAGGCCTAAGTACTTCGCTGCAGTTTAGTTAATTTTTAATTTGTCAGTAGAATAGCAAGTATAGCTATTTAAAGAACCACATGAACATAATAAAATATAATTTATATTAAGAAAGTCAATGTTATATAAACATGCCTAGCGTGGTAAAATGAATTTTTTATCTATAGTTAAAAATAGATTGTATTCCAATTACGAATTCCGCATAATTTAAGTATCACTCTGAATTGAGAGACTTCATTTCAGGAATATCCAGTAATAAGTTATAAAGCTGTGTCATCAGTAAAATATACAAATTCTCCGTTAAAGAGTAGTGAATTAATATTGAAATTTGCATATAAAAAAAAAGAGGGGAAAAATAAGTACCCACCCTATGGAACTCCATATGTAATTAAATCAACTAAAATTAATGTATTGTTTATCTCAATATATTTTGAAAAATATTTATGCCTGTACCAAAAAAATCTACCAGTAAAAGTGCTCCGATCTTTACGTGTAGCACTCGGTAACAAATTGCATCTAGTTGGTAATGTAGACAGGTCATTTTTCGATTTTCTCTATACTTTTTTTAAGCGTCAGAAAAAACTACCGAAAAATTACATAAAAACGGTAAAAACGCAATTTCATCAAAATCGATTATCGTTATATCTTCGTCATTTTGAAACTAATGGTCATAGAAACCTAAAATTTTCACTGAATACGTAACTTTGGATTGTATAACGAGATATTTTTTTCAAAAAATTTCTTTTAATTTTGGGCTATTTATAGCAATTGTAGATTTTGAGGCATTTTATTTTATTAAAGAAATAATTTTTGGTTTTTAGGCTTAAAAATTTAAAACAATGTCAAACGTACGTCAACAAATCTTGAAAATCGTTAAGTCACAATTTTTTTTTATAACCATTTCAAATTTTTCGACAAAATTTATTACACCTAAACTTCGCTCAGAAACGTTTTATTGAACGCAATGATTTATCATTGCTTTCAAATTTATAATAATAACAAAAGTCTAAAATCTTTATCTATGTAATTCACTTAAGCATCACCCACAACACGCGGCGGCACGTTGACTTCTGTTATTATTATTGTTATTGCTATTGTTATTGTTATTGATATTAATATTGTTATATTTATTATAATTAATTACGAGTATTAATTTATAATTCTTTCTCATTTTTATTTTTATTTTTTCATTAGTTATTAATAATTTTAAAATCCTATCAAATTTCATACCGATTTTATCTGGAAACATTCGAAATATAATGTTTGCATATTCGAAAATGTTCACTAACATTTTACTACGATTTTTTTAGATACTCTAAGGTATATTAGGCATAGGCATTTAGTATTTACATAACTTTAATGAAAAAATAAATGGTTTTTTTTTTTACAGACAATGCGGTTTTGTTATTCATTGTTTTCGATGTTAATAAATTATAATACAAACAAAATGGATTAAAATATTATATATTTCACTAATAAGTAAAAAAAAAACAAAAAATTTTGTCACGAATTTACACAAATTAAGTAAGGACAGTATTTTTATTTATAATTATTTTACACAAAATATGTCAAATCAACAAATGTCTAAGCACTGAAATTGTACACTATTGAAATTTAAGTAGTTTTATTTAAAATGTTGTTATAAATAATTTAATAATGTATACATTATAATTATATGTTTAAATATAATTTAGATTAGCTATATATTTTAGCCTAGCACAGTGTCAGACATTGAAAAATATAAAATTTCAAACGTATAGAAATCCGAATCCTACATACTATAAAATTCCGATTAAATATATGTATGAAATATAATTAGCTATAAATAGCTTATTTATCGACAGAAAACACATGAGTTACGACCGTCAAGCGCAGAATTTATTTTTAAAGTGACAACCAGAAATCCCTGTTTGAACAAAAGGATTGTAAAAACGAATGATCTTGCGTGTACTGACTACTGATTAAACACGATTCACAGCAGCATTTTTTTTTTATTATTATTATTAGCTTTTAGAACAACTATTATAGCTCGACAATTATGATAAAAGATATAATCTAAAAGCTATCCATTAAAAAGAAAGAAAAAACATAAAGATAATAATAATAACAAAAAAAATAATAATAATAAATAATAATAAATAATTTAAAAAAAAAAAAAAGTAGAAACGTTAAATCATGATGCCAACTTCCAAGATAAATGACACTATTAGATGAACTACTAGTTCAGATTTAGAATTAAGGATAGAAGGGAGATCGATTAAAATATTTAACGATTTGAGGGAATTAAATAATGGAAGTCGCTGCGTGGACAGTGAGAGACAATCGAATAAAATATGAGGGAGGTCACAAATGCACTTATTTTGGTGCGATGCACACAAAGGGGAGTCATTGAAACTCGGTTTATATGAATGGGCGAATAATAGTGAGTGTCCCATGCGTAAACGGTTAAAATACATAATGGAACGTCAAGACAGTTTTAAATTATCGAACCAGACTTTATTCGGAATTCTAGGGGAAATAGTTTTGAAGCTGGAGGCGAACTTACCTGGCAAATTTTTTCAGTGAGTAGACCAAAGATTGGTTAAGTGACGCCGTGGAGTTGGAATAAAGTCTGTCCAAGGAATTTGTGAGAGGGATGAACGTGTAAAATTTGACGAAGATTTGGCCAATTGGACAGCAATTTCATTTCCAAGTATCCCAGAATGGCTAGGGACCCAAAGGGATTGAATTAGGAAATTTGACTGAAGAAGACGAAACATAATGGATTTGATGCGGAAAACTAAAGGGGATAAATGGTAATTAAAAGGATTTGACATTAAGGATTGAAGAATTTATTTTTAAAGTGACAACCAGAAATCCCTGTTTGAACAAAAGGATTGTAAAAACGAATGATCTTTCGTGTACTGACTACTGATTAAACACGATTCACGGCAGCGTTTATGACGTAAAAACTTACTTGGGAATCAGCTATGCGATCTACGGTAGGCAATATAAAATCTCAGAGGAAGAGTTTGCCGAGTGTGGAGAATACTTTGGTGGTTTGGTATAGAGTCTGCTGTGGAAGAAGAAGAAGGAGTTTCTACTCAATATGATATGGCTAATTCGCGAATTCTATTAGTGGACGAGCTGATACGACAACGATGATAGCTGATTATAAATTCCTACGGAATTGATCGAACAAATTGAAAATATAAAATTATCAGTATTAAATTTTTGAAGATGATAGGAGAAAAAAAAAATTTTTTAAACAGGAAAATCGTTTTAAAATCTTGTTCACGACGAAATCAAATTATGGAGACACCATTAATATCTATTGTAATTAGGTAATATTGAATTTTTTTTCGCGTTATAAAAAAAAAAAAAATCACACTAAAGCATTCAAATGTAATCAAAAATATTTATTAGTGGCCGTTATTAATTCGTCTTTGTCCTTGGCCCGAAAAAACAATAGTCGCGGCATTTGGTTGTCAATAGGAATCGAATATTGTTTTCACGCCAAAAGTGCGTAATATTATGCACAATAAATTTTCGCAACGAACAGATAATATCAATTCAAGTTTGATCATCTCCGCGATTCGTACGTCTTACTGTATTAGGTAATTCAGCGTGCGGATTTATTTTGATAAAAGCTACGACAAATACTCTGCCGACATGTCGGGTTTCGAACGATTATACGTCATACGGACTCTTGAAGCGGCCGGTGACACGACGCGTTCAGGTTAAATATAAAATCGATTTTTTTTCAAACCTAAAAAACGTTCCGATTTTTAACAATAAAAAATAAAATTACACGATAAAAATTTTTTAAAAAAAAAAAAAAAAGCTTTTATTTCTTCTTCTTCTTCTCTGTAATCGACCATTAAGATCATACATTTAAACACATTTCTTGCCACTTCCCCCTATCCATCGCTAAAACATGCCACTCAGCACTTGGGTCCATCACTTGTATATCTTTCCTGACTTGATCCTCCCACCTTAATCGTGGTCGTCCTAAAGGTCTCTTTCCTTGCGGTTTCCCACATTGAACCATCCGAACTAAAGTTCCTTCTTTTCTCCATGCATGTCCTGCCCACCAGAATCTCATTTTATTTAACAATAAAATATAAAAACGTACTAAAAAGAAATAAAAAAAAAAAAGTTTTTCGCTAAAATAAATTTAGGCTGTAAAATAATATCCTTCGCGGTATTCCCGTATTCGTATATGATTATAAATAAAAGCTTGGGCGCTCATTAACGAACGAAAAGCGTGATTTGAATTCAGAGATTTTTCAACGGCCTCGAATTATTTCGTTTTATCCGCCTCCTTCCACTTCGCGTTATTTCATTTTCAGCATAATTTCGCTTCGTTTCACTACTGTTATTTTATAATTTTAACATCTAGCCAGCTCCCAAGCTTTTACATACGAATACACAGGGGCGCAATTTCACTGAAAAAACCGGGGGTGCTGAAGCCCCTCGATTTTTCGTGTTATTTTATAGAGGTTATCGATATCTGCAACCCTTCAATGACCATTAAACAATTACACATTTAAGTAATGGCTATGATGCTTTGTAAAGTATATTATTATTTAATTACAGTAATTACACATTCATTGATAAACGTAACACATGAATTATTAAACCACAATCAACTTTAATTTTAAATTTAAATTTGAGTTTACACTTTATTACTTATTATAGTAACAACATCGTCCTTTCACTTCGAGCAAACATATTTATTACTTCGTTTAAACTTTATATCAATTTGATTAGTAAGGTATTTTTCAATAACGATGATGATGTGTGATAAAACTAAAACAGTACTTTGAATGTTGTCACACTGCGATGTTTTCGCCGAACGTCGAACACTCGGAACGATTTTGTCGCCTGCAGTCGCCACACTAATCAAATTGATATATTTTGTCAATAGCATATTATTATATTATAAATGTATAAAATTATCTGAATTTAAATTGTTTTCTTTCATTTTTTTTTTTTGACCAGTCTGTAAGACAACACATTTTCAGTCATCGCACGATTATACATTGAAATAATATCATAGAACAAAACTGTTGTTATGTATGTGTATTGTGTACGTAATAACTACTAAAACTTAAATACGAAAAAAAATTGGGGGTGCTAATTTCAAGACTGGGGGTGCCAAGCACACCCAAGCCTCCCCCCCCCCAAATTGCGCCTATGCGAATAAAAAGATGATTATTATTTTCGGCCCAAAAGAAAATGACAATTTACGAGAAATCCGTGTGGAATTTTCGCAGACAATTATTGTCGACCGGCGCGTCCGCGGTCCATCACGCACCAATTGATGCCGTGTCGCGTACAATAATTATTAGTATACTCGCCCCGTCGCGGACCGGCGCACGGGACGCCATCCGCGGTCACGACCACACCGCTGCCCGATTACCACCGCGGTTACCGGCAAGACGACCATCATCGGCCGCCGGCCGCGATGTCTTTTCTCTCGCAAATACCGCCGCCACAGCAAGTTCGGCTGTCGCGCTACTCATTGTCGGAACCGCATCACCAGCACCGCGGTTATTGCCACCGCGACCAGAACTCGCGGCCTTTCAATCAGATATCGTCGCTCCGGCATCATCACCGTACGCCGCCCGGGTGCCGCAGGCCGGCCCGCGCGGGCCGACGTCTCCGCCAACGCCGTCCGGACATCAGCGACAAGTGCGGCAGTGTTGCCACATTTAAATTTCAAATTCCTCTGTGCATCATATACAATTCCGCTAAAAATTCCTCTGACATTAAAGTTAAAATTAAGCTAAATTTTAATTAAAATCCGCTAGGTTTTTTTTTTAAGTATATAATTTGATAATTAACAAAATATTTAAAAAAATTAACTTTTAAAAGTTTTACACTTTTGTCAATAGTAAATAATATATAAAATTAATAATGAGTAGTTATAGTAGTAATAAATTTTAACATAAACAAAAATTATAAATATAACAAATGCATCAACCAATATACTATATGGGTTGTTACCAATATCTGTTGTAATAATTTCTTTGAAATGTGGATATAGAATATTTTGAAAAATCCCGTTACATTTAGTTCGGTGAAGTTTAACATCACAATGGTTTTTAAATATATTTCTGTTCATATCTGTGAGATGATCCACTGATCTTATTGCACTATGACATGTTACAAATAAAGTCATGGCAGCTTCTGCGACTGACGTCTGTAATCCACGGGGAACCAAAGGTTTGAAAAGTATTTTTTGTTGACGTGCATTTGAAAAAGGTTCCGAACATTTAATATGCTTTTTACTATGAGCGTGTGCAATTAGATCACAGTATTTGGCATTATATGTCGATTTACAATATTTACACCTTACCATTTTGTTATCTGTCGGTATTTCTTCAATCCAGTCTTTAAGTTTTGGGTCACTTTTCCATTCGAGTCTAAATTTTTGTGTGTACCTACCACCCGGACCGCAATTCCGTCGCCGCCATTGTCATCAACAGCAACTTGTTGCCGCCGCCGCCGACACAACCGCTCTACTATAATTTTCCGTTCTCTTCTGCACGGACTTACGTGGCGGGGACCAGACTCGTTACCACGTCGTTCGACAACGGCTGTATACCGCATAGACCACCGCCTACTATGCGAGATATATTTTAAAGAGATATGACCATCATTAAACATTTTTATAGGATAACAAAAATATGTTATATCTTATTGTTTTGTATTAAAACTATATATAATAATTTTCATTTATAAAATGTATACGAGGGTCGTAAGAAAACGAATCGCATTACTCGCATCTCGCACCGTCAAGTCGCCGGGGGCGTCACCGTTTTCGGCCAAAATATACCCTTATTCACTTTTCGGCCAACACTTACTGCTCCCATTTCGGCCAATACAGTTTTCTTTAAATTTAACAATTTTAATTTGCATTTATTAAATTATTTTTACTTAATAAATAAATAAACTTATAAACTTTATACTAATCATTATATATAATAAAACTAAGTTAATAAAATGTGCGTGCCGATATTTAATATCTATCAATCGAGTAATTCCAATATTACGCCTACTACACTCAACTTAGAACCGCGATTTAAATTTTAAAGACGTGTATAAATAGAAAGATAAGAAGTTCTACGAATGTCTGGCGGAAGGAAATTTTTGTTTTAAATATTGTAGAAAAAAATACGTATTTAATGGAAGTACGATTGTTTGGCTATTGATTTCAATGAAATTAAAATATCGAAATTTGTGGGTTTCCGTCAAACATTCGTGTTTGAAAAAAAAACAATCCTTGTTTTCAATGGGTATTTAAATCGCTTTTCTGTGTTGCGTATATAGCAGACGCTGCACTGTTGGTACAACGAAAACGTTAAATTATTTTTTTAATATAAGAATTTTTGTCATTGTAAGGTGTGTTATGCTGAATCTCGCACCAGTCACAAGCTTCATTAAGGGCCAAAGGATTCAATGGCTAGGCCATGTAATGAGAAAAGGTGAGAATGAAACTGCTAGAGTAGCATTGGAGTGGAAACCACAAGGAAGAAGACCTAGAGGAAGATCTAGGAAAAGATGGATCGACGTGGTTGAGGAGGACCTAAAAACCCTAGGAGTTGAGGACTGGAGAGAGATAGTTCAGGATAGAGACAGGTGGCGAGGTGTAGTAATGGCGGCAAAAACTCTTAGAGAGTAGAATTGCCAGAGGAAGAGAAAGAGACAGTGTGTTAAACTATGCGCCACTTCTGAAATTTATAGTTATTATCAGGTGTCGTCTGCAATTGGCTTGGAACTATTATTTGCCGATTATCGTTCTGCAGTGTGAACATAAAAATAACAACCGTTGCAGATTTATTCTTCTTTTTTCCTCCCGTAATATCGAGCCTAAAATTTTGTTCATTACAATTTTTTGATTAAATAAATAAACCACCGATATTCGATATTTACAATAATCATTTATTCAAAATTATACAATATAAAATTTTTACTTTTTACTTTTTACCATAAATAGATTTTTATGGTAGTTACAATAAAAATCAGGTAGTTATACAAACACAAAAATAATAATCAAAAAAATATCGAAATGGAAAAAATTGAAAAACCAAGTGTTTACATCATTTCAAGAAACAAAAAACATGCAATTTTTTTAAAGACTTAATAATAAATTTAAGTTAAAAAATAAAATATAAGACTTAATAAATATTTACATAATAACAAAAAAAAAACCAAAAACATGCACATTTTTAAAGAATTAATAAATAAAAGTTAAAAAATAAATAAAACTTAATAAATACATTTACATAATTACAAAAAAAACCCAAAAACATGCACATTTCTAAAGACTTAATAAATAAAAGAACAGACAGGTAAAAAAAGATAAGTGTACAAAAATCAATAAATATGTTTACAATTTAAAAAAAAACTTAGGCGTATAGCGCAGGAGGCAACCTGGCTACGGCGGTCATTTATGAGCATCCAGTCGACGGTTGTCGATTCGTCATTCTATATAGTCGAGCGAGACTTGCGAAAAACGCAAAATATGTGCGGCTGTGCTTCGACTATTGTGTATGGATGTTGACGGCGGCCACATATTACATTTGTGGCTCATACTCAGGCAACACGCACAGTGGACACTGTGACAACATATTACGTTCCGTCAAGTCACGTCGCGTCTTCCGTAAGCTCTACTTACTGTTCTTCTTTTCTCCCTCACCTCTATCACAACTATTTGGGGTCGGCCACCTCTGCTCTAAACCTCCACTTGACCCCATCTCCCACATCGTCCACGCATACACCAGCAGTCCTCAATCACACTCAATCGCATTCTTCTTCCGTCTTCCTCTTACTCTTCTTCCTTCAACATTCATTTCCACCTAAGTCTACTCTCTCTCTCATCTTCTCCACGATCGACGTTACTCCTATGCTTCCTCTCGCATACTCATTTCTTACCTATCTTCTCTTGTCACCCCACTCATCCATTTAAGCTCATTCTCATCTCTGCTCTATGCTCTACGTGTCGTAACCTGTGTGCGCCTGCAGTACATACCAATTCCTTCCTCAACGGAAGAAGCGACGTGAGGTGGTGGAAAGTGACGGAAAGTGTCCAATGTGGGCGTGAAGGTTTACTTTGTCGTGTTCTGGCTGCGCGCAGCCAGTTGGCTGCCGTGCAATCGTGCACGTTCTATAATGGCTGCCGTGCAATCATGCACGATCTAAAGCAGCTGCCGCAGAATTGTGCCAGAAATTATGCGCATATCCAATAAGCCGTCATCAGTCGCGGATTGGTTTCCGCGGCCTGAGGGGTGCGGCAGCCAGGTTGCCTAGTGCGCTATAGGCCTTATAATTATTAAAATAATTAAACAGGTAAAAAGATAAGTGTACAAAAATCAATAGAAACGTGCACAGTTACAAAAAAAAACTTAATTAATAAAACAATTAAACAGGTAAAAAGATAAGTGTACAAAAATCAATAAAAATGTGCACAAATACAAAAAAAACTTGAATAATTAAATAATTAAACGGGTAAAAAGATAAATATACAGAAATAGAACAATGCGTAAAATATTTAAGTTATTACAATAAAATAAACAAAAAAAAATTAAAGAGTTTTAAAAGAAAAAAAATTAAAAATCGAAAAAACGTATGGTATTAAAATAAAATTATACAAAATAAATTTCGAAAAAGATAATAAAAAGTAAAAGAAAATTTAGGAAATTTTAAGTACAGTTCGAAAAAAAATAATTACGATAATCCTCGGTCCGGCGGCGTCTTGATCCTCGGAGTCTTGCGTGTGTCCCGTTAAATTTTTAGACTGCAGAGATGTGTTCAGGTCGAACGTTCAAAGCAGTCTGACGATTGTTTTCGGATCGATTTAACAAGTCAACATTCAGTCTTCGGTCGCTAAGCGCGTGTTGTACCTAGCAACATAATAAATATATCACCGTGTTTTTATGTAAATACACTATTACGGCCAACATCCATTAATATTCTCGATTATTATACAAAAATTAATAACGACAACGACGATTAGAGGAAGATTTACTATATACTCATCTCCCCTCCCCAATCTTATTATACGCTACAAACAAGAATACAATAATATCGTGTCACTTTTTTTGAATCGTTTTGGTCAAGTTACTTTTTTTTTTTTTTTTTTTAATATAAAAATTTATTTTGTGTTTAATTTACAAAATTTCCCAGTTTTTAAGAGCCACTAAAATTTTTCGTTTCAATATTATGTATTTGCATATATATATTTGATTATCGATTTAAAATAAACGACTTTAAACACGAAATAATTATGTATTCATATATAAAAAAAAATACAAATATTTTTAGCACAAAACATATTCAAGTGTAAAATAATATATATATATATTTTATATAATAAAATATTGTTTTTGATAATAAAATAATTAATTTTTGCGTATGGAACTGGAGAGCCGCAACTTTAGATCGAAAGAGCCGCATGTGGCTCGCGAGCCGCAGGTTGCAGACCCCTGGTGTGGACGAATACAAAACGGAATTTAATCGTGTCTCGAGGGAAAACGAAATAATAATTACGCAGGGCTCGGATGTTGTTGCATTTGCAAATTTTTTTCTATTGTTCGGATTCGTTGCTAAATAGGTTATAAATTTGTTTCAAACAAGTACAAAGTAATATCTAAAAATTTTAAGCGCAACTTTTTGCAATTTTTTACCTTATTTATTCAATTTTATTGCAGTTTTGTTGATTGTCGTCATTTTCAATACAATTTTATGTATTTTTTTGTGTTTTCACTTTTATTGTTAGATTATACAGGAATAATCTATGGTCACGTCGGGCTTTGTTGGTTGTGACTTGTGACGGCTTGTTCGACCGTTGTCGTCGGCGGTAATTGGAAAAACCATTTGATTAGTGGATACGCGGTCATAACGCTATAATATTACGGGAAGTATTTTTAGGTTTGCAGTCAATAACAAGATAAGAATAACGACTTGATTGTCGTACAATAATAAAATGTTGGGTAAAATGCGTGTTTCAATAATTTATAAATTAATATTGTAGTGCTTCAGTATCGCACTGTATTTCGTTAATGCTTCGACTGCGGACTATTTTGTATTTTTTTTTGTGGGATTTGTTCGTCAAAAAAAATTTTTAAGTGCAATTTTAGGTTTTTTTCATAGCAATAATGCAATCAATTTTATAACGTTTTTAGCGCAATAACGTCCGAGCCCTAATTAATTTAGTCTCGGGACGCGTTTCTTGTAAAGTTCCGACGACTCTGAACACGCGAGTATTTTTTTTCCCTGTGAACGTATTTGAGCGACCGGGGCACCAGCTCCGTCGTAGTTAAGGGGATTGAAAGCGGGTATTTTCTTTCTTTGTCTTACACACATGAAACATAGCAAAATAGACGTTTCGTACTTCCAACGTACCGATCGATCTATTGGTGCGATAAGAAATCTGAAAAAATTAACCGAACAAATTTTAAAAAAATTGTTAATAATTCACTTTTTGAAGGTCTTTAAATTGTTAATAAAAAAATGAAAAAGTGGAAAGTCGTTTTGTAGTAAAATTCACGAGGAATTCAAATCTGTTTTCAAATTTCTTATCGCACCAATAGATCGATCGGTACGTTGGAAGTACGAAACGTCTATTTTGCCATGTTTCATGTGTGTAAGACAAAGAGAGAAAATACCCGCTTTCAATCCCCTTAAGCCACGCGTTATATTTTTATAAATGCGCGCGCTTTCTTTACACCGATGTCCGATACGCTGACAGAAATCTGCCGCTTAGAGAGCGCGCGCGCGTCTATGGCCACTCTCGTCATTTGCCAAGACGGATCGGACGGGTGGTCATTTTCTGTTTCGCTCCGACGTTTTTCGGTTTTTTTTTTCATTTAGTGCCGAATTTTTAATATATTTTTTTTTCATCTTGGACCGTCGCAGCGGAGACCATCGAATGTAATGAAATGTAAGTATAATGTTGTACAAACCTTTTGTCGCGTTGCTGCGCGAACAATAATAATTATTAGGGATGATAATAATATTATATAGGTACGCGTACGAAAGGTTTTATACGTTACGTGTAATATGTATATTATACATAGGCGGATCTACGGGTGTAAAAAAAAATATACAATAAGTTATAGTATTGGTTAGTAAACAAGTGTTGGATACTTAAAATATTTTGACTTTAGTGTACGGAAGAAAATTATGAGCTAAAAAAAGCTTAAAACGGGTGAATTTGTTTATAGCCTCCCCTCTGTATTGTAAAAAAAATAATTACAAAAAAGGCCGGCAGCACACTCAAACGTAAAACTCTGGGTTCGCTTATGATATTATATGTGACGTATAAAACCTTATATAATATTATATAATACTTTTTTTTTAATATACGGACTAATGTCCTATCACATAATAATATATTATTATGATAAAATAACATATCGATTACAATCGTTTTTTTTTTTTTGTATTTGTAAAAGAACCGAAAAGCATACGATAAAAATTACGTTGTTAAATTTTTTTTAATTATTTCGCTCTAGGCAGAGCAGTTCCAGAGTAGAAACCGATGGGAAAAGAACGTAGAGGACGACCCGGGAAAAGATGTTTGGTTGTTGTGGAAGAAGACCTTAGCGGATTGGAAGTATACAAGAACGGAGAGACCGACGCAAGTGATTTTTTTTTTTTTTTGCAAACGTTTGCGTGCTCCACACCGTGCAGTGGCGGCTCGAAGGAGATATTATTAAAATTCTGTGATTCACCAAACAATTTTAATGGGTGGGCGCAGTGAGTCTTGCTGGGTACCTACTTGGATTGGAAAATATTAATTTCACAATATTAGTTTAGTTATTTACTTTTATTTTTTTATAAGAACTCCCGTGTAATATCCATTAATTTCAATCGGTTTCTCAAACATTTTTCGGGTGAGTGGTGTAAAAAAATATTTTATGTGATTCGAAGAAGAAATAAGAGTTCATTCAAGCCGCCACTGGCTCCACGGATTCTCTGTGGTCGCGACGTGCGAAAAAACGCGCAGTACGCGCGCGGCGTGAAAAGACGGACAGTCGCCTAACTATTCGTGTCGTACGATATTGTACGTTTTACATCAAATAAAACAATCGGTAGTAATCAGCGACGGGAGTCTTATTAACGCTCACGACGATTCTCCACCGATATACTTAAATAAATATTTTCATTAAATATATTATCAATAACGTTTTGTTCCGTACGTGTTTCCGCCGGCCGCGTCATCGTTGTTTCGCGTTTTTTTTCGCACGTTTTCTGTCATTTATTCTTTCGTTTATAACATTGTGTTTCGCGTGTTATTTCGACTTCGTTAAACGTTTTATAACGAACCTTGTTCTCTCTCGACACCGAGAAAATCGTTTTCCGACAGGAAAACTTTTTCTGTTACGAAACGCGTGTACCCCCCCGCGCGCATTACATTGTTATTATGTTAACGTTTTATATTTTACAAACGAATACAATATTCCGATAATACGACGCGCGTTTGTATTGCCCATTATCCGTTGTCGTTCGGACCATGATATAATAAACTTTTTTACTGTGTGTGTGTGTCAGTGGCGTACATACGGGGGGGGTTTTCGGGTTCAAACCCCCCCCCAAGACCAAAAAAAAAACTGTGATATTATTATAAGGCCTGTTGCGCGTTATAACATGTTTTAATTTTTACACTGTACAACGGTGCACAGGTATTGTGTGCACTATCGGCTCCTACTCATAAATTCCTCCATGCGCCGTTTAAAGGGATGGTTTTAGTGTTGGTTATTTTTTTTAAACCCCCCAGAGCAAATTTGAATGTACGCCACTGGTGTGTGTTATAAAGTTTATTACCTATATCGTGGTTCGGATTATATTATATAAGGCGAGAGACGTTTATTTACACAAACGTTGTACCCAAGGCGGATTAATATCCGCCTAGGCAGTACCTATAGCGTTTAATTGCGTTATCGTTCCGTGCGCGTACGTTTTCTACGAGATTCTTATTAAAAGAGAAAAAAGTGAAGCGGTACACGAAGTGGGCATTCGCGTGTTACCGGCGACGGCGTTTTTCCGTACCAGCTCTACCCCGGACGCGTGTCGCCACGTCGTCGTTACCTAGTTTTTCGTTTTTTTTTTTTGCATTTTTTTCGGACACGTTTGTCTAAAAAAAAAATGCCCTGATCGCGACTCTTGCCGTCGAGTGCGTGACGCGGCCCTGTGCCCGGTCCAGCGCGTCGCGGCGCCACCGGTCCCGGATTCGAATCCGGGTGGCGTCCTGACGGATTTTTGCGCTGCCGGTGTGGTCGTCAGGTAAAGGCGATGTACCTACGGCTTGAAGATGTATATGATAACGATGATGAAGTAAGATGAGAAAACTTCAGCGATAAATTTGGCTACCTAAATATTTAATGTCCTACTAGTTGTTGTGCAGTGTCTCAACAGTCGAATAGTCGGGCAAACGAGTTTTTCAGATTTCACTTTTCATTTATTATTTTTATTTATTTCTCGTTGGTACCAATCAGGGCCGGTAGGAAGGGACTTTAGGGCAGGGGCCATCAGCCTTTTTAACCGTGTGAGCCATAGGGTCAACTATAGGTTGGTAGGAACGTACACGTCTTTTGTATACCTACTACATTTATAAGTCTTTTGAGTTCCAAAATTTTTTTGATTTTAGATTTCCAATTTTTTCAATTTGTCCAAAATTATTTTTATTTTTTGTTCCACATCACAGTCTTTTGTATACCTACTACATCTACAAGTCTTTTGTGTTCCAAAATTTTTTTGATTTTAGATTTCCTATTTATTCAATATGTCAAAAATTATTTTTATTTTTTGTTCCACATTACTGTATAATGTATATTTACCAGTCAATTGGGCTACCGCCGCCGTTTTCTTTTCCAAAAGAAATAAATATTATTACTATAAAATTGCCAATATATATTTAATACAAAAAATTTAATTGTTTTTTTCATTTTTAATACGAAAAGCTTCTTGTTTATTTTATACGTATCTAATACATAAAATAAACAATACACTTTTTTTTATTAAAAATGAAAAAAACAAAATTTTGTATTGAAAATGAAAAAAAAAAAACAATATCTACCTATAATATAACATTATAACAACAAATAGTCATACAGTCTTTTGTATACTACATTTATAAGTCTTTTGAGTTCCAAAATTTTTTTTGATTTTAGATTTCCAATTTTTTCAATTTGTCCAAAATTATTTTTATTTTTTGTTCCACATTACTGTATAATGTATATTTACCAGTCGATTGGGCGACCACCCATTTTATTTCCCAAAAGAAATGCATAATATTATAAAATTAACAATAGATATTTAATACAAAAAATTTAATTGTTTTACTCACTTTTAATACAAAAAGTTTAGTGTTTATTTTGTAGGTATCTCATAAATAAAATAAACAATATACTTTTTATTAAAAATAAAAAAAAGAACAAACTTTTTGTATTGAAAATGAAAAAAACAATATCTTCCTATAATGTAACATTATAACAATAAATTAGGTATTTTATATAACGAAAAATAAGTAAATAGTAACAAGCCTACCTACCATAATAAACTATATAAACTCTATAATAAATACAAATTTTAATTTTGATTGTAATTTACATTTATTCCAATAAGTTTTTTCATTTGCCCCGGGCGGCCAGGCCATATACATTTTAGAACAATTTAAAAACTTGGAACAAAAATAAACATTAAAAAAACAGAGTAATTTAACAATCAATCATTTTGTTTAACAATATAAACAATGGTTTGAATTGTTTTATACTATAAAATAAACAATTATAAATACTGGTCTCTTTAATTAGGACTTACGATATATTGTTTCTGATTTTTTGACAAATAACGGATATACGTGTTATTCATTTGTAATTTTAATTGTTGTACACTATTTTTTTTTTTTTGTTATTATTAATAATATGTTAATGTAAAAGGATATCACATTACACACATTATATTTTTTTTAAATATTTTAATAAATCTTCTAAAATGTAAAATTAATATAAAATATCTTACACATTCCAACATAATAGTAAATTTAATTTAAACTTTTATAGGAACTGTATATACTTAAATATTATTTATTAAATAAAGTTGAAATTAACATAA
This sequence comes from Slavum lentiscoides, assembly GCA_032441835.1. Taxonomy (NCBI): domain Eukaryota; kingdom Metazoa; phylum Arthropoda; class Insecta; order Hemiptera; family Aphididae; genus Slavum; species Slavum lentiscoides. The sequence continues at coordinate 43,094,821 of CM063706.1, forward strand.
ATATAAAAAAAAATTAAAAGTAATTTGATAACCAATAATTTTGTTGTATTCAGTTTAATATTTAATTTGAAAAAATGAAAGAATATTTTTATCATTAGGAAAAAATTATAGTAAAATATTATTATGGAGGTATGTATTATCACTCGTAAAGTTGGAAACACAAAACCTGATTTTACTATATGTCTATATTGCTTGTGTATCGGACGTTTCTTAAATTTTTTTTTATTCTGTTTATGGAATAAAGTTGACTCTATGACTTAAATAATGAAACCCCGGCTATACAGTTTGTATTAGGTCAATATTTACTCTGATATTAAAACGACAAATTTGTGGTGAAAATTCTGAACGCAAATTTCATGTATCAATTAATTAGACAGAGGGATAGAAAAGTCCTATTTACAAAACCGTTGGGCAAATCGTAAAATGAACTCTTTAAAATACCAACTATAATGAATTTGATGTCAAAATGTCAATCGCAAATAAAAAATAAAAATGCACGGATACAAAAATGAGTTTGTGAAAATTTTTTGAATAGCGACCGAATATTAGTAAATATTTAACGACATGCTTTTCAAACGAAGCGGTAAACTTTTTTTTATAAATCGTCATTATTAAATAAAAGTTGTCAATGTTATTGAACACGACCCCTCACAAAAATTACATAGCACCGGCCCTGGTACCTATGTGTTTAACATAAAATAGCATATTTTATATTGTACTATACTATTTGAAGTATTCTTGTTATTATGTCATATAATATTTTGTAATCTGAAAGTAGTTTTTGTGTTTTAAAATTGATTTAGATTTTTCTCATGTACACTGACAAACAAATGTGTTCGTTAAGCAAATTCAAAGAAATGTTTAAAGCTAAATTAAAGATATTCCCGAGTAATAAATTAGTAAACAATAAACATATATACCTAAGTCATAACTGGCAAGCACAATTTATTTATATCAATTTATATTTTATTTCTCAGTTGATACCGATTTGGCTGTATTCTAGCTAATTACATGCTCATTATCGTCTATTAATATTACCCGGAAAAAAAAAATTTGATAATCTACAATAGAGCAGTCAAATACATTCATTATGAATTGTAACATAATGAGATATGCTTAAATTTTAAATAAACTCTTAAAATTTTTTAGAAATATACAAAAATAGGCTCTTATCTGAAATATATGCATTTATAGGCAATTTTTTTTTTATTAATATTTCTTAATTGCAAATCAAGTGAAAAATGAAAAAAGAAAAATTTTCCTAAATCATGAAATAATAATCACTACATATTTAATAAAACAGTATGTTTGTATTGGTTTAAGCAGTCTTTTTTTTTTTTTTAAACATCATTCAGTCAAACAAAAATAAATTACACAGTTAACAAACAATATTCATTAAACAAATAATTATATACTGCACACTATTTCTTTAGTAAATATTATCAACTGATTTTTATGTTTTCGATTAGAATAAATTAAGTAAATAAAGAGCCTAATTATTTCGTTTATTAATTATATTTTTTTAAAGCAATATTAAATATTATTAAAAACATAACAAGGTCCTTACCAAAATATAAAAAAAAAAGATTAAATATTAAAATTTTTTTATAACAGTTTTTTGTCACACAGTTGAGACAGTTCACTACAGCACCATCAGTGGTAAAAATTGTTTGGTCTGTTTTGTTATACAGTGTTATCCATTGGTTTAATAAAGACTGAAGAAAACTACGTTGTTTTGGCATTACTTATATAAAACTAAATTTCATTTGTCAATATAACATTAAATTATAAAAGATCTTGGCATACCGCGTAATTATCAAGTTCTACATAATCATTTATCTATTATGAAATAAAATTTACAAAATGGTATAGATTTATAATTTGTGCATTTGTATAAAAACAATTTTTATCATTTTATTAAAAAAAAAAATTATCGTTTTACAAATATGTCTATAAAATATGCAACATTTTTCAAATATGCCATTATCCATAAAATATGCATTTATATGCACTATAAACTTTTTCTTATGCTTTCTCTGTTAATCAAATCATCGACATTTCTTACTCCTATCGAGCTGTTTAGATACTCTAAAAAAAATATATATATATATATATATGAAATCGCTTACCAATCAAGGACTCTAGTTATGACTATCTTGTGAATGCCGGGTGGGTCAATTTAATTTAATAGTTTTGTAGATCGTATGTTAATTGATGGAGTGAACCAGTGTCGTCTGCTATCCGTGACAAGGTGAATGAAGAGGTGATCAGGTGAATACAGTAAAAATAATATGTGTGGGAATCAGCACACATGATAATATAGATATCCCCCTCTCTCTCACTCACTATATATACATATATATTTGGAAAGAAAATTCCTTTAACCTTGGCCGGTAACAGAAATTTAATATAGTAATGCAAATAAGTCACTTTTTTTTTCTTAATTGTACATTATAACTTTATAAATAAATAAAATACGTAGGTACATATGTATCCAAACTATTGACAAAAAACAAATACCGTACACTCTGGTTTAAAAACCTCAGTTGCAGGTTGGCGACCTTTTTTTCTCTTTTAGAGAGTTGGCCATTGTGGGCTCTAGGTGTTGACTGTAAAGTGTCTGAGAACATCACAAATTAGCGACCCTGCAAGGATAACGTTAAGTTGGATTAACGTAATAATAAAAAATATACATATATAATATAATAATAAAAAAATCACGATTTAGTTATATTATTCGTTTGAATGTTATTTTAGCCTCTGGCATGGCATTGCGCCTGTAAGCTACAAATATTGTCAAGTACGTATGTTTTTTAGCCTCTGGAATGGCATGGCGTCCTGTAAGCTTGATTGACATTTATGTAAATCTTCAGAGCCTCTGGCATGGCATTGTGTCCTCTAAGCTAGTTAATTGTGTGTGACGAATAATATAAATTTAAATGCAAATATAAAAAAAAAATTAAGAAATTAACATTGGAACAACATTAGTTTGGATATATATGTATATGGATACATTGTATTCTATTTACGAGTTTTAATGACTACAGAACCATCATATTGTTTGGGTTTGATAATATTGTTATAATAATATATTATGTTATATAAGAAATTAAAGAGATAATAATAGTGTGACCGGTCCAAGTCAATCAAACTAAAGGAGATACTGTCCTCGAATGTGTTTTAGGATAAGTTTGTTGAGTTTTGTGTATTTGTGTATATCATTGTGATGTAGTCATACGATGGTACAGGAGGGAAGTGTCGACATAGTTCCTATATATTTATTACACTCGATCGAAGCAGTCAAGTCGTTGGAATATTATTGTTACTGAAATTTCATCTGCTGGTGTTGTCAACTGCGCCAACAGTTTTTAAAATCTTCAATCAAAAAAATGTTTTTTAATAGGTACTTTCTGAGTTTTGGGGTAGTGAAATATTTTACCACTATAACAATAAATATATTAATTAATTAAATATATATATAATAACTAGTACCATAGTAATTAAAAGATCAGACAAATAAAATGTACATTTCTGTACAACAGTTTACACCAAAATGGATAATGATAATAGAACGTTAACAAATTTCTATAGAAATATTTTTTCTTTAGCAATCACAAGTGTTGAGGCTGTAATATAATTTATAAATGCTTAATCGTAATGCACCGCGCAAAAATGACAATCGCGTAATTATGATTATCGTAATTATTATTATTATTTTTAGCGGTTTACCTATGACGCGTACGTTATATCATTTATTATTTATAATGTGCGGTCAATGCTCGCGCGTTTATATTAATACTCGTTTAAAATTGTTGTTGTTTGGAGACCGTCGCGATGTACGTACGTAATATACTCGTATTATGTTAGGATCATTTTTTTATGTCAAAAAATTGTGTGATTTTTGCGTCTAATACGCATTTGTTAGAAAATTGTATCTATTGTAATTGTCGCGTCGAATACGCGTAATTTAAAATCGTCCGTATATTATTGTTTCGTTTAGTAAAATTATTCCGTAGCTGTCGCATTGTAAAAACCGTCGTCGCAAATCGTCGTCGCGTTTTATTCGAAAGGTTGTTTGTTTTTTGCGAATTATTAAGTGTGATATTTTTGTATATTAAGGCTCAAATAGCCGAATTCATAATAAATTTTTGTTACCACCTTATTTTATATAATATATTTATTTAGGCGTAAATGTATATATTTTATTTATAATAAAATATAGGGTTCGGCTGGCCAGTCGTCGTCCACGTGTATATTGTGAGTACCTATTTATTTGTGTAATTTTTCATAGTTAATTTGTCATATTATTTGTTGGACCAAAAGGGTCATTTATTCATATTTTACGCATTATTACTGTTTATATTATTTTATTATTTTTATTGGTTTATTGAGCCAAGGGCTAAGCATACATTATTGTGGTTCTATTATTTTATTGTTATTTGAATTATTATTAATTATACCAGTAATACGTTAAAATAAACAATCGCGTTACATTTATTTATATATAAAACACATAGAATATACACACGGAGTCGCGTCGAACACGCGTTTAATTTATGGTGTCCGGCGCGCGTATTATTGCATTACGCTCCCGGCCCGTACATTTTGGTGACCTCGACGTGATAGGTGTAATGTGACAAATTGCTTACCAGGGAAGATTTAGTATAAATTAACCCGTGAATAAAGTAATAGGTCACATTTATATCTATCATCTACATCTTTATTATATCGTTGAGTTACGGTTTTTCAATTGTTTTTGTTCACCAGTATATACGCCCTATTTTGATATTTACCTATCGTTTATTTTTTAATTTCGTTGTTTTTATTTATTGGTTTCGTAAGTTTATTAAGTAATTGTATTTGTTAGTTTTCGGTATTTTAAAATGGTTTTAGACGAGAGCGATAAAAAATCTTTGGTAGACTTAAAGAGAAAAAGAGGTGTAGTAAAGGCATCTCTTACACGTGTTCAATCTTTTGTGGAAAGGTTTAATCCAAAGAATGAAGCTATCACCTTGTTGGAATTTAGGCAAGAGGAACTCCCACAGATCAACCGCAAGTTTGACGAAATCCAATCTCAGATCGAGTTGATAGACGTAGATAATCCTGAAGAAGCTGAACAAGAGAGGGAGAAATTTGAGATAGCTTATTTCGCAATACGATCACAAATGCAGGAAATGATTAATTTAGAGAAAAGTAACAATTCGTCATTAAATAATAGTTCGCTTAATACTACTAATACCTCGTCGCATAAAGCCTATTTAGCGCCAATCGCACTACCAAAATTTGATGGTAATATACAAGAGTGGCAATCTTTCTTTGATTGTTTTAAAGCAATGGTTCATCATGATGGCAGTTATCCACCGGCACAAAAATTTTCTTATCTCAGATCTACGTTAAGTGGGAATGCATTGGATATAATTAAAGGCATACCTATGACCGAAAATAATTATGAGGTAGCAATAAAACGATTGCAACAGCGCTATGATAACAAAAGTTTAGTTATCCAATCTCATATTCGTGGTATTCTCGATAGCCCCCAAGTAGAATTCGCATCTGCAAGGGAATTACAAGCATTACATTCGACCGTATCAGCACACGTCGCTGCTTTAGAAGCACTAGGACAGCCAATTGAGTATTGGGATGCGTGGCTTGTGACTGTTCTCCTGAGGAAGTTAGATCAAACTACAAGTCATGAATGGCAACTTCGGCGTGTTAACACAGAATTACCAACTTATGTCGAATTGGAATGTTTCTTATCTAGTCGTTGTGTTGCATTTGAAAGTTCCGAGACGCTTCTTGTATGTTCTGGGACAGAGAAAGATTCAGCATCTGTTTCTAATTTGAAGAAGACTCATCATGTGTCCAAGCCTAAAAATGCATTATTACATCTATAGAGAAGGAAGTAAAGTGTGTATGTTGTTCTAATCCACATAAGTTATACGTATGTAGCGATTTTAAGGAATTGCCTATCGGAGAACGTGTAAAATTAGTGAGAAATTCGAAATTGTGTTTTAATTGTTTTTCTCCATTCCATATGGCAAACATGTGTAAGTCTGTTTATAAATGTCGTACGTGTAAGGGGAAGCATAATACATTATTGCATTTCGATAAAACTACAGATTCCTCTCAAGAAAATACTCAAATTCAACAATCATCTGAACACAGTCAAGGCACTTCGTCACAATCGGACAATACAGTGAAGAATACTTCTTTATTAATTGGATCTGAACAAAGTCATGTGTTTTAGCAACTGCAGTTGTTTTAGTTACAGATCAGTGTGGAAATAAAAGAAAATGTCGAGCAATCTTAGACAGCGGTTCACAAGTTAATTTTATATCCGGAAACCTAGCTAATAAATTGCAGTTGAAATCTAAAAACTCTAATCTTCCGGTAAGCGGTATTGGTGGAAATCATGTTCGAGCAGTATCCTATGTTGAAGTGTCAGTTAATTCAAGAGTAAGTGACTACTTCGTGAAATTAAATTGTTACGTTCTTCCAACAATTGTTAGTGATTTACCTTCGTGCTCAGTGCCCGAGAAAGGTTGGCATATTCCAAACAAATTATTTTCACAGCTGGCAGATCCTTCGTTTCATACCCCGGTGCTGTAGATTTATTAATTGGAGGAGGAGTATTTTTGATGTCACTTCAACTTCTATACCTCGAATACCATTGAATGTTAAAAACGTAGTTTAAATCATAGTCATTTTGGATGGATCGTCACAGGAGAGCTTGGAGTTGTGTCCCTCGCAGGTATTCATTCAGTGGGTGAAGTATTAGAAGATGATTGGAAAGCTAAAATTAATGGTGATGATTTCAATACATTTGGTAGTTCATCTAAGGCTAATCAAAAATGTTTGGAAGAAGAACAAACATTAGAATATTTCAAGCAAACTACATATCGAGATGAGGAAGGTCGGTTTGTTGTTCGTCTACCAAAAAAATCGACAGTTAATGAACTAGGAACTACACTAGACATGGCAACTTCAAGGTTCCTCAGCGTTGAACGCAGACTACAGCGGGATGATGTTTTAAGAACGGAGTATACAAACTTTATGAATGAATACATAGAGCTGAAACACATGGTCGAAGTTTTAAACGAAAGTAATATACCAAATCCTTCTTTTTATCTCCCACATCATGCAGTTATAAAAAATTCAAGCCTAACAACTAAGGTCCGTGTTGTCTTTGATGCGTCAGCAAAGAGTTCATCTGGAATTTCGCTCAACAATGTTTTAAAATGTGGTCCAACTGTGCAAGAAGATATATTTGGGATATTAACTCGTTTTAGAAAGCATCAGTATGTAATAACCTCTGATATAGAGAAAATGTTTCGGCAAGTTCGAGTAGCAAAAGAAGATTGGAATTTACAACGGATTCTGTGGAGGCCGAAACCGGATGAATTACTGCGAACATATCAATTAACGACTGTTACATATGGAACAACACCTGCATCTTTTTTGGCTACACAATGTTTAGTCTTTTTAGCAGAAGAAATAAAGCAGCAATACCCGCAAGCATCCAAATCGATACTCCATGATTTTTATATGGATGATTTGATGACTGGAGCTGAGACAATAGAGGAGTGTAGCAAACTTCAGAAAGAAATAAATACTGTTCTTAGTTCCGCCAAGTTACCACTAAGAAAGTGGTGTTCCAATTCTTCAGCTATCATAAACCTAATAGATAAGCGAGAAGATGATCCATTATTTACGTTGAAAATAGGAGATGAAGATACTGTTAAGTCATTGGGTCTGGAATGGAATCCTTTAGCAGATCTATTCCGTTTTAATATATCTATCACCTCAAGGCAAAATAAACTCACAAAGCGAATCATACTCTCAGACCTTAATAAGATCTTTGACCCTCTCGGATTTTTAGCACCGGTTTTGATAAAGGGTAAGATATTTCTTCAACAAATGTGGGCAATGAAGATGGATTGGGACAGCCAGTTACCTGATGATATGAAACAAAAGTGGATTAAATTTTATCATAGTTTAGAACAGTTGAAGGCCTGTTCTGTTCCAAGGAAGGCAAAATTGAGTACAATTGACGCATTTGAAATGCATGGATTTTGTGATGCATCCGAAGAGGCATATGGTGCATGTGTTTATGTACGTTCAAAAAATGGTGACAAAAGGTGGTATTCGAGACTTTTGTGTGCAAAAACTCGGGTAGCCTCATTAAAAGGATCTACCATTCCACGTTTGGAGCTTAATGGTGCACTTTTGCTCGCGGAGTTGGTTAATAAGGTTGCACAATCATGGGCAGTAGAAGCACGCCATTTTCGACTATGGACAGACTCCATGATCGTTTTATCATGGCTAAACTGTCAAAAAAGTCGTCTAAAGACGTATGTATTGAATCGTGTGAGTCAAATTTTGGAACTGACGGAATTAACTCAATGGAATCATGTGCGTAGCAATGAAAACCCCGCAGATGTGATATCTCGAGGGATAAATTCAACAGAATTGATAGCAGCAGAAACATGGTGGAATGGACCAAAATGGATGTTAACTGACGAAACTTATTGGAATCCATCTCCAATTCAACACTTCGATGATGATGAAATTCCGGAACAACGACAAATAAAACTGACACTAGCTGTAAGTGCCCCACTTTCTAAATTTTTTAACGCTTATTCGAGTTGGCATAGTCTTGTACGTTCAGTTGCTTGGCTTTCGCGGTTTCTGAAGTACATGAAAGACAAGGAAATTCTTTACGATACAAAATACCTCACGGTTTCTGAATTGAGAAACGCAACTACATTAATACTTAAACGAGTTCAGGCAGAGTCATTTTATGAAGAGATCAAAATGATGGAATGTGACAAGGAACTACCACGAAGAAGCAAAATAAAAAATCTTTGTCCGTTCATGAAAGATGGGTTGATCTATGTAGGTGGTAGGTTAGAAAATGCAAAATTATCAAGCCAACAAAAACATCCAGTCGTTTTACCGGCCAGTAGTAAAATAACGCGTTTAATTTTTGAAGACCGACATCAAAACTTCTTCATTGCGGACCACAGTCCTTGTTAGCAGAAGTAAGGAGAAAGTACTGGCCACTTAGAGGCCGAGTAATGGCACGGTCAGTGACTGCTCGATGCGTTCAATGTATTAGAGCCAAACCAAAATTCTTACCACCATTAATGGCGCCTCTACCCAAAGACCGGGTACAATATTCGCGCCCCTTTGCAGTAACGGGGGTAGATTTTGCAGGCCCACTCATGATACGTAGTGGAGTGCGTCGTGTAAGTGGCACTAAGGTTTGGATAGCAGTTTTCGTATGTTTTTCAACCAGAGCGGTCCATTTGGAAGTAGTAGAAGATCTCACAAGCAGTGCATTTATCGCTAGTTTACGTCGGTTTATGTCAAGACGAGGAAAGTGTACTAAAATTTATAGTGATAACGGGACTAATTTTATCGGAGCACAAAAGGAACTCTCTGCCTGTATGACGAAAATTGATGAAAGAATGGCCAAGGAAGAAATTGAATGGCACTTTAATCCCCCATCAGCCCCACATTTTGGTGGGTTGTGGGAAAGTGCAGTTAAAAACATGAAATTTCATTTAACACGAATCATGAAAGACACAAGACTCACACTTGGAGAATTAGGTACATTGTTATGCCAAATAGAAGCATGTGTTAATTCAAGGCCCATGACTCCTCTCAGTAGTGACCCATCTGATTTAGAAGCACTAACGCCAGCACATTTTCTCATTGGTGGCCCTATTTTTTTGCCTCCAGAGATAGATATTACCAAAGTACCTCCAAATGGAATGCGTCGCTGGAAATACGTGCAATATCTTATGCAGACTTTTTGGAGAAGATGGGAGAGTGAATATCTACCCCAATGTCAAATTCGAGACAAGTGGACGACTAAGACAAGGCCATGGGCAATTAATGACATTGCAATCATTAAAGGAGAGTGTACACAGCCAACCAAATGGAAGCTAGGAAGAGTAATTGAACTACACCCTGGAAAAGATCAAATTACCCGGGTAGTAACATTGAAGCTAGCCAATGGAACGCAAATTCGCAGACCTACCGTTAAACTATGTCGACTTCCAACTGAAGATGATAAGATTGTAGTTGAAAATAAAGATTTTCAACGGGGGGAGGATGTTGAGGCTGTAATATAATTTATAAATGCTTAATCGTAATGCACCGCGCAAAAATGACAATCGCGTAATTATGATTATCGTAATTATTATTATTATTTTTAGCGGTTTACCTATGACGCGTACGTTATATCATTTATTATTTATAATGTGCGGTCAATGCTCGCGCGTTTATATTAATACTCGTTTAAAATTGTTGTTGTTTGGAGACCGTCGCGATGTACGTACGTAATATACTCGTATTATGTTAGGATCATTTTTTTATGTCAAAAAATTGTGTGATTTTTGCGTCTAATACGCATTTGTTAGAAAATTGTATCTATTGTAATTGTCGCGTCGAATACGCGTAATTTAAAATCGTCCGTATATTATTGTTTCGTTTAGTAAAATTATTCCGTAGCTGTCGCATTGTAAAAACCGTCGTCGCAAATCGTCGTCGCGTTTTATTCGAAAGGTTGTTTGTTTTTTGCGAATTATTAAGTGTGATATTTTTGTATATTAAGGCTCAAATAGCCGAATTCATAATAAATTTTTGTTACCACCTTATTTTATATAATATATTTATTTAGGCGTAAATGTATATATTTTATTTATAATAAAATATAGGGTTCGGCTGGCCAGTCGTCGTCCACGTGTATATTGTGAGTACCTATTTATTTGTGTAATTTTTCATAGTTAATTTGTCATATTATTTGTTGGACCAAAAGGGTCATTTATTCATATTTTACGCATTATTACTGTTTATATTATTTTATTATTTTTATTGGTTTATTGAGCCAAGGGCTAAGCATACATTATTGTGGTTCTATTATTTTATTGTTATTTGAATTATTATTAATTATACCAGTAATACGTTAAAATAAACAATCGCGTTACATTTATTTATATATAAAACACATAGAATATACACACGGAGTCGCGTCGAACACGCGTTTAATTTATGGTGTCCGGGCGCGCGTATTATTGCATTACGCTCCCGGCCCGTACAACAAGAAAGCAATGAAACTAACATTATAATTAATAATAATAGCTAGAGTATATTATTAATAAAAATCAAATGCATAGTAAATTAAATTAGAACGAGAAAAAATTATTGAAGTTTATAAAAAAAAAAAATGTGCTGTTAATTCATGATTATTTTTAAATCACTTGAAAATAAAATATAAGTTTTAATTATGCATAAATTAGTTCTTAAATACATAAATTTTCGTAACTATTCACCAAAAGAAACACGTTTTTTTCAAGTGTTTGACATGTAATTGAGTTGAAAATTTAAATCGGTATCACAAAGTACCAGTGCTAAAATTATTTATCACTTCGACACGTTTAAAATAAATTTGACAACAGAGTTTCAATATACAGTGTGCCAATATAAGACGTATTAAATATCTCGTTGAGAAATATTTGGTCTCTTTATATTTTAAAATATTATTGATGGTGAAAAAAATACTTGCTGGTAAATTATGCTACCAGTGTTTATAAAGGGTTAAAGTTTTATGCTTGCTATGGACTTTTGGGTATGTATGTTTACAGTTTGGCCGTCCGATACTTGGTACTAACGAGAAATAAATAAAAATGGGGGGGAGTGTGCTGTACCTTCTCGTGGTCCCCCCTGTTAGTAGTGTTGTTAACATCGATGGGACTATTTTGAACTTTACAATATAGACCTCTCGATGTTAACAACACGAATTAAACAGCACAAACCGGGCGGCCGAGCCAAATAAATAAAAAAAGTATAATAATGATAATTTAAAAGTGAAATCTGAAAAACTCAGTTTGATTTTTGAGGCACCGCACAACAACTACATTAATATTTAGGTAGCCAAATTTTAATGTTTTGAAATAAAAATGTCCGAATGTTGAATTTCGTTGAATCTTTGTTATTTGTGTAGACTACTAAAATTGTAGTATTTTACAAACACACACCACCGCCGTTTGAAATTCATTGCAGTAGTTTTCACCTTACTTCATCATCGTATACATTTGCATACTGTAGACCGCCTTTGACAACTACACCGGTGGCGCAAAATTCGCCGGGCCGTCATCCGGATTCGAATCCGGGACCGGTGACGCCGCGATGCGCTGGACCGGACACAGGGCGGCGTCACGCAATCGACGGCAAGAGTCGCGATATGGGCATTTTTTAGACAGTAAAACGTGTCTGAAAAAAAATGCAAAAAAACGAAAAACAAGATAGCGACGACTTGGCGACGCACGGCCGGGGTAAAGCTTCCGACCGTACGGAAAACCGCGGCCAGTAACACGCAAATACCCACGTATTTCACTTTTTTTTAATAAGAATCTCGTCGAAAACGCACGCGTACATATTGAACGATAACGCAAATAAACGTCTCCCGTTATAGTCCGAACGACAACGGTTAATAATACAAACGTACATCGTATTAAATGTATATATATACAAGTACGCAGCTCGATAAAAAACACGAAAGCAATATATTTTAACAATAGTAAATCGACTCGCGTGGATCAAGTGGATAGAAGCGTCTGGTGTTTTGTGCGATAAGAAAATTCCAATGAGGTTGAAAGTGAAGGTCTATAAGAGTGTAGCGAGACCAACTGTGTTGTATGATTCATAGTGTTGGGTAGTGGACAAGACAATAATAGAGCAGAGATGAGAGTGCTTAGATGGGTGAATGGGGGATGACAAGAGAAGATAGGATCAGAAATGAATATGTGTGAAGAAGCATAGGAGTAGCGTCGATCGTGGAGATTATAGAGAATAGACATAGGACGTTTGGTCATTATGTGAGGAGAGAAGTTGTGGACACGGTAAGAACGGTTATGGAAATGAATGTTGAAGGAAGAAAAGTAAGAGAAAAATCCGAAGAAGAAGTGGTTGATTGCAATTGAGTGTGATATAAGGACTGCTGATGTGTGCGTAAAAGATATGGGTGATCGGGTCAAGTGGAGGTTTAGGGCAATGGTGGCCGACTCTACTAAATAGCTGGGATAGAGGCGAGGGAGAAGTAGAAGAAGAATACATCGACTCGCGTACTTCCCTAAATACTTCTCTGAATGTCCCCACATTGGCCATTTTTTTATTTTTTATTTGTGTGGGGAAGGGGAGGGGATGTAATGCATTTAAGATAAGGATTATGTTTTCGTTTAAAACTGGGCACGGACGAACAACGTTCGTCTAATGATAATAATCAAAGAAAATGATAGGTACCTATTAAAAAGAAGAGTCGAAAAAACGCGAAAATAAACGGTCGGAAAAAAGAAAAATACTACGCGAGCGTATGATTATTGCTTCATAATAACGTATATTATATTATTTTATAATTTTATTACATGTTAACGATACACAATTACATACATACGAACCGCCAAAATCAATTTTCTTAATACCGCGCCGCCGCCGGAGACAACGACAAACCCCGCGGCGCTTCGCCGCAGTGGACGAAGGACCGACGTTGATTCGAAAGCGTGCATCCCCCGGCCGAAGGGCGCGTCCCGCCTGTACGACGTCGGCCGATGAAGAACTACTCTTTCTTGTTACGACCGTGTATTTTGTCTTATCCTTGTTTGTTGTTCATCCTGTTTTTTTTCCATTTTCAGCAGATTCCTTGTATTTTTTTGTACTACTACTATAGTGGGTGACACGAAAACTGGCCGGTGACCCTCGTGACTCTGGCAGCCGTTTCGCCTTAGTGGTTCATACAATATAGTTTAATTGATTGCCGCGCTTTTTTAAATTTAAATCTCGTTTACTGAAAATATTTTTTATAAATCGATACTCGAGGTAACCGCGTAGTGTACGTCGTACGGTAAAATGTTTATAAATTCAGTTTTCGTGTCGCGGACTATACTACGTAGTATATACGTATATTATACTCTATGGCGCCAAAATCAGTCGTACAAAATATTTTTCTCGCTCTTTTATTTCAATTGCGCCATAGAGTATATTACATAAATCATGATTAAAAAATTAAGTATGGCAGCAACTCACTGATATCGGTGAATTTTGCGCAGTCATGAGAAAAAAGCCAACAAATCGTTTTTTTGCATGAAATTATGACTTCAGCCGTGCATCATATATATTAATCTATGGCACCATAATCAGTCGTATTAAAATATTTTTCTCCCTCCTTTATTTCAAATTTCAATTGCGCCATAGAATATATCAATTACATAGTAATGATTAAAAAATTAGGTACTTAATTAACTTAACTTAAAAATTAGCAACTTTACTGATATCGGTGATTTTTGCGCAGTCATAAGAAAAAAAAGCCAAGAAATAGTTTTTGCATAAAGTTATGACTTCAACCGTGCACCAAATGTATTACTATATGGCGCCATAGAGTATATTACGTAGATTAATTTTTTAATCATGACATAGATTACTTATATCGGTGAATTTTGCGCAGTCATAGGAAAAAAATTGTTATTCCATTAAATTATGACTTCAATCGTGCGCCAAGTATATTATTACACTATGGCGCCAAAATCAGTCGTACAAAAATATTTTCCCCTCTCTTTTACTTCAATTGCGCCATACAGTATATTACATAGATTAATTTTTTAATCACAACATAGATTACTTATATTGGTGAATTTTGCGCAGTCATAGAAAAAAAAATTTGTTATTCCATTAAATTATGACTTCAACCGTGCGCCAAATGTATTACTTTGTGGCGCCAAAATCAGTTGTTCAAAAATATTTTCCCCGTACTTTCATTTCAGCTGCGCCGTAGAGTATATTACCATAGATCATAAATTAAAAAATTAGGTATGGCCGCAACTGGTATGGGTGAATTTCGCACAGTCGTAAAAAAAAATTGTTATTCCATTAAATTACGTCTTCAACTGTGCGCCAAATATATTACACTATGGCGCCAAAATCAGTCGTACAAAAATATTTTTCCCGCTCTTATTCCAGTGGCGCCATAGAGTACATTACATAGAGTATGATTAAAAAATTTGGTGTGGCAGCATACTTAACTCATCGGTAAATTTTGCGCAGTCATTGAAAAAAAACACCAAAAAATTGTTTTTCAATAAATCATGACGTCAGTTATGCGCCAAATATATTACTCTATGGCGCCAAAATCAATCGTACAAAAATATTTTGACCTACAAATTCCAAAATAAAATTATAATAATTACGAGTAAAGACAACGATAATTGTGTGCACACCTCCGCTGACACCGGTCGACTACATTATGTTATCGTCTTAATATTATGTAAATGTATTGGTCTTGTCAATTTTTTTTCAGAAACGCTCATTCTCTGTACTGGAATTTTTTTCCGGAATACACGTTCCCGCTGCGGTGTGCGCCCACGGGTGGAATATAGCGACTGTGGCGGATGAGTGATTTTGTTTATGTTCAGGCCCATACATTTGATTTTTTTCCTCTCGAGTGATGATATATATATTTTTTTGTGATTATGATTAATTTAGTAAAAGAAAAATACTGTTGTTCCCGTCCTTGAGCAGCTTCCCCTTGGAGTTTTTATGCGTTTGAGCTTTTCTCCGAAATAACGTAAATAAATCATATTAATTATTATATTAGTATATTATTAATATCTTACGTTGGTTTTTTATTTATTTATTTTTTTATATCCTGTATATAATATTCCGTACACAAAATTTAAAATCCGGTGTATGTGTATGTGTCCAATGACCACCCCTCCCCCCCCCCCCGGTTGGCGACCCTTACAGACAAAATATGGAAACAGCATGGTAGATAAATCACAGTAGGTTACAAGAAAAGAAAAAGTTTTATTTCATATATTATATATTTTAAGTAAATACCCATCTTCTTTTCAGGTAACGACTAGTACTTGAATTTTTTGAAAATACACAAAATATTTACGAACTTCCGCTAGTTAAACCTCTAGGAATTTTCTCTGGCGAAATCCTTGGATTCGGCTCCTTAGGGGTCTTGTACTTATTATACTATATATAAAGTATCAGTACTTTATATATTATATATATATATATATATATATATATATACACGAGGTGTGACAATTACCCGGAAAGATTTTTTTGTTCGAAAACTGGTAACACTGGCCAGTTTAAAACACCGGCATATTCGTACCTTGTAGACTATTGTTATTATAATTTTTGTTACGATTGGTTCAAATCAAGTAAACGTCATCGAACACCCTCCATATTCACCGGATTTGGCACCCTGTGACTTTTCTATTCCCCCGCATAAAAACAGTATTAAAAAGTCAACGTTTTGATGGTGTAGAAGAGATCCAACAAAATTCGACGGCGGCACTAAAAGTCATCTCAAAAGAAGAATTTTCTGGGTGTTTCCAACAATGGAAACATCGAATGAATAAGTGCATTCAAGCTGGGGGGTACTTTGAAGGGGATAAATTGGATGTACCTATATAATTTATATTTTTTTGTAAAATAAAGTTTTCCGAGTAATTAATTGTCATACCTCGTATATATATATATGTATACATATAAGTAGTACGAATACAAAACTAAAGAAAACAGGAGTATGAACACTGCATGCAGGTACATCGGTACATGTATATGTCTTGTATATATCTCATTTATTTTTTACGCGTGACAAAAAGTTACCTATAGCTTAGTCCTCGTCTCCTTGTACCTATACTGCCGTGCTAAGCGAAAAAGCAGTATCTCCATCTAAGTAAAATGTCGGGAAATCGACTAAACAGATTTAGACACATAACTGATCCGTGTACCAAGTATTATACAATTTATTTCGTTCGATGAACTTGACTCGTTCGTAACTTCATTTTAAATCAATCTACATTCTACGCGACCAAATACTGACTCACTGCGAATCATATTTCATATTATAAATTAATTATTAATTGTTGTTCCCCCACGACATTTCAATTATTATCACAGTTCTGCTATCAATACTTGTTTTATTTATTTATATGATTTATTTATACTTGTTTTTTTATGTTGTTTTATGTTTTGTCAAGAAATATTTATTATTAGACAGTATATACCTGAAAAACCATAGATCTTATAGACCTATTGTTTGATTTCTTCACATGATAATGGGTGTAGTAAGTACAGTCCATATAGTTAGTAGGTTTGGTTGAAAAACTAATAAAATGATTAAATGAAAGAAATTAGAACTCATAATTTGTATTCGTGCATTTTTTTTTTTACTTGAGGATGAAATTATGTTTTATTAATGGAACAATCAACAAAGTGCACAACAAGTTGCTACAGGCCATAAGGTAAGATAAGTTACTAATACTAAATATTAATTTATAATTATAATATATCATATTTATATCAAACAAAAATATATTAATGTTATTATGACTTTATTAAAAATTTAAACTTAAATATTAGATTGAATAAATATAATTTTTTCAACTTTACTAGTTGTGAGTCTGGTCCTTTTAGTATTTAAAACAAGACCGGCTTTAGAGAAAATTCTTTCACAGGGAACAGAAGTTGCTGGAACACAAAGTCTTCTTTTCACAATTTCATATAATCTGGGATATAATTGTTTCTTGTCAGACCACCACTTCAAAGGATCTAGCTGACGATGAAGCAGATTTTCACTAAAATGCTTATCTAATTCTACAATGCTTGCTACCAATGAATTATTTTGACTAACAACAGAACTGACCTTTTCATCAAAATGTTTCCAAATACTTGAAGACGATTGTGGAATAGAAGTAGTTTGGTTTTCTTCGTCCGTGGAATTATTTGGAATTTCAATATTCAGATTTTGTAATTTTCTTGAGAAATTTGCTTTGCATGTTTCAAATTTTTCATTATTTGAAAATCCATACTTTTTAAATCTCGGATCAAGAAATATTGCCTGTGATTGAATGTCATTACTTTCTAAATTTTTAAAATACTTATTTAATGTGGTTTTTATTTCATCAGCCATTTTAACAATTTCTATTTGCATATCTTTATCATTGATAAATATATGTAAATGGTCTATTAAAAATAAATAAAATACATTTTGTTTTGATATCGTCACAACATTCTCAGCACTCATCTCGGTTGTTAATTCATCAAAAATTTTTAAACATTTACAAGCAGAAGAGATGATTTCCCATTCATCATTACTTATACAATTCAAATTATTATTAGTTATAGCTAATGTTGACAGCACAGGTTCTTTTAATTTGAGAATCCTTTCCATCATTTTATATGCGGAATTCCAGCGAGTTTTACACTCCTGGATAAGATTGAGTGTTTCAAATCCATTTTGTTTTTGAACATTCTGTAATTTATGAAGAGCCACAGAACTTTGTTTAAAAAACTCAACAATATTTTTTATTTTAGTCATGATAGTTTTCATATGATTTAGACCATGTTGAATACCAATATTCAAAACGTGCGCAAAGCACGGTACATGTCGCCAGTTATTAAGCCGAATAGCATTAACTATATTAGGAGCATTGTCTGTAACAACAGCCGATATTTTATTTTCAATGCTCCATTTTTTTGCGGTAGTCATCAAAAAATTGAAAAGTTCCTCAGATGTACATTTATCATTATAATTAATGCAACCGATCAATCGAGAGCATAATTTAGTGTCTGAATTTATATAATGGACAGTCAATGCTATAAAATGTTGGTTATTGATGGATGTCCAACCATTTGTCATCATAGATAAAGCAGACACATTGTGTAAGTCAGCTTTAACTTTTTCTGAAACATTTTCATACATTTGTAAGAGTAAACTGTTTGACAAAGTTTTTCTAGAAGGCATGGTGTAATTAGGTGCAAGCATTTTAATGAGATTACGGAACTCTGTTTCTTCAACCAATGAAAACGGATGGAAATGTTTAATAATGAACTTGGTTATTTGTAAGTCGATATCCTTAGATTTTGAAAGTGATATTGGTTTAGTAATAAAATTTGTTAATGTACTTTGTCTAGGATGATTTGACGATGAAACTACTATTTCAGACACTGTTCTCAAGGAAGATGTACTTACGAATGCGCTGGTAGATGGAGAGTTGGATGGATCGTCAACATTCTCTTCAGTGTTTAATGGAAGATCATTTTGATTCCTCAGTGGTTTTGAAAGTGGCACAGTTATATGCTTAGTTTTTAAGTGTCGTACAAGGTTACTCGTAGACCCACCACTGTAACTGACCTCATATCCACAATAATAACATTTAGCTTTAGTATCAGATTTTATTGCAAAATGATTCCATATTGCACTTCGTTTACGGTTTAAATTAATCATGTTTTTAAGTCTGTTATAAAAAACAGCAAATGAAACAATGAAAACAATAAAAGATGAATAAAACAATAAAAATATAGACAAGATGACTATGGTATTATTCTCATAGGACTGATGACAGGTATGATTATGATGGATAAAATAATGTCAATATATTCGTTGAAGTTTACAAGTATTAGTTTGTATTTTCATATCACAAACATATCCAAACATGTCTCTGGGTCAGATAGTATATAATATCTATATATAGAATATTCTAATAAAATCAAAATAATGATAGTGTCACGGTGGTATTGTGGAGTGATGTCACTACCGATTAAAAAAAAATGACTTCGTTAACCGATTTCGGTACGGCGGTGTAGGTACGTATAATCAGGGACTGGAACCTTTTGATTTTATCGGTACTGGTTCCAGTTCTGGTTCTTAGGAAAAAAAAATACCGGTTCCGATTCGGTACCGGTTATTTTGTTTAAAAAATAAGTGGTTCCGGTTCCACATATATTAGGGTTCCGGTTCCGGTTCTTATCGGTTCTGGTTCCAGTTTTTACCAATTTCAAATATGAAATAAAATTATTAAAAATATTTCAATAATAGTAATATTTATCAACATTTTTACCATATGATATTAAGAAAAAAATTGAATAGTGTACCCTACAATCATTATTATACTTATAAAATATTATATTATTGTAATTTATATGTAACATTGTAAGAAACATTGTATTTACATTTTATAATTTAATATTAAAAAATGTTTTTAAATGATATACAATATACATATTAAACAAAAATGAAAAGTACCTACATAAAAATATTATTCTTATGATGAAGCAAATTCGGGTTTCTTATTTTTAATATTGTAGGTTATTTACTTATTTGTTATGTTTTAAATATTTATTTAAATTAAACAATTTATTTCAATTATTTTATTTTTTATTCATTGTTTATTATATTATAAACATCTTAATACTAATTACTAAAGCAAATAATTTTTTTATTAATAACGCCGCGACGACCGCTTCCTTCGTAAACGGGTTATTTTAACGACGTGGGTCATATATACGCGGCGACGCCGCGCGGTTATCCGATTAGTTTCTCGTTTTGCTGTCGTCAAAATGGACGTGGAGATTTATGTAATGGTCGTAATCCATTCTAAACACATAATGTTATAATTTTATTTAATTAATCATATGTTATTTGATTTTGTTTTATACTTGCCTTGAAATAATAAGATACAAAAAAAATTTTTAATAATATAAATAATATCGTATGGCGTAATAATATGCTGGCCACTAGTATATTACTACTGGCACGCTGAGTAACTTGACAAATCTAAAAACAAACTTAGTCGAGAGCGCCGCGCGGTTTCACCGCGGTAGTATGATCGGTACATAATTGCGGCGATAAGCTCGCTGCGCGGCGCTACCGCCGTAGTATGATCCAGGCCTAAGTAATAATAATAATAATCCAACACCTAAATTCTAAATGGTCCTATAACAATAAACAATATTTCAAATCGCGATATCATTTGCGGAAAGAGAATTTCCGCGAACGCCACGCGTGTACACGCACGCCATGTGAACGATGTATGGGAAACCTGTATACCTCAATACGTAGAGTCTGACACGAGTCCATATGAACCCAGCCTAAATTAAATAAAATTTGCCCGGCGTGGAGAGCACGGGCTATTTAATTACCTGGAATTTACAATCGTTTTGATATTTAACGAATTCTATCGAGATAAATACAGTTGTGAACTTTATTTTTCGTCGAAAAACGACTGGGGTTCTGACTAATAAATTGTGTGTGTCAAAAACGTTGTCAATATTATCGTATATGTATAAAGGTTACATTTCCAAAGAGAAATTATTACAACGCTTCTAAATTCTAAGACACTTTAAATTATATTAATGAAAAAAAAGAACGAAGAAAAAAGTTCATTTCTCCTTTGAAAATAAATGAAATTCCAGTAATGTTCCTTCACACACACAAAAAAAAAATTCTTATCACATTACATGTAAAATGTTTTATACAAATTATATTTAAGAACCGATAAGGAAGGACCATTATAATTCATGGGTTCCGGTCCGGTTCCGGTTCATTTATTCATGGGTTCCGGTCCGGTTCCGGTTCTTAATTTTAAAAAAATAAAGGTTTCGGTTTGGTTCCGGTTCTCAAAATTTTTCACGGTTCCGGTTCCAGAACCAGTTCTTTTCGGTTCGGTTCCAGTCCCTGCGTATAATACCATAATAGTATTTAATATTAGTTATTAATTCTTCCCATTGATAGTGTTTATATGTTTATCAAGATGTTTTATGTTAATAAAAATATTTGAGTACATTAACGATTTTTTTAATTTCAAGTCCTGATACAAAAACAAATCAAAACAAATATTTTTTATCTCTGGTGTTTCATCAAATTCAAAATTAAATTAAAAATAAAAAACAGAAAATTATATATTTACACATAACGATATGGGCAAAACTAAAAATAATTAGCATCCCAGTCAGGGGCGCATTAAGGGGGGCAAAGGGTGCATTTGCCCCGGGCGGCAATTTTTAGGGGGCGGCACACCGGTCATGGACATTTGGAATTATGTTTTTGTCTGTTGGAATTTTAATCTGTACTGTAAATTTATGGGCGGCAAATTATATTTGCCCCCCCTCCCATCCCTAAATATTAAACCTTAATGCGCCCCTGATCCCAGTGAACATTTATACGTATATTAAACATATAATATATGTATGATATAACCCAAATGTACGTATAATATACGGACATATTAATTAGTATAAGTATAGTATAATAATAGTATACTTTTGGGTCAAAAGATAGATATTTCACGAATATTCCTCGTTTAATAAACATAAGTTTTCACGTTTATTCTTCATATAATATACGTACATATCAAATTATCATTAGTATAAATCTCGTATACATTTGGTGTATACAACAGATATTTTCGTATAATAATCGTTTAATAAACATAAGTTTTTATGTTTATTATTTGTTAATATACATACCATTTTAAATTATTATTAGTATAAATTTCGTGTAAATTTGGTATATACAATGGATATTTCTCATATAATATTCGTTTAATAAATATTATTTTTACGTTTATTCTTTATATAATATACATATATTTCTCGTATAATGTTCATTTAATGAACATTAGTTTTTACGTTTATTTTTTATATAAGTACATTTCAAATTATTGTTGGTACATACTCATATAAAAAATTACAAGCCTTGAATGTAATCTTCTTAATATTATATTATCTTTCCAACTAAAGTTAATGGACACAGGGATTCAAAAAGAGGAAGTATATTTTCATATTTCTGATAATCTACAAATATTTCACCATATTTTGGCAGAATATTTTTTTATTTTTGTATAATAAGCACAATATAAATAAAAAGTTGAAAATTATTTTCTTCTTGGAGCTTGTTTCAGCCAATCACTCATATGATTCTTGATAACCAATACAGATTCATTTGGAAACATGTCTTTAACAACTTCTGAAAAAATCATTTCAATAATTTGTTTATACACTTTAATAATTATAGAAATCTAAATAAATCAATTTTATATAATCTAGAAAAAATCCGGGTCATAATCTGAGTCATCTATTTCTTCACTTGAACCATCTGAATTATCATCATTATTATTTTCCAATAGTCTACGTATCTTGTTACTGTAATCCGGATCATTTGTACTTATTTGCCGTGCCATTTCAGTATAATAATACAAAATAATATATAAATTATCACTAGAAACACCCGTCTTACAGACCGACACAGACGGAAAGAGAAACACCCGGTCACAAAGACCGCTAAGCTACACACGGTAAGAGAAACACGCGGTCTCACAGACTGCTATTGTTTTTAAAAACCACGTGTCACATCTAAGCGCGTAAGTCCCACTAATAGATAACTGCGCGGTCAAGTTCGTGGGGAGTATCTAGGAAGCTATCGTGCACGCCAGTGTTCTACGTCACCCAGTGCAGCCATTAGAGTAGATATAAAATTTCTTCGAGGCTTCTGAGACCGATGTTTCTTTATAAGTGTTAAGATGTAATCACAGAATAAAACAATCAGAATGGACACTGATAAGAAATAACACGAGTGGTCAAGGACGGCGGCAAAAATCAGTCGGCCATTTTATTTCAGGTAACGCAGTGTGACCCACCTTGTAAAAATTAAATATGTTATTGATTAAACTAGGTATTTTATACAGCAGTACAGTGCACAGTAAATATCACAGAAGTCAGGAATCAGAATGAAACGATATATATGTACCTTATCACAAAGTAAATTTGATAAAAACTATCTGAAATAAAATGGCGACTGATTCTCTGTTATCGGCCCGCCGCCCAGAAGTGTCCACCCCCTGATGTAATGTTGTTACATGTTTTTGTTGTTTATTAGAAAAATAAATAAAAATGAAAAATGTTTAATACTTTATAAAATATTTTTAATACTTCTTTAAATTTTTAGATTATAAATTTAGTTCTGTCAAACAGACAAAGTGGTCCATGTCGTTCTGCGAGTACAATACTTTTGGGGATCGTTTTAAATTAATATTTCAAACATTGATTGGCAAATTTATTAATTTGATATCTGATTAGAAAAAAATTACTAAAATTGTTTTTTTCTCTTGTCAAAAAAATAAAATAAATAAATTTTAAAGTTATATTTACTTACTGTTAAAAATTAATTGTTAAATTACATATATAAATTGTTCAATTACGTAGACTGATAGTGATATATTATTAAAATTGTTAAGTTTTTCTTACTGTTAAAAATGATTTGTTAAATACTTGTATAATTAATGCTCCGACTAAGCAATTATTATTTGTTAAATAAAATTATAATAATAATTTGATATCTGTTTGTTTTAATTTCTAAAATAAAAAGATTTAACTATCATTGTTATGTACATAAAAAAGGTGAGAATTATTTTAAAAACTTAATTTTTAAGTCTTTCATAGAATGTTTTTTCATTTAAAATTTAGTATTTGCCCCAAGTTCAACTAACATTGTGTAACTTGCGGCAAGCTTAAAAATTGAAAATTAAGTATGAAACACGAGTAAAATTTTAATATTATAATTTTCTTAAAGAACAAAAAGACACATTATTTATAATCATATACAAATACCTAACTTAAGTACTTTTTTAATAATTTACATTTAAAATAAAAATAAGTATCCCAAGTTACACCATTGGACGATAATTTTAATTAAGAGGACGCCGCACCTGTATTTGTTGTCTCTGTCAATCTTATAAGATTGACAGAGACATAGGAAATATAGCAATATTTACCCTACGCAAAACGATAAATATAGCGTTGAAACATCTATTACCAATTTCGAAAAGGACAATGTTTTCTAAATAATGTCATATTGTTTTTGTAAAATATTGCATAACAAAAAATTACCAGCTTTTAAAAGGACACAAAAACTTCTTTGTTGAACAATAATTTACAAAAACGATATGACATTCTCTAGAAAATATTTCTTGTAAGATTGACAGAGACAACAAATACGGGTGTGGCGTCCGCTTAATATCAAAAGTTTAAAGTGCATACCTATAATAATTTTAAAAATATCTAAATGACTAAAAGCTAATTTACTGCCTCGTCTTCCTTCCAATTTCATTTTTTTAGCAACACGATTGTCAATAAGTAATTTCATGATATGATAAGTAGTACGCTTCGCATCAAATGATTTGCCATGTCTACGTAACATTTGTACCTATTAAATAAAGACAAAATAATTAAAATGTATGCATTTTAATTATTTTAGTATATTTTAGTATATATATACTCACATGAAATATTCAGTAAAAACACTAGACATGGGTTTACGTAAAAAAACTGTGAACTTCAATTACAATTTACAATATATAAACTTTGATCGTAGCATAGAACATTAATAATATTGTTAATAATGTTCTATGATCGTAGTGGCATTAATTAATTTAATTGAATATAAAATGTAAAATATTGCAGCCTGTAGGTGTATTTAATAGTAAAGTACAGCGCAGTGTCTACAAAATAGTGCCCACAGACTACAGATTACAAAATGGCTAGAACACAACATGCGAATTGTAATCATCGAGACTCCGATTATTATAACCAACACTTTTCCGCCAAAACTATTAGGTTTTTTTGTTCTATTTATATACATTTTGCTGTTTTTATTCTTCTTCACTTTATATAATATACTGATTACCAATTTTACGTTTTTCGTTTCTTCCACGACTTTTTTTTAACGTTTTGTCCGATCATTTTTTTAACTCGCCCACGATTGTGCGGCTTTCCCTCCCGGTTAGTGTCCCACGAGTCCACGCGAACGTTTCCGTAGTCTTTTCGATTTTTCCGCGTCCCGTTTTCGCGATTCGATCGGATAAATGGTCGGACGTTGGGCTATGGAAGAAAAAATTGAAACAAATTGTATGTTATATTAAAAAAAGGTTTTTTCTAATTACAAATTTTTATAATTCATATTTGAATTTGGATTACCGGTGTGCGAAAAGCGTACACGGACAACGATAAAAATTTGCAGCTCACCAGTGACCGTATTCAGACCACTAGACAGCGGACGCCTTTATTCCGCTGAAGGCGGATAATAATTCCACTACTGTTATCCTACTTAACAAATCTGCTTCGGGAAATAACACACATACCCAGTGGCTCACAGAATATTTTCAAAACTAAGAATTAAGGGGCCTGCGTGTGACCTGTATACAGGTATACAGCCATATTATATGGCTGTATTTTAACTGAAATACGTACGTTACTGGAAAAATTCTCACGCCTTGTAGAGTGATCCGATTTCGATATGTTTTTTGTTGGAAAGAGGAAAACATTTTGCGCATTGGACTTCGATTCTCAAAATATATACGTACTATATACCTATATAAACGTAATTTCAACTAACCATTATTAACCCTAAAATAAACGTAAATTATACGCATTTATACCACAAATTTTTTACGAATAAACACATACTAAACACACACGAAATATATACGTACAACTATACACCTATATAAACGTAATTTAAACTAACCATTATTAGCCCTAAAATAAATGTAAATTATACGTATTTATACCATCTACTTTACACGAATAAATATACACATAATGTACACGGAAATTAAACTAAAGAAAACGTATATTATACCCTTAATATACGAGTATCAACTACGTATATTTATACACCAAACTTCTACTAATTATTTACGTAGATTATACGTGCCATGTTTACTGGGATAATGCGCTGGGTTGAGTTCCATGCGTAAATTTTTTTTGAAGACCTTTTTTTTTTTTTGCTTGTTTTCCGAAAAATAAAATAATGATGAGCAAAAAAAAAAATTTACGCCTGGAACCCAACCCAACTCAACCGGGGGTCCTCGAAGACTGTAGGTCTTTAGGTAGGGGTCCGTGATTCATTTGACTTTGAGAACCTCTGGTCTAATTAATACGTATGTATATAGTCTGCCAGGCTGATAAATTTTCTGGCAGCTCTGGTATAATAGGTACCTAAGTACAAATAACATATTGTCTATATTATATACCTAATAAACATTTTATTGTGGTATAATTGATTAAATATCGTTTCTGGTGGGAAGATTATTAGTCCAAACTATATAAAAATATGTAATTTCATCTATGAATTGGACTACCAAAATGCATTATATGATACAAAAATGTTGTGAAAATATTCTGTTATATTAATTATAATTTATAACATATATTTTAAAAGAGTTGATGCAATTCCTACAAAAAACAATAGGCTTTGTAGTTGTCATTTTAAAAATGGCAAAAAGATAAATGGACTAACTATTTAAATGGGTTGAGTCAGTTATTTACATATACATTACCTGAAAAGCGATAAAGTTATTTTTTTGCGATTAGATTGACAATAATATTAAGGTACCAACTATTTCAATTATAAAATAAAATTGTTATTTATTTAGGACAATGAAACAAAACCTTTCATCTGAAAATGATACAGTTGAGTTCACACATTCATTAAATTAAATAATATAAATTTGTTTTTTATTATTATCATTATTCATATGGGAACCGTTTAAATTTTATTCAAAATCAGAAGATCCATGGACCCTAAAAGGTTAGAATCCCCTGATATACAACAAAAACACATAAAAAATTCAAAAATATGATTCAAAACTTTAAAAAGCTTTAGAAACTAAATAAAATGGCTTTCTAGACAATGCTTTTTAAACATTGTGTAATTCTTATGGTGCGAATCATAATAAAAGTTTGTCTTATCATATCAGTTGTGAGTCACACTAGAACGGTCTATTAGATTACTGATTGAATTTTGAATCAATGATTCAATTGATTCAAGTGAACGAATCATTTTAGTGAGTCGATTCAATTGATTCGAATCATTTAAAAGATTCATTTTTCCCATCCCTAAAACATGTTTTAACGCGCAACGGGCCTTATAATAATATCACAATTTTTTTTTTTTTGGTCCTGGGGGGTTTGAACTCGAAACCCCCGTATGTACGCCACTGATTTAGTGATAAAGATCTTTTAACTGAATCATTAGGAGTGTTTTTGCTTAATGATAGAGCCAAAAGTTCATTTTTATATGGTAATTCGATTAGAATTGCTGTCTTGCCGCGTCTACTAGAATTTCTTTTAGTTGTCTTATTACTTTTTGGAATTGTCAATAAATCTTCTGGTGATAAATTTGGAAAAGGTTTTGACCAATGAGAGCAACCGGGTGAAGAAGAATATATTGTATTAGAATGTATTTATTGATATATGGGGCAAAATGGAGACGTCCCCATTTTGCCCCAAACATGTAAACCCCATTTTGCCCCTGAAACACACTTATTGAATTATTTTGGCAGACATTCTGACGATTAATTTTTATGAAAACACTTTTTAATACACATGTACTGTTGAAATAATTAATAATGTACAAATTCAGCGGCTGACAATACAAATTAGCCGCCGAATACTGCTCACCTGTATGGCTGAATAGCACACACATAAAAAAGATTGATGTTCAACTCAATCGCTGCATGCGAATCATAAATGACACATTAAAATCCACTCCCCTCCAATGGCTTCCAGTTATAAGCAACATAGCTCCTCCACACCTACGCCGTAAAAATGCGCTGTTAAAGGAATGGATAAAATGCTACTCCAATTTGAGTCTGCCTATACACAATTTTGCGAAATCCTTACAGAACCCACCAAGACTTAAATCACGTAATTCACCATGGAAATCTGCCATCGCACTTTACAACACGAACTTCAATATGAACGAGACATGGAAGAACGAATGGGGGCAGCTTCAAAATTGGATGAACAAAATTACCTAAAAGAGCCTACAGACAAGCCTCCTGGACACAATCTCCCCAGGAAAGAATGGACTACTCTAAATCGTATCCGCACAGGCCACGGTAGATGTGGATACCTGATGCACAAATGGAACGCAGTACCATCCCCGAACTGCGAATGCGGCAACCCATACCAGACCATTTCGCATATACTAACTGAATGCCCCATCAGGAAATTTAACGGTGAACCCGACGATGTGTTCAACGCTTCCCCAGAAGCTATTGAATGGATTCAAAACCTTGACATTAAATTATAGACATCTGCCAAAAACACAAATTCATATACATTGTTGTTGTTACTGTTATTGTTATGCACATCACTATTGTTATACTTATTGTACTGCTGATATAGCCTTATTAATGTTCTATTCTATTAATTGTAATTGTTATAACTATCATAAATAGTATTACTTATTTTCTGTTTTTTGCCATACGAATAAATAAATGTACAAATAATTTAATTTCAACCAAAGAAAAAATTGAAAATAAAACACATTATTTTTATATCACTATTGTAACGGTAACACATTTATCATATTTTTATCAATAACTAATATAATAATGCAAATAAAATAATTAAACATTAACTATGGTTTCTCGATCGGGATTTCTGCGTTCGCCCCTGCAGCCGACAGTTAACGATTTTATTGTATTTAACAAAATTATGTACGTGACAAAACCTAATTGGAAGTATGTATATTCTAATCTTTGGATCCTAACCTAACCGAACCGTCCGAACCACATACTATAGTCTATATGTGGTTCGCGGCTCGCGCTGATGATGACAACGTTATTGTCGAAATATGTACCTATACGTGGTAAAAAGTGTATATTATTTTGTGATTTTGGGTTTCATAATATTAGTGTAAACAGCCACAACTGTCTCAATCATATTCAAATATTATTATATAGATTGAAAGAAAATTGTACACAACATATTAATTTTAAATAAATGTCTATACCATCAATCATATTTATGTACCTATAATGCAATATTTCAATTCAAAAGTACACGTTTTATTGTTTTCACATTAAAAGCTAATCTAAAGTGAAATTTTAGTGTACTAACCATATTATAGTATGATTCAAAAATAAGGCCCCAGGGTTTGAAAGTGGAAAAAAATCCCGGGGAGAGGGAGACTAATGTCCCGTTTAGTTTTAAGCGATAACATTTCTCATTATATTATGTAAAATGTATATGACGTATGTACAGAGTGATTTTTTTTTTAATCATGCTCACCACAATTTAAACCTGAAAAATTAACATGTTTGAAACATATTTCAATATATATATATATGTCGACAATTTTACAATGTCGGGCTGTTTTTCTCCTTATCCTACACTACTACTACTGTTGCAGCGAAAAACGAAAAAAAAGCGACTCGTCGAATAAAGTATGCCAGTTCGATGCCTGACATTGAAAAAATATTAACGCGTATTATTAAATTGATTAAAAAAAAAGACACACACACACATTTTGAAACGATAACCGAGGTGGATTTCCTTCCTGATCCACCTCCGTCGTAATACATGCCTATAATTTATTTTAAATGCGCGCGCTTTCTTTTCACCGATGTCGTCCGATACATTAACGGAAATCTGCCGCCTATAATAGAGTGTGTGCGCGCTATGGCCACCCTCGTTATTTTGCCTGGACGCGTCGGACGTGTAATTTTCTATTTCGCTTCGACGTTTTTCGGTTTTTTTCATTTAGTGCCGATGCCCCCACTTCGTCCTACAATGTTCAAATTAGTATCAAAATTTTGCAATTTTTTTGCAACTTTAGGCATGTCTCGGGAAAAAATTTGCAATTCCTCGTGGGCCCCGCAATATTAAAAAAACATGTGGGGGGCCAACTTCACGTAGCCCCCCCACTTCGTCCTACAATGTTCAAATTAGTATCAAAATTTTGCAATTTTTTTGCAACTTTAGGCATGTCTCAGGAAAAAATTTGCAATTCCTCGTGGGCCCAGCAATATTAAAAAAACATGTGGGGGGGCCAACTTCACGTAGCCCCCCCACTTTGTCCTACAATGTTCAAATTAGTATCAAAATTTTGCAATTTTTTTGCAACTTTAGGCATGTCTCGGGAAAAAATTTGCAATTCCTCGTGGGCCCCGCAATATTTGAAAAACATGTATTATATGAACTATCACTAATTTATGTTTAGGTGTTTAATACATATATATTTTTTCAATTCTGTTTGTGTATCTACAATTACTAATAAGCTATTTAAAAATACCTATTATTCACGAATTATAAAAATATAGTGTAATCAATTATATATGATTATTTGAATAAAACTAGATTTAAACACCAAATATAAAAAGGTTATTGATAAGTGTTTCTGTATACCTAATGCATGCTATTCACAGCGAGTTACACCCAAAAGGAGTTGAATACACAATTATTTTCCCGGGCAACGCCGGGTATAATTCAGCTAGTATAGTATATACACACACGATACATACAACATACTGCATACTCTCCTTATTAATTATCTAGTTAATTTACTATAATGTTATATAAATATAATTATATATGTATGTACAGAAATATGCTATATTACAATTTGTTATATTATATAATAATTGACTATAAAATATCAAATCGTATATAAATCAAACTATACTTATATTTTAATAATAATATAAAACACTATATTTTTCTGTCCTATTATATATATTTATATTATTTAAATAATAATAAGTCATAAAATGACAATAGTACCTAAACCTATAATAATAATAATTCTATAATAAATTATTTATATAATACTAGCTGACCCGGCAAACGTTGTTTTGCCATATAAATTATTTCTAGTGAATATTTTGGTAGTCAAATAAAAAGTAACTAACTTATTGTAAGTGTGTGGGGATGTGGTATATGACTGAAAGGGGAATGGAGCGCTGTGAACGAAATTAAAAATAGACGATTAAATTTTAAATATAAAAACGTATTGGCATATACAATGGACCACTATATATCATACATAAGAAGAAGTGATGGTACTTGGGAGATACATAACGATTTACAAAAAAAAATTAAAAAATTAGTTTCAACAGGAGATAAAAAAGCTAACCCTCATTGTTTAGTCTACATATTGCAGTTTTAAATTAAACAATAAAAGTGTTTGATGGTTTTGTCCATATATATAATAAATATATAACTATTTCAAAGATTTTATTTCGTGTTTGTTTAATTATTTATGCTTATTGACCTATGCTTTGTAAGTAGTTATAAAAGTAATTGAAAGTGAAGTATATTTTTTAATTATTCTCAAAACTTTTTAAATAAACATTTAACTTTCAACTTCTTCTATTTCAAGATAACCGTAACTGCGTTGTAAAATTCGTTGCTTTTTTTGTTAGCTTCTTTTAAAATTATTACATGCTTGATAGTTAAAATAAAATTATTATATTATGATTAATTTTATTTTATTGTAATATATTTTATTATAACAATAATTAGTCAGTGTTCGAAATGCACCGGAAAGGCGTTCCGGTTCGTAATACATATTAAACCTTTACATCCGTTTCTGTTGGTAAGATTTAGAATTTAAGAGTTCTGGTTCGTAAAAATATTAATTATTGAAAAAAAATTATAATAAATGTGATAATTCTGATATTTATGCAGCTAGGAAGTAACATATTATTTGTCAACCTTAATTTATTAATTAAGGTGGTTGGAAGCGGACTTGTTGTCGTTTAATGTACAGGCAATATTTTGTATAAGTTTGGGCCACATTGTGTTGATGTATGCATGGTAAATAACCAGTAATAAATAAAGAAATAGTGCGATTATGCGACTTCCCCAAATTACACCAATGGTCTTCGTCATTCGTACGTCTTATCAGAAAAACAAATGAGCTCGATAAAATGTTATTACCGTCTGGCGACAATTATCAGGAATAATGACTAGAGAAATAACTATATGCCATGGATATGTTAGTCCGTGCTATAATGCGCATACATGAATACAAGGACGGCGTAGACATGCAGTAGGTACATTAATTCATTGTTACCATTAAAATTGAGTGATGAAAATTGGTTTATGAGGAAAAAAAAGAAAAAAGAAAGTCTTCGAGTCATAATATATTTTCTTTTGAAATTTCCAAAAACACAAAGAAGACATTATTTTAATTTTATTAGCGCTCCACTTAGAACATTTTTCCATTTCGAGCACTGTAATCTTATTTAAATATAATATATAATAGTCAGTGGCGGCTCGTGGGCTTTAAAATTAGGGGGGGGCGATTAAAAATTTATTAATTTTTGAAAACCATACGACACGAAACGATACGTATAAATATAATTTAACAGGAACTTCTCATTTTCGACACGACTTCGCCAAAAATTGTCAATAATACATACCTAATTAATAATTATACACCAATTTAAAAGATTTTATTACCTAAGCAAAAATTAATATTATATAAATTGAAAAATATATATATAAAACAAAAATATTAAAAAGGAAACTATAGCTTACACGTTTTATATTTAAAATTTAATCGTCTATTATAAATATATATAATAGGACAGAAAAATATAGTGTTTTATATTATTATTAAAATATAAGTATAGTTTGATTTATATACGATTTGATATTTTATAGTCAATTATTATATAATATAACAAATTGTAATATAGCATATTTCTGTACATACATATATAATTATATTTATATAACATTATAGTAAATTAACTAGATAATTAATAAGGAGAGTATGCAGTATGTTGTATGTATCGTGTGTGTATATACTATACTAGCTGAATTATACCCGGCGTTGCCCGGGAAAATAATTGTGTATTCAACTCCTTTTGGGTGTAACTCGCTGTGAATAGCATGCATTAGGTATACAGAAACACTTATCAATAACCTTTTTATATTTGGTGTTTAAATCTAGTTTTATTCAAATAATCATATATAATTGATTACACTATATTTTTATAATTCGTGAATAATAGGTATTTTTAAATAGCTTATTAGTAATTGTAGATACACAAACAGAATTGAAAAAATATATATGTATTAAACACCTAAACATAAATTAGTGATAGTTCATATAATACATGTTTTTCAAATATTGCGGGGCCCACGAGGAATTGCAAATTTTTTCCCGAGACATGCCTAAAGTTGCAAAAAAATTGCAAAATTTTGATACTAATTTGAACATTGTAGGACAAAGTGGGGGGGCTACGTGAAGTTGGCCCCCCCACATGTTTTTAATATTGCTGGGCCCACGAGGAATTGCAAATTTTTCCTGAGACATGCCTAAATTTGCAAAAAATTGCAAAATTTTGATACTAATTTGAACATTGTAGGACGAAGTGGGGGCTACGTGAAGTTGGCCCCACATGTTTTTTAATATTGCAGGGCCCACGAGGAATTGCAAATTTTTCCCGAGACATGCCTAAAGTTGCAAAAAATTGCAAAATTTTGATACTAATTTGAACATTGTAGGACGAAGTGGGGGAGCTGCGTAAATTGATAATACCTATAAGATGCGCGGTTCTATTACCTATTATCCGTTGTCGTTCGGACCATAATATAATAAACTTTTCTAGTGTGTGTGTGTGTGTGTGTGTGTGTGTGTTACATTCTGAGTGTACCTACCTACATTTGGAAAAGACCCGTCCTCGGTAGGCTTGGTGGGAAGCGGCGCGGTAAAATAATGTTAGGTTGGCTGGCGGTTCGTGTAGGTTATATAGGTTCGTTATGTAGGTAGGCAGGTAGTTTATAAAATAAACTTTTTTGGTTTACTTAAAGCTTTTATTAAATTATATCATAGTTCGGATTGTATAACACGAGATACGTTTATTTAGACGAACGTTGTACCCAAGGTGCGTTTAATTGCTCTACCATTCCGTGCGCGTACGTTTTCTACCATAAGAAAATGATGTAAAAAATGAGTCGAAAAAACGTGAAATTAAACGGTCAGAAAAAAGATAAATACTACGCGCAATATTACTTCGTATAATAACGTATATTATATTATTCAGTAATTTTAGTATTCGTATTCGTATTACTTCACAATAACGTGTATTAATTATATTATTTAATAATTTTTATTACATGATGATGACACACAATTTCAACTACACACACGACAGTGGCGGATCCAGGGGGGCGATTGGGGCGATCGCCCCCGTTTCTTAAAAAAAAAAAATTATAAGAAGTCCTAGACTAGTTTTTGACGTAATTACTTCAAGGGTTGGGAAATTTTAAATTACCAAAAATAAGCCGATAATGTATTATTACTTTTATTTAATATTTATTATTGTGGTGATAAACCGTTATCGTGATGTTAAACATTCGTAACCATGTTTTGTTTTTATGAGACCGTGTTTGCTACATAACTGGTGTTCCCAAAACATAGACATATAATATTATATGTCTATGTCCCAAAACGTGATGACTGATAACGCGACCGCATCGCTCGGTAACCTTATTCTGTGGTATATTCTTATCTATGGTTTTGTGGTGGGACACCACCACATGACTTCTCTTCGAAGTCGGAAGGTTGGTCACACTCTTTCAACGCCGCCGGCCGGACGCGTCGGGCTGCCGGTTGTACCGCCTCTCTCTCTCTCTCCCTCGCCGCGACCGTCGAACCTACCGGCCGTTTCTCGGCCCAACGCGTTTTTTCAGTTTTCATTTTTTATGTGTATTTTTTTCGACTGAATAAAACATTCGTTATAATAAATAAACACACGTTGTATTTATTTGAGTTGGCGCCGGACCAGAATCCGTTCGGCCGCCACATTGGTGACCTCGACGTGATCATCTCCGCGTAATCGTCCGTTACGCCGTCCGCGAGCACGTTTTTTCGTCGCCCGTCGCACCGCTGCTGTCGTCGCGAGTACGTCGCACCCGATTTTCGCGATCGCGTTCCGCCCGTCGTTCCGTAGTTGCGCCCGGCATCCGCTCATTCCGTTTCGCCGCCATGACCGATGGAAAAGATAGCGCGTCCATTGACGCGATCGCCAACGTTCGTCTTCCGGCATTCTGGAAACAGTCGCCCGAATTTTGGTTCGCTCACGCGGAATCAGTTTTCGCGAACAATCGTGTAACCGCCAACGCCGCTCGCGTGAATTTCGTCATCGGGGCATTGGACGAGGAAGGCGTCAGAGCCGTCGGCGACCTCCTCGGATTAACCGTGGCTTATGAGACGATACGTACTCGTCTGATCGACGCTTTCGGGCTACCTAAATC
Organism: Slavum lentiscoides; assembly: GCA_032441835.1. NCBI lineage: Eukaryota > Metazoa > Arthropoda > Insecta > Hemiptera > Aphididae > Slavum > Slavum lentiscoides. The sequence goes on from CM063706.1 coordinate 43,130,734, forward strand.
AGTGCGTTTTCGCGAGATCGTAAAATCCGGTGGCATGGGCGATCGTCGGCCTTCGCAATTGCTCCGTGACATGCGCAGTGTCATGCCGACCGGCATTGGCGAAGACGCACTGAAGGAATTCTGGCTTTAGAAGCTACCGTCCAACGTCATGGCCATCATCTCTAGCCTCGACGGCTCGCTGGACTCTTTAGCCACCCGCGCAGACAGGGTTATGGAGGTTTCAAACCCGCAAAGCGTCGACGCCGTCTCTAAGGACCAAATGACAGAGTTGGCAGATGCGGTGTCCACGTTGTCCCGACAGGTCCAGTCGCTGATGAAAATTGTCGACCAGCCAAAAAATGCACCGCAACAGCGACGACGCTCACCGGCGCAGCAGACTGCGCAGCAATCAACGGGAGCGTGCTACTTCCACGAACGCTTCGGCAGCGGCGCTCGCAGGTGCCGCCCGCCGTGTAATTTTAAACCGGGAACGCAAGACCGCAGTTCTTCCGCACCGTCGGAAAACTAGTCATCACGGACAGGACTCCCGCCCTGCATGCCGTGAATAATTCAACGCGGGTACACATCAACGACCTCCGTTCCGGCAAGCTGTTCCTTATCGATACGGGTGCTGAGATTTCGGTCATACCTCACGATCACAGCTCACGGCGACCATCCGACGTACACCTCACAGCCGCCAACGGAACGCGCATCAAAACCTTCGGGCCCAAGACGCTCAACCTTGACCTTGGCCTCGCACGAACGTTCACGTGGACGTTCGAAATGGCCGACGTTTCGCGCGCTATCATCGGGGCTGATTTCCTCCATTATTTTGGACTCCTCGTCGATGTTAGACGGCACCGCCTCGTCGATCCGACCGACAAACGGACAGTCGCCTGTGCAGTGACTCCCGCGGTTACCACGAGCGCCCCGCTTTTGCCGTCATGCGCGCCCACAACTGGGACGAATTACTTCGGGATTTTCCGAATGTGACCCGCGAGTCACCCGTTCCAGAAACATTCCTACACGGAGTCGAGCACGTGCTTCCAACGACAGGCCCGCCGCTTTTCGCTCGTCCACGACGGTTACCGCCGGACCGGCTCCGCATCGCGCGCCGCGATTTCGACCTCATGCAAAAGCAGGGATATGTCGACCGTCAGCCAGCGCCTGGGCGAGTCCGCTTCTGTTGGTCCCGAAAAAGATGGATCTTATCGACCGTGTGGTGACTATCGTCGGCTTAACAACGTCACCGTTCCTGACCGGTACCCGTTGCCGTATCTCCAGGATTTTTCGGCGAGTCTAGCAGAGAAGGTACTCTTTTCCAAGCTTGACCTGGTCCGTGCCTACCACCAGGTGCCCATCGCCGCCAATGACGTCCACAAGACTGCCGTCACCACACCGTTCGGCCTGTTCGAATTTCCTGTGATGTGTTTTGGGCTCCGCAACGCAGCACAAACGTTTCAGAGATTAATGAACACAGTGCTCATCGGCCTCGATTTCGTCTTCGCGTACGTCGATGACGTACTGATTGCATCCGCGAGCCCAGAGCAGCACGTCGAGCATGTTCGCACTGTTCTCGGTCGGTTCGAGAAGTTTGGCATTGCCATTAATCCGGCCAAGTGCGTGTTCGCTGCACGTTCGCTCTTGTTTCTCGGTCACGTCATCGACGCACAAGGTCTACGCCCGAACCCGGATAGTGTCAGCGCCATCCGTCAGTGGCCGCAGCCAAACACCAAAAAGGAGCTACAACGCTTTCTCGGGTCACTCAACTTCTACCACCGGTTTATCCCGAACGCAGCTAGACGACAAGCACCACTCTATGACATCGCCACTCGGGTGCCGAAACGCGGCGGCCCATTGTCGTGGACAGACGCAGCACGCGAGGCGTTTCACACTTGCCGAGAAGCTCTCGCCGCTACAGCACGACTCGCACACCCACTTCGCGAGGCGCCATTGCGCCTGAGTACCGACGCATCAAACATCGCCGTGGGTGCAGTCCTCGAACAGTTCGCCGGGAGTGACTGGCAACCACTGGGATTTTTCTCGCGAAAGCTTACCGGTGCGCAGTCGCGGTACAGCACGTACGATCGCGAACTCTTGGCTGCCTTCCTCGCGGTACGACATTTTATTCACGCGATCGAGGGTAGGCTCACGACTCTCAAGACCGATCATCGACCGTTGCTGTTCATGTTCTCACAAAAAACGGAGAAACTTGTCGACCGTCAGGCACGTCACGTCGCGTTTCTGTCCCAGTTTGTCCACGTCATCGAACACGTCAGCGGCGAGAGTAACGTCGTGCCCGACGCCCTCTCTCGCTTTCATTTGGCAGCTCTCGGGGACGGACTACCTGACCTCAATCAATGGGCGGTGGACCAAGCAAACGACACGGAACTCCGAGACATCATCTCCGGCGTCACGAGAACTTCATTGGAGCTTGAAGCGCGTCAGACAGCAAACGGACCCGTCTACTTCGACAAAGCGCACGAGCGGACGAGATTAATTGTACCACAACGACATCAACGTGCAGTGTTTTCAATGCTCCATGGGCAAGCTCACGGTGGCCGCGCAGCTACCAGCCGAATCATCAAGGCACGCTTTGTCTGGCCGGGGATGGATCGTGAAATTCGCCGATGGGTTCGAGCTTGCGAGCAATGTCAGAGGGCCAAGGTTCATAGGCACACGACATCGCCCCTTGCGTCATTCACAGCCCCGGATCGTCGTTTCGGCCACATCCACCTCGATCTAGTGGGCCCACTGCCGACTTCCAACAACACCAAGTACCTGCTCACCTGCGTGGACCGCTTCACGCGCTGGCCGGAAGCGTGGCCCGTTGACAATATGTCCGCCCACACTGTCGCCTCCACTCTCGTGTCGCACTGGATTGCTCGTTTTGGAGTTCCAGATATCATTACAACTGATCAAGGGCGGCAGTTTGAGTCTGACTTGTTGAGGACACTGAACACCACGTTCGGCATTCAACACGTCCGCACGTCTCCGTACCATCCGCAGGCAAACGGCATGGTCGAACGTCTACACAGGACGCTCAAGGCAGCACTCACTGCGTACGAGTCACCGCATTGGACACAGCACCTACCGATTGTGCTCCTGGCGCTCCGGAATACTGTCAAACAAGACGTCGACGCAGCTCCAGCGGAGTTAGTTTACGGGACATCCCTCCGACTGCCGGGCGAGCTTTTCCATTCGGCACCGCAGGAACCGACGGCGCATGACCTCGTCACCGTGCTGAGAAGTTCAATGGCTCGACTTCGACCCGTTCAGGGTGTGAACCACGACCCGGCCAAACACATTTTCGTGCCTTCCCGGCTCAACACCGCCAGCCACGTCTTCGTCCGAGTCGATGCTCAACACGCGCCACTTCAGCCGCGATACGAGGGGCCGTACGCCGTTCTTGAGCGACGCCCCAAGGATTTCAAGCTACAGCTCGGGAACCGGACGTCCTGGATCTCGGTGGACCGGCTCAAGCCAGCCTTCGTTCTGCGTGAAGACCCGCTCAGCGATCACTCCTACGCCATACGTTCGGTCGGTTGCTTTCCGACTAAGAAAAACGAGTGAACTCGTTTTTTCTCGCCGGGGGGGAGTAATGTGGTGGGACACCACCACATGACTTCTCTTCGAAGTCGGAAGGTTGGTCACACTCTTTCAACGCCGCCGGCCGGACGCGTCGGGCTGCCGGTTGTACCGCCTCTCTCTCTCTCTCCCTCGCCGCGACCGTCGAACCTACCGGCCGTTTCTCGGCCCAACGCGTTTTTTCAGTTTTCATTTTTTATGTGTATTTTTTTCGACCGAATAAAACATTCGTTATAATAAATAAACACACGTTGTATTTATTTGAGTTGGCGCCGGACCAGAATCCGTTCGGCCGCCACAGTTTACTTGATTGTACGCATGCGGTGTTCGTGTTTTACTCATTTGGCATTTTGATAATCCAAATGAATTAATGGGAAATGAAGGCAATTTTAGGGAATTAATTAAATTTGGTATTGAATCTGGTAACTTGACACTTAAATCTCATCTTGAAAATACAGAAGCACGTGCAACATACATAAGCAAAACTACTCAAAACCAATTAATTTCAATTTTAGGTGACTCCGTACTTCAAAAAATATTAGAAGATGTGAAAAAAAGTCAGTTTTACAGTATTATGTTCGATGAAACAACCGACATGAGTCATACTTTTCAACTTGTTATTGTCATACGGTATGTCAAAGACAAATGTGTTCGTGAAGATTTTATTGGCTTTGTTGATTGTCACAAGGAAAATTTTGATCTTAATACAGAAGAACCCAAAATGACTGGAGCATTGATTGGCCAAACGGTTTTAAATATACTGTACAAGTTTTCGTTAGATTTAGATTTCTGTGTTGGTATATCTACTTATAGTTGTGCTACAATGACTGGTTTAGAACGAGGTGCAGTTAAAACGTTACAAAAAGATTTGACTTTTGCAGTACAATGTCCATGCTTTAATCATGCGCTTAATAATTCATTAATAAAATGTTGTAATGTACAAAGTATTCGCAATGCATTTGGAACAATAACTGAAGTTGTAGCATTTTTTAATTCATCTTCCAAACGAAACTTTGTATTAAATAAATGTTTGGGTCAATCGTTACATTCACTGTGTCAAACTCGCTGGGTTGAAGAACATGACTCAATTTTACAGTTTTCAACATCTTTAATTAAAATTGTAGAAGCCTTAGATAGTATTTCTGAATGGTCTGATACAGTTACATCTTCAAAAGCACACAATCTTTCAAAATCATTAACATACTGTGAATTTATAGTAGCTTTGCATGTAATTTCTAATATATTTTCTATAACTTCACCAATTAGTCACTTATTACAATCCAAAAAACAAGACAAACTTTCTGCAACTAATATTATAAGAAATGTGTTGTCAAGATTAAGAACAAAACGTCAGGAGAGTTATGATTGTTTTTCTGAAATATTTGATGTGTGTAGAAACACTTTTGAAAAGTTAAATATTTCTGTATACCTGCCTCGACTATGTTCTAAAATGTCAGAGATCAAATCCAAATATTGATGATCCAGTTGATTATTATCGAATCACAATATTCATCCCGTTTATCGACAGTATAATAAGTGATTTAACTACTCGTTTTAGTGATGAAATAATTGGAATTTTTGATTTAGATCTGTTTTTACCTAATGTCTTGACTCGAGCATTTTTGGATAAATGTGTTACTGCCAATAAAATAAAAAATGTAATGGATAAATTTGGGGATCTTCTGTCTAAAGATTTATCACTTTCCAAAGACGTAATTGAAACTAAATTAAAAGGAGAAATCGAATTATGGTTTGAGTTTTGGGTAAATAATGATGAATTGAAAACAAATGAATTTCCGGACACAGCAATTGATACGTTGAAATATTGTGAAGTTATATTGTATCCTTGTATTACAGTATTTTTGAAAATTTTATCTACTTTACCAGCAAGTACTGCGTCTGCAGAGCGCAATTTTTCTTCCCTTCGTCGTCTTAAGACCTGGCTAAGAACAAGAATGACCGAAAGTAGACTTAATGGACTAGCTCTTATACACGGACACAAGGACATAGAAATTGATATTGATGATATAATAAACGTGTTTGCAAAATCGCCGAGGCGATTGGATTTTGTATTATAAATTATTATTTTCATCAGATTTATATTTATAAACTAAATTATTACAAAACGTATTATCATAACTTTATAAAATTATTATTATTCATTACTATTAATTATTATTATTATTCATTACTATTAATTATTATTATTATTATTATTATTATTATTATTATTATTATTATTATTATTATTATTATTATTATTATTACTATATAAAAAAAATATATATATTTTTTTTGTTTTGTATGAGATTGTATGGTAACATGTATGTAAATAAATACTTTAAAAAGAACTATATCAGAATCTATGTCATGTGTGCCCTTTAAAAATCGCACCCCCCCGTTATTTTGGTCTGGATCCGCCCCTGACACACGAACCGCCGCTGGAGACGACAGACGGACAGACGTTGATCCGAAAGCGCCCATCTCGCCGCCAGACGAGGACACCGACCACGATAAAAGGCTCGTGCAGCCGCGGCACGACGTCGACCGATGCAGAACTACCCTGCTGTAATTCATAGTTACGACCATGTATTTTGTCTTATCCTCGTTTATTGTTCACCCCGTTTTCTTCCCATTTTTTCCCTGACTTCTTGTGTTAATTACTATTATGTACTATTATTATTATCAGCGGCGTGGCCAGGGTGGGGGGAGCAGCATTTATATTTATAGATGGTACCTACTAAAACCCCCCCGAAATAAATAAAAAATCAGTTTTTAGTAGGTACCGTTTATAAACATTAATTATTAACATATTAATTAATTAATTATCAGCCTCAGCCACCCTCAAATAAAAATCCTGGCTACGCCACTGATTATTATTAAAATTGAGACTGTCGTTCAGTCAGCATTGATTAGTGCGTGATGATTTAAAAATACGAGCGCCAAATATGTTACTCTATGGCGCCAAAAACAGTCGTACACAAATACTTTTTCCGCTCTTTTATTTCAGTTACGCCATAGAGTATATTACATAGATCATGATTAAAAAATTACGTATGGCAGCAACTTCACTGATATCGGTGAATTTTGCGTAGTTATAAAAAAAAATATTATTCCATTAAATTATGACTTCAACCGTCATACAAATGTATTACTGTATGGCGCCAAAATTAGTTTCATAAAAATATTTTTCACGCTCTTTTACTTCAGTTGCGCCATAGAGTATATTACATGGATTAATTTTTTAATAATGACAGATTACTTATATCGGTGATTTTGCGCAGTTATTAAAAAACATTGTTATTCCATTAAATTATGACTTCAATCGTGCACCGAATGTATTACTATATGGTGCCATAAATCAGTCTTATAAAAATATTTTTCCCTCTCTTCAATTGCGCCATAGAATATAGGTACTACATAGATTAATTTTTAATCATGACATCGATTACTTATACTGATGAATTTTGAGCAGTCATGGAAAAAAAAATTGTTATTCCATTAAATTATGATTTCAACCGTGCATCCAATATATTACTCTATCCCGTCAAAGTCACTCATACAAAAATATTTTTCCCGCTCTTTTATTTCAGTTGCGCCATAGAGTATTATATTACATAGATCATGATTAAAAAATTAGGTATGACCGCAACTTACATCGGTGAATTTTGCGCAGTTATAAAAAAAATTATTATTCCATTGAATTATGACTTCAACCATACGCCAAATATATTATTCTATTGCGTCAAAATCACTCATAAAAAAATATTTTTCCCGCTTTTTTATTTAAGTTGCGCCATAGAGTATATTACATAGATTAATTTTTTAATCATGACATTGATTACTTATAGTGATGAATTTTGTGCAGTCATAGAAAAAAAAAATTGTTTTTCCATCAAATTATGACTTCAATCGTGCGCCAAATATATTACTCTATAACGCCAAAATTGGTCGTACAAATATATGTTTCCCGCTCTTTTATTTCAATTGTGCATTAGAGTATATTACATAGATCATGATTTAAAAATTAGGTATGGCAACGACCAGAGGCGAACGCAGGTAGGGGTTCGAACCTCTCCGATATGTCTGAGAAAATTTGAAATGTATGCTGCGACATATATGTAATATATAGTACATATTATAACAGTGTCGTCCTGGCACACCAAGGGCCCCTGGATCTTTTTTTTCTGGGGCCCCCTGCCTCTTGGTTTAATATGAAATTAAAAATACATATCAATAAAAAACAATTCATTATATATGGTATCCCAGTTCCGGGGCGGAGGGGCTCTAAAATTGTTACCGGGCAAATACGATTTTTCCAGGCCACTTATAATATTTTAGGCCACTAATTTTGGGACCGGTCCAATGTGTGATCTACCGATAAACTGCCATCTACGATAAAGCGCTGTAGGTAGAACGTGTGATCTACCGATAACATACCTAAATTTTACACTATAGTGTTATACCTATATAATTATCGATATGATATGGATTTTACGACTGTATTGTATTTTTAAAATACATCATTTAATTATTCAGTTACCATTTAGCGTTCATTCGTGTCATTTCGTTTGTTCGTCAATTTTTTCAATTTTTTTTTTATAACGATTTAGTTTTGTAACGATTTAAATTTTAAAATGAATTCTACTACAACAATGGGATATTTATATAGAAATATAATTATTGCTGTATTGAAATGCGTTGAATATTTTTATTTTATTATCAGTTTTAAAAAAATACTTTTGCAGTATGAATATAATAAGCAACATTATAGCAAGTTAATCACACATTGGACCAGCCATTTATTGGTAGATCACACATTGGACCGGTCCCCTAATTTTTACTAAATAGCAGTGGCGTAGCGAACTTATAATTTTCTAGAGGCAAGCCGCAAACGACAAATTTTCCAAGGATCCCCCCCACTATACATTTTAACACAACTATCATCTTTTTATTAAAATAAATGTATAATATATTACATAATTACCTAGGCGATCCTTGGTTTATTATTTTACCACCCTGTTCCTGTAAGTCTAGACATAACAATAAAAAAAATTGTTTTATATTTTTTTCGGATTTCTATTACACATAATCAAATGATTTGAATATTTTGAACAATAAAATTTTGAAAAGATTGAACAATTATAGCGCCTTCTGTTCCATATAGGGTCAATACAGGTTAATAAAAGAATCTATGGTGAAGTCAGAATTTAGTGGTTGAATTTAGTTTTTAAGTTATAGGAATTTGAAATTTAACAATTTTACCATGTAGAACAGCAACTTTATTTGACAATTTTAGTATTGATAAATAACTCGTGGGGCATTCCTGTTATTTATCTTTATTACTGGATAATCAGTACCACCGTGACAGTTGACGAAAGTTGTGCGGTTCTACAAAGCGATAAGAATATGACTGGTCTACAACTGTGGACCACGCGCCTATCTACGTTCTTAATTTTTATAAATTTGCAAAATTATTATTTTTTTTTATAATTACCGTTTTTTTTAATAATTTGGATTCAAACAAAACATAAACAGTAAGTATTAACATGAAATAATTTTTATGAGAAATACATTTTTTTAATAAATTATGACAAAATTGTAATAATAACCAAATATAATATAGGTAAAAGATGTCCACGCTTGACCCAAGTATCGTAGAAAATTGGCTTCACGAGTTGTCTGATGAATCGAGTGAGGCGGAAGATGAAAGTGAAAATGAAGAAAATAATACTGATGAAAGTGATCACGATACAGAATCAGATCAAGGTATTTCGGAAAATGAAACAATTGAAAATGTAAGTGACGTTCAGAATAGTAAGTTTTATTTGGGGAAAGACAAAACCACTAAGTGGAAAAAAAATAAACCAAATATGCAAATTCGTGTACGTTCTCATAATATTATTACACACTTACCGGGTCCTAAACAAAATGCACGCAATGCAAAATTTGAAATTGATTGTTTAAAATTATTTATAAACGAGAATATAATTCGTTTAGTCACTATTTCGACAAATATATATATTGAAAGTATAAAAGCAAATTTTCAACGGGACTCTGATTGACTAATGAGACCGAAATAAATGCTTTTATTGGAATTTTATATTTGATTGGGACTTTACGGAGTGCAAGAAAAAATACTCATAAAATTTGGGATAATTCTAAAGGTAGCGGTGTTGAAGCATGTTATTTAGCAATGAGTGAAAAATGTTTTAGATTTTTGATTAGGTGTATTCGTTTTGATAATATAAATAATAGAAGTGAAAGAAAAGAAATCGACAAATTAGCACCTATAAGAGAAGTTTTTGAATACTTTCTTGCAAATTTTCAAAATAATTTTATTGCAAGTGAATACCTCACGGTCGATGAACAATTATTAGCGTTTCGAGGTCGTTGTTCATTCAAACAATATATTCCGAGTAAACCGGCTAAATATGGTTACAAATATTTGCGTTAGTTGATGTCAAAACAGCATATACATTTAATCTTGAAGTTTATGTAGGTACTCAGCATAGGCGTGACTACGGTGGCAGTCTAGGGTGCCTGGGCTGCCCCTGCAATTTTAGAAAGGCGCCGGTCAACCGAGTTAAAAGTCGGTGACTTACAACTTTTATTTAAAAAAAATAAATAAAATGTCTTCTGAATTGATGCACTCGTTTATTTATGATTCTTATCGCAAATCGCAATATAATATCGTGTAATTATTATGCTGGTACCGGGTAACTGTCAAATGCCAACTGGTACAATTTATGAGAAATTGGTAAAAACTTACTTACCTAATTATAATATGGTGTAATCCTGTAGATAAATAAGATTTCCGAAGTTAAATTTAAAGGTACTGAAAATATTGTACATTTATTAGGTAATTAAAAATGATAATACAGATTACAAACTTATTTACATAAATATTTAATTGGGGGGACTATCCCCCCTTTAAATTGTGTGGTGGTGGGGGGTATGGTGCTTATTTCGGTGTATTAAGGTGGCGCCGGTCATTAGCTAGGCTACCGCTGCGGATGAAGTCTAGTCACGCCTATGGTACTCAGACTGAAGGGCCATATAAATGTAAAAATTCTGGTGAGGATATTGTACTTAGACTTATAAAACCAGTAGAAGGAAGTAATAGAAATATTACCGCTGATAACTGGTTCACAAGTTTACATTTAATCAAAAATTTAAAACACAATAAAAAGTTAACATTTACAGGTACTATAAGAAAAAATAAAAGAGAGTTACCTTCAGAATTTTTACCGAATAAAAATAGAGAAATACAAAGCTCGATTTTTAGGTTTCAAGAAGACTATACATTAGTGTCATATTGTCCTAAAAAAAATAATGCAGTATTAGTTGTGTCAAGTATGCATGATGACGACGCAATTGACGAGGAAAGTGAAAAACAAAAACCAGAAATGATAACTTTTTATAATAAAACTAAGATCGGTGTTGATTTAGTAGACCAACTTTGTCAAAAATACAATGTAGCAAGGAATACTCGTAGGTGGCCAATGGTTATATTTTATGATCTACTGAACATAACTGCTATAAATGCTATTTGTATTTATAAATTGAACAATTTAAATTCAAAAATTTCAAGAAGTCAATTTATTGAAAATATCGCTTGGGCACTACTGAAACCTCAAACTGAGTTCAGATCGACGATTACAAAACTACCGGCAGAATTAAGACGACGAGCACGTGCACTTTTAGGTATCGAAGAGCCTTCAATTTCAGTATTACCAGAAAATCCTCCGAATTATGTGGGTCGATGTTATGTATGTCCTAGAAATAAAAACAAATCAACAAGAAGATTTGCGTGTAAAGAGCATCTGAAGGATATTTGTGTAAATTGTTTAGATACAAGTTAAACTTTAAAATGGAAGTATAAATGTATTACAACATTATAATATATATAATATTATACCAATTGAAAATTATTTTTCATTGTACATTTCGTAGATAAAAACAAAGTAAATATAATGTAGTAATAATTACACCTATTGTATTTATTTCTCTTTAGACAATAGTGTTTGTATAAATATATTATTATTATTAATTACTGGGTCATCATTAAATTTTAATTGAACTATTAAATCCATTATTTATACTTTATATCAAAATTATGGAATTTTATTTACAACAGGAAATTATTTCCAAGTAAAATACACCTCAAAACGCATTATACATTTTATTATTTCTCGTAAAGAAATAGTAGAAAATACCTATTTTGGTTCGACGATAATTTCTAAGAAAATATAGATACACATTGTAATTTTGTATTGGGTCTTTTGTAAACATGTCAGTAAACGATATTTATAGTTTCGAAAAAATTAGAAAATAATTGGGTAAGTAATTCCAAAAATAGAAATGCCATAGAAGAAATAATCAAAATTTCACTTCTAACAAGGTAAGTGTATTTTCTGCAAACATTTATTGATTATTTTGAATATTTCAGTACCCATACGTTTCCTTAGAAATATATTTATGTTTTACATTTATAATATAAACAAAAATATTTAAAAATAATTGAATTGGACATAAATTAAAATGGTCTACCAGTGTAGACCACGCGCCTAACGAAGGGTTAATAGGTTTATTTTTTTCTTTTTGGTTCATTCTATAATAGTCCAAAGGATAAACACCATGGTTTTGACGTGCGCGGTATGGGGTTCGAACCCCTTTGTTCTCAAGCCAAGTTTTGCACTATTTTTTTATACATTCTAACAAAGATGAGATATTGTCGGCTACTCGAATTTCGAATCCAATTTATTTACGTTATATTTTATTTAAAATTACATATCTGACACTAAATCAGTCAGGCCATTTTCTTGACTTCCATGAGATCCAAATTTGGATCTCAGGAGTCTTCCATAGAATGCCATGGTATTTTCTCTGAACTTCATGAAATTGCCAAGGTACTAAATTTCATTAAAAACGTCTAAAAATCTGCACAGTTCTTATATAATTACTAATTAAAATATATTTTGTTTTAAAAATATTTTTGATCAGACAAGTCGATGTAGCCTTTTCCTTTGTTGTACATCAATATAGTTTCTGGTTTTTGATAAGTTTTATGCCTTTTTACTACTTCCACCATTTTATTAGTCGATTTTGTACTGCACATGTATATGTCTCTTTTATCCTTCCACTTCATAACCATTACATTTGAGTCACTCCTTAATGAAAAATGTTCACCTTTTTGCAATTTATAATTAATTACTTCTTTTGGATTTGATTTGCGATTAGATCTCAATGTTCTAATACAATACGTTTTTCTATCACCCAATTTTTCTGCCAGTTCCACGCTAGTATACCAGTTGTCCATTATTAACGTTCTACCAAAGTCCAAATAAGGGTCAATTAATTCCATTACAATCTTCGTTGAAACATTTATTTCTGGAACAGCTTCTTTCCCAGCATAAACTTTCATACTCACTGTATAATTAGGTGGCATGCATAGTTTAAATCATTTTATTCCATATTTATGACGTTTGTTTTTTAAATACTGTTTAAAAAATAGTCTACCATTAAAAGGAATCATAGATTCATCAATACATAAAATGTCTTTTGGTCTCATACAATTATTAGAATTGTCCATAATATCATCAACTATTGTTCCTAATTTATACAATCTATTACTTTTATCACTTGTTTCATTTGTAGAATAATGAACCATAGTTAACAAAATTTGAAATATATTTCTACTCATAATTTTTCCAAAATTGGTAGAAAATATAGGAGAATTATTCCAATACAATTCAATTTTAGGTAGCTGAACCAACTCCATCCACAATACTAGTCCCAACCAATTATGCATTTCTTCAAAATCTGTATTTGTCCATTTATTAATTCTGCTGTTATTTGAATAGGTTGAAGAACTTAATTTTTGATATGCGTATAAATTTGTCTCTTCGATCATTTTTAGAATAATTTTGTCATCCACTATCAACTTAAAAAAATCAAATGGGGTACCTTCTAATAAAACGTCGATCAAGTCTGTATTTATTCCAACATCTTCAGAATCAGGATTGAATGTGTATTTATTTATTTTGCCATCATCAGATCGCCATACTCTAGTAGTTGTAGGTAAAGGTACAGCTGAAGTTTGTATTGGACGTTCTTTAGGCTGACGTACAGGTGTTTGAACTATTATATTATTATCAACTGATGACAGTTCTGAATCTGAATGTAATCTGAATCTGAAACGTGGTCAAATTATACGATGTTGTAATAACAAGTGACGACAAAATAATGAAATATTTATTAGCCACGCATTAAATTATAGTACAATATCATAATACCTATTTATAAATAAACCAAGGTGGATAAACAAAATGTAGACGTAAATAGAAAATGCAATAACTTGGCAGGAAAAAATATTTTACGCGTGCTAATGACATCGACAGATAGTGGCTACACGGTAGAATACAATTCCGACATAAAATGTTTTGAAAAATGAAATCCAGTACGGGATATAAAATAAAATAAAATGTAACGTCTAAGATCCAGAAATGAATCTCATGGCACACAGTGGAAGTTTAGTGAGATTCCGAATTGGGTCTCGTGGCAAGATTGGCAAGTTTATGAAAAACAGCGTGGCTGTTGATCAAGGACGGATTTAGGGGGCCCACGGGGCCCGGGCCCCACAAGATTAAATTAATAAGAAGTCCTCAAAAAATGCTAAAAAATATTTGTAGTTGCAAAGCACCCCCTAGCCCCCACATAATTGCGCCTATGATGCGCACGGATGCTCACAATCAAATATGCTTTGGTCTAAACACATCGCACCTCATACTATGGTCATTGATTATAAATACTATAGATTGCTCACTGCCCAGTTTTTCGGTGTCGTGAAATAAAACTCTCGGTAGATGGCGATAGCGAACATAAAATTCATAAATTCGTATTTTATTTCGGCTGCTGACACTAATAATGGGAGATATCGTAATGACATTTATAATGCATTAATGCATCGTCAATGCGGGTGTCAGGTGATTACATTTACGGTCGATGGATGCCGTATAGTACGGTAAACATTTTATTACTTTAATTTCATCATTTTACGTGTTTCTAAATGAAAAATTTAAAATATTTCAAGAGTGGACAACTCCATATACAAAGTATCCGTCAGTAGCGTATTTTCAATTTCTCTCTGGGGGTGTTATATAAAACATTGAAACTTCGTCCCCGTAATATTTCGAATTTAACCATATTATTAAAATTAATTAAATAAAATACACCAAATATATGTCGAAAAATGTAATATGGTTGTAAAAAAAAATTATGACTTAACGATTTTCAAGATTTTTTGAAAAATTAGTCTCGTTAAATACAGTCTTTAGTTACATATTTGTTGAAAATTTTAGATTTCTATGACTATTAGTTTTAAAATTACGAAAAAAAACAATAATTAATTTTGACGGAATTGACTAATCTTAAATTTAATACTCATGTATAAATCATACAATTTTTTTTTTTTTTTTTATAATAGTTATACATTACAAATAAATAAACAAACATTAATTTCATTCACTTATTCTGTAGAACACGCAGTTTTGCTGAGTTTTGTGCATGTTTTTTTAAATAAATTTCAGAATTTTCCCACTTACAAATTTTAAATATTTGTGTTCTAAAAAGAAGTTCAATGATGTATATATAATGATCATAACATGTTGAGTTTTGGATGTCGGGATACTTGTTATTGATTTTTTTTACTGCCTCTTCTTTTAATTGACTTAAAATATTTTTCCCGATTTTGATATCTGTATACTTCGTTGAAAATATATCAAAACATATTTTTGAAATATTTATAAGTTTTTCGGATGGGGCTTTGAAACCTTGTTCTTGACCAATATGGTCATATGTTTTATTCATAATTAATAGTTGTGAATCGTTTAAATTTTCATTTGGTTTTATAAAATTAGATCGGCAAGCTGTGCACGTAAATTTAGTTAAACATTTATTAGCCAAATATCCAGCAAAATAAACCTCTGAACAAGTTTCTAATGAAGGTTTAACTGAATAAGTTGTACTTGCCAATGGGGAAATATTTTCATCAGAATCTGTATCTGTAATTTTGTTTTGTGTGTCTGTAGGCGTGTTTTCGCGATTAACCTGGTTACATTTATTATCAGTCGTGTTTAGACATTTTGGTTATTGGTTGAAGATCCGCGAAAACGATGTGTTTATGGTTATAGACAGTTATTAGAGATAATACAAAATGATAAGGGGCCCGGTGCCGATATTATTATTACATATATTTTATATAATTATATGTAAAATACTGCTTTACAGGAAAAACGGGTTGAAGTCTGGCTTTTGGGTCTAGACGAAAATGCGAAAAAAATTACAAGTCCATATCAAAGTGTGAATCACAAGGTGATTTCAATAACCATATCATATATTTAGTGTTACCAACATGATCGTATTTTACTTATTATTGCTGTGATAATAAACGTACGGACCACGTCTGAGGTATTTTGACATTTTGTGTACTTTTCCCCGGGCGCATTCCATTGCACAGCATTATAGAATAATAACAATCATTAACAAAAGACGAATTGTCTAAATATTATATAATTAAAAAATATACACTTTGATATGGACTTGTAATTTTTTTCGCATTTTCGTCTAGACCCAAAAGCCAGACTTCAACCAAATTTTTTTTGAAATTTTGTTTTACCTACATTTTTAAAAAAATGTATTCAAATAAAATGTATTCAAATAAAAAAAAAACGGTTTCTGTGTACAGAAAGAAGAAAGGGATAAAAAAGACCAAGTAAGTTATTTTTTAAATTATTATTACAGATATAATTTTGTGAATTTAATTTATGATACATAAATACATTTTACTCAATATAATAATTCGTCTAAATATTCCTAATACCTATAGGCAGTATTGGCCAGATCGACACTGCCTATAGGCCAGCGGTTCCCAACCTTTTTGAGACCATTACCCATAAATCGGGTTAGATATTAGCAATTACCCCCCAAAAAAAAAAATAGTTCAGTTTAAAAATATAAAAAAGAATTTACCGAAATTATACTATAACCGTATCCAATACTTATATTATGTCGTTAGTCACACAATTGTATTTTCGACCGTGTTATAATAAAAATAAAAATTAGTCTTTGCTTTACCCCTCAGAAAATCCCGTTTTACCCCTTGAGGGGTAATAACCCCCGGGTTGGAAACCGCTGCTATAGGCTGTAATCTATATGAATTCAATTTAATTCGATTTATATCGAACTATATAGGATAAATTATAAAAGAAATTACTTTTTTTTGATTACTAATATTTATTATACCCAGTGACAACTAAATTCAAGTACTTATAAATGTTTTAGAATTAATTCTTCTAATAAAAAACCTTCGAGGAACAGTGATAATACAGAAATGGATACAAATGAAGAAGATCTAACAATTATAGTCGAATCCAATAATGAACAAACAAGGTTAGAATACACATTATTATAGTTAAAATTATAGAAATATTGCAAAAATACTTTTGAGAATACAATTTAAAATATTTTAGACATCAGGGGGGAAATATCCAAGTGCACACTGGGTCATTTCGGTGTAACAATTTTTTGTGTTCGTCAAAATACATGGTGATTAATTTATAACATTTTGTTTTATTATATTTAACCCTAACTACTCGCATGTATAAATATTAGGTTATATAACTATACAGCGTACTTCAGGTATTGTAAAAACGATAAATTATAATGCAACATTTGGCCGTCATAGTCCCAACCCGTGCTATTCGACAACGGCTGGTCGACTTTCGATCTTTCTAATACGTGTACGGAGCTACCTGGGAGCAGCCACCCTCAGGATACCCGATTGTCTAACCTCGTTCGATCTCGCCTAAGCGATCTCGGAGGTAGGGGTTGGCTGTTCTCCCATATATTCCAGTTCCATGTACACTAGAAGACGGGTCGTTTCCCTCTGTTATCGATAGACTGATTTTAGGACTAAGAATCGGCCTAAACGCGCTACAACTGGCAGTTCTCCTCGACAACTCGTTTTCGATTTTCGTCACTCTTTCCTTATCAATTTTTGTTCGTCTAGATAACGCGTCGTCGCGGTTTCTAGAGCGCTTAATCTTAACTCCAATCGACCTAAAATCGTATTTACCCTCATATCCTGTCTCAGTGCTCCTATTTCCTCACTCGCCATTCGTATCGAATTTATGGTATGGAGGTCCGGAAATTCAGACTGAGAAGGATTAATGTTAGACGTGGTACCGTGAATATAATCAGTTTCACCTACAAAGTTACTACTCGACAAATCAATCGGTGGATTTTGTGTTTCACGAAATTCAACGTTGACTAAACTGCGCGTCGGGGAGGTGTAACCGTCGTTCCTATTTTCACTAAATCCGACACCGGGTCATTCGCCGTCGATTGATCATTAATCGTTGGCGTAATAACAATCGGAGGTCGGGGTGGTAACAGATATGTCGACGGGTTATTTCCTCAGCCCTCACGACAGCCTCATTAAATTACTAATTAATAGTTCGTAGAGGTTGTATATCTATTTTCATTCTTTCCGGCTCCCCGGATATACTACATTGCACGTAAGCATCGTATTTATCGGATGCCGCGTAGGACACGGTGTTACATAATGTGGACCGCGGAGTCAACGTTATTTATTTACATCAATTTTTTGATTTAAAAACGTATTTTAACTTAAAAACTAAAGAATGGCCTGAAAATTTACAAATAACTTTTTTTAGATTCTGAGCGGAGCGATAAATGTATTGTTTTTACAATGATGTTTATTTATTTATTTCTATCCTGTGTACAGATTTTTGACCAGAAGGAGTGCTCCGATCTCTTCGGTCACAGTTTGTTTCCGGCAGCAATTTGCATCTAGTTGGTACTTCAGAGAGGCCATTTTTCGATTTTCTCAAAAGCACCTAAAAATATAACTCAAAAACGCTAAAAATGCAATTTCGTCTTAATCGATTGTTGTTTATTTCTTCGTAATTTTGAAACTAATAGTCATAGAAACTTGAAATTTTTACCAAATATGTAACTTTAGACTATATTTACGAGAAAAGTAAGCTCCGCTCAGAATCGTTTTTTTAAAAATATTTTTTATTGTGTAATTTTATTGCTAATTGCCATTTTCAAAAAACTTTCATCTTAGGTGGGTATTAATTTATATACTTTGCGTCTTTGTCACACTTATAAAAATTGACTTGGGCGCCACTTTAACTGTATACTAACGTAGGGTCAAAATAACCTAACAATATAAAATAGTCACATAATTTAATTCTAATTTAGAATAAATTCAATATTCCAGATCACAATTAGAAGGCCGTCGTTTGGTTGATATTAATCATTTATTTAATTCAATAAAAAACATTGACCATACGCCTTTTGATTGTACATTTAAACATATGGAATTCATCAATGAAACAAAAACAGGGTTTTTCAGTCAATTCAAATTTAAGTGTATTATGTGTGGTAAAATTGAAATCCTAAAATCTGAAGATTCAGATTCATCCTCTATGTCAGTTAATATGACTATTGTAACTGCAGCAATTAACTCTGGTCAAGGATTTTCATTGCTAAATGATTTTTCTGGTACTATGAATATGCCCGGAATGAGTAATAAATTGTACCAAAAAGTACATAATGAAGTTTCGCAAATAACTAAACAAACGGCTTGGGATTCTATGTCTTCTGCGGCAAAAGAAGAAGCAAATATTGCTATAGAGAACGGAGAAGTGGATAAAAACGGAATACCACTAATAACAGTAATTGCTGATGGAGCGTGGTCCAAAAGAAGTTATAAAACTAATTATAACGCATTATCGGGTGTTGTATGTACTTGTCTACAATAATTAAAATAACTGTAATCGTGGACATATTAAGTTGAATATTATTTTAATATTATTTATAGGGTTGTATTGTTGGAGAAAAAACAAAAAAAGTCCTTTTCATTGGCGTTCGAAATAAATATTGTTCTGTATGTTTTAAAGCACGGGCGACTTCTATAGAACCTCCTAACCATAATTGTTTTAAAAACTGGAATAATACATCGACAGGAATGGAATCTGACATTATACTCGAAGGTTTCAAACAAAGTATATCGATGCATAACTTGATTTATCACAAATTAATTGGAGATGGGGATAGTTCTGTTACTAAAAAATTGCATGTGGAAAAACCGTATGGACCTGAATGCTTAGTTCAGAAAATAGAGTGCAAAAATCATATTTTACGTAATTATATGAATAGAATAACTGATATGTGTAAAAAAAGAAAAAGTTCAACTGGAGTTGTTGTATCCGGGTACCTCAGAAAAATTGTAAAAAATAATAAACTAAGACTTCGGTAATTTACTGTAATAATAATTATACAATATAAGTAAGAAAATTATAAATTTTAAATTTTATGTAGATATGCAATTACTAAAGCAATAGATCATTGGAAAAATGTGGAAAATTTAACATTAAACCAAAAAGTTCAATTTCTGAACAAAGATATTTTGAATGGACCTTACCATGTATTTGGTAATCATAATAATTGCGAAAAGTTAGTGGAAAAAAATTTGAAAATAAATGTAAAATATTTGGGTCGAATAAAATTTATTGATATCATATATAATTTTTCAGTTACTTCTGCAAGGATAAATATAAAAACGTGACGAATTATGTACCAGATATGGAAAAATGTGGTTTATGGCTAGATATTTCTGCGGCAAGATATTTGGTTGCTTATCATTCAAACAGTCTTATTTATGATGTAAATAATAATTTTGTTGAATCTTATAATAGCATTGTAGCGAAATATGTGGGTGTGAAAAGAATTAATTATTCATTACGAGGTTTGAACATCTTATTACAATAACATTTAATATACTAATTATACCAATACTCTTAATTATTCGTAATAACTGTGGCTTTTAGGTTCATATAATACTAGATGTTTAACTGCCGTATCGTCATTTAACAATGGACCACAGTATATGCGCAATCTTTATAAAAAAGCTACAAATGAAAGTCCAGGAAAATTCACTAAATTATACATTAATAAATTACAGCAGGAAAAGTTCAGTCGAATCTGTGCTAAGCGTAACAGACTCAATTTTGGTCCATCGACAAGGTTTTATATTTTTATTAAATTTTTAACTTAATTTTGTAAACATTTTTAATTAGTTCAGGTCAGTAGAGAAAACATTGTAGTTGTCTTTAGCTTTTTATTTGGTGCATTTTTTATTTCAAGAATCAATCACAACTCATTAATTATTTTAAAATAAATAATTATGTAATGTTTTCTCTTTTCAACTTTCAAAACCTTTGAGTTGTTAGTAATCTATTGAATATACATGGAGAAAATAAGAGAACATAGTTTCGCTGCAATTTTCATTAATGTTTTTGTATTTATTTAGTAAGATGTCGTATCGTTCAGTAAAACCATCTGGACCTGATAAAGATTATGGTGGTTTATGTAATGAGCTTGAATGCGATTTCTTAGATATATCACAGAATAGTCTAAATACCCAAATCGATGAAATTTTATTAAATTTACAATTAAGTGATAGTGAAAGAAAAGTTTTAGAAAGAAGTACTATTGGCCAAAGTAAATGTGACATATGGATCAAAGAAAGAAAATATAGACTTACTGCTTCTAATTTTGGAAGAGTGTGTAAGCTTCGGGAAAAAACTCCGAGAATAAACACAGTAAAGTACATTTTATACAATGAAGAACTTATGATCAGAACTTCAGCTATGATGTAAGTATACCTGATATACGGTACCTAATATCTATAAAGTATATATTTTGTATTATGTATAAATTATTATAACAAAAAATAAAATATAATAAAAAATAGGTATGGTATTCAACATGAATCGATGGCAAGGGAATGTTTTGAAAATGAATACAACTGTAAAGTCCTACCGGCTGGTCTATTTGTAGACGGTGAATTGAATTTTTTAGCTGGTTCACCTGACGGATTAGTGGGCGAAAATGATATTGTAGAAATTAAGTGCCCATACAGTATAAAAGATATGAGTCCTAAAGAAGGTGTAATGGCAAAAAAAATTAAATTTCTTAATATTAATGATGACGGTCACATGGAATTAAAACGTAACAATAATTATTTTTATCAAGTTCAAGGACAACTTCGTGTAACTAATAAGCTGTCCTGTTATTTTATAGTGTGGACTCCAAAAGGTATATAAAGAAATATAAAGTACCTAATGTGCATATATAAATAAAGGGTAGGTTAATGTAATTTTAATTTATTAATTGTTAATTTTTTAGGAATGTTTGTCGAACAAATTAAACAGGATAATAATTTTTGGAAAATTAAAATGGAGACGCAACTTAAAAAATTTTACATGGACCATTTGATACGAGAAATAGTGTGTCCGAAAATTCAAATATCATGACATATAATATTTTTAAATATATTAATTTAATGGTAAATTGTATAATATAATACGAGATGTACTGATATTTATTATTTTGTCAAAGTATTATTTATTTTATTATATTCTACCTAACTGATTTTCGAAAACACAATGTCATAGAGAAACAATAATAATACGAAAATTAAACCTGGCGCACATAATATATTTTACAAACCGACATTTTATAATAGTACCATTGATTATAAATATAAATATTTTTAATCTAAGATAGTAGGAATAATCTCCGGGTATGGTCCAAAGTACACCACGCGCGTATTGCAAATATAAAGATAATATCGATTATCAGGTAACTTTCACACGCGCACTCACATGTCAACATCGAACATTGCGTAAAACAGTATAATATTATTCTTTATGTTATTCTCGTAACCAAAATGACTTTACGAAAAAAGGGATAGCGCACTGTATAATTAAGGTATTTTCATAATTTTTTTTTTATTTGAAAGAGGAGAAAATTGTATAGGTCGCATTTTAACTTATTTTATGAAATTAAATATATTTTCAGCTGTAGAATACTGTGAACTTAGTACGAAATTAATAGTTTTTTTAACAATAATTATAAAAGGGTGGAAGACATATTTAAAAAATCCGAGTTAAATGCGACCTGTAGTTATATGTCCCCTTTAAGTTAAAAAAAAGAAAATTCAAATCGGTTAATTTTACAAGCCGTGAGAGTTTTTCCTGTAAAGCCGTATTTTTAGGTATAAAATATAACCGGCACCGGGCCCCTTAAACAGAAACGCGCTCTTTAAATTTTTTTTAAATTGAACAGCTGCTGTTGCTGTTTTATGAAGAATTTTGAGTACCTACCTTGGCTAATTGTACATTCTACATGTGAAACGAAATAAATTATGGTATAAACGCTTATGAATAATTAGTTTTTGTGACAACGCGCGCTTTTGAAATTATATTATATATATCATATAATTATATGTATTTTTTTATATTTTAACTATATTTTCAAAATGATATCATAAATTTTATTATTAATCATATTATTTTTGTTATGATTTTAAAATATTTACAAAATATTTAATAATAAATATTTTCTTAATTACGATGAGAAATTATTTTATAAATATAAACATCATCCAAATGCTATGTGGGACGTGTACCTATTCGTGTTGCGATTTGTTCGTCAGTGACTGCTGGCTAGGTGTTCGTACGCACTCAAGGTTGTGTCTTTTTCTATGTAAAAGTATATATATTGTAACGACAGTCCCCAATGCGGTTCGCTTTGGGATGAAATCCGTCACCTAACAGTCTCATGTGAGTATGGCCGATCATGTGTGTAGAAGTCAGGCCGACGGGCCATAATTATATTTGGTTTGTATAACCACTATAGGCAATAAATCAAAGTCTTTTATTTAGTTTGACCAGCTGATATCCTATCAAGATATCTTTTGAATAATTTGATCCTAAAATAAAAATATCTTTCTGAAAACAAAACAGTTCTTAAATATTATATATTTAAATTTATTAGTTGTAAGTTGTGACTATTAATTAACTAAAAGTACAAAAAGTAATAAATTCAAATTTACTTTTGATAAAAATAATTTAGTCCATAGCTTAACTATAAATAAAAAAACTATAAAAAATTAGTAAATATGCGCTCACCACCAAACTATAATGATTTCATGAATGAATGTATGTATATTGTATTTATAATATTTTACATTTTTTAATTAGTTTTCAACTTCGGTTGCAAGAATATTTAATTAGAAAAATATTTTCTGTAGAAGGTTCTGTCGAATTTTAAATTTCTTATTTTTTTTATAGGTAGTACAACAAGCAAATTAACAAATGAAGTAGACCATCTTGATAATTTGTATTCATATTCAGTAGGTAATAATTTTGATACAGATCCAGTATGGGATTTTAATAAAAAATTCTTCACAAAGTATACAGGGTAATAATCTAATATGTATATAAAAATCTTGTATTACAGTGTTTGTGATCGCACTCCTCCAAAACGACTCACCCATTTTAATGAAATTTTTTTTGTGTATTTGGTAGGTATGAGAATAGGTCATAAAGTATTTTTCACTCTCCTACCTCTCCCGAGAGTGGTAGCTAATACGGGAGATTTTAGGATTCTAATTTCTAGGCGTTAAACAGTTACCATGGTGACCATTTAAATTGTTATTAAAAAACATGCACGATGTTCGTTCTCGATAAACTCCGTAACTACTTAACACATTTTTATTTTAAATTATAAATTATTTTTTAATAACAATTTAAATGGTCACCATGGTAACTGTTTAATGCCTAGAATCCTAAAATTTCCCGTATATATATATATATATATATATATATATATATAAAATATAGGTATATATATGAATAAGTTTTCGTTCAAAACTGCGCGCGGGCAAAGCCGGGTAATTCAGTTAGTAATTTTATAAATTTACATAAATGATTATTACAATTTTAAATCTAGTTGATGAAGTATAATGTATATATTATATCTTTGAAATTAAAATGCTTTAAAATTCCTTAATAATATATAAGTACTTTTTTCGATTGACGTTTTTACTGGGTCAACATTCATTTAAAATAACACGTAAATTTAGAGTTTGTCATTTTAAAAAGTTGGTTAATTTCAAAGAGAATTCATCTCCGTGATTAATTTAAATCTGTTTTGTTTTCTTAATTTTTTTCTTGATTGTTTGATAAAAAAAATACAACACAAATTTTAAATGCAGAATGAGTATACATAGTAAATATCTATATAAAATTTCTGCTTTAATAATAATATTAATTTTACACACATTTTGTAATTTTATATATATATATATATAATATTAGTAAATTTTGTTTAGGTACTGATGGAAATTATGTTATTGTCATTCCTGATACTTCTCCATCAAAAGAAATAAATGTCATTAAGTACAGTGCTCTCCAAGTGCATCTAAATGGAAAGTGGTAATTGATAATGAAAACTTATAATTAAAAAAAAAAACAAATGGTGAATATAGGACAGTAAAGGGTGTGTTATTCCAAGAATGTAAACAAAATAAACTAGTTAAGTACTTACCTTAGGAATTTCTCCTTGTACTTCTTCATCTATTTTTGTCCTATATTGTCTGATTTCTTCTGGATCTTTAAGTCTATCTAAGTTTATTGGCTCTATTTTACTCCTACCTACCTATAGTCCTATAAACTATAATACTATATTATATTATATAATAGTAAAAATTTTCGCGTGCCACAAAATCTTTTCGCGTGCCATCTCAGGCACGCGTGCCATGGATTTGCCATCCCTGACCTATACGATGCGCGGTTCTATTACCTATTATCCGTTGTCGTTCGGACCATGATATAATAAACCTTTCTAGTGTGTGTGTGTGTGTGTGTGTGTGTGTGTGTGTGTGTGTGTGTGTGTGTGTGTGGTTACATTCTGAGTGTACCTACATTTGGAAAAGACCCGTCCCCGGTAGGCTTGGTGGGAAGCGGCGCGGTAAAATAATGTTAGGTTGGCTAGCGGTTCGTGTAGGTTATATAGGTTCGTTATGTAGGTAGGTAGGTAGTTTATAAAATAAACTTTTTTGGTTTATTTAAAGCTTTTATTAAATTATATCATAGTTCGGACTGTATAACGCGAGAGACGTTTATTTAGACAAACGTTGTACCCAAGGTGCGATTAATTGCTCTACCATTCCGTGCGCGTTACGTTTTCTACCACAAGAAAATTAAGTAAAAAACGAGTCGAAAAAACGTGAAAATAAACCGCGGTCGGAAAAAAGAAAAATATTACGCGCAAGCGTATTCATATTATTACTTCGTATAAATAACTACGTATATTATATTATTCAATAATTTTAGTATTCGCATTCGTATTGTACTTCATAATAACGTGTATTAATTGTATTATTTAATAATTTTGTTACACGATGACGACACACAATTTCAACCACACACACGAACGGCCGCTGGAGACGACGGCAGACGGACAGACGTTGATCCGAAAGCGCCCATCTCGCCGCCGGACGAGGACAGCGACCACGATAAAAGGCTCGTGCAGCCGCGACACGACGTCGACCGATGCAGAACTACCCTGCTGTAATTCATAGTTACGACCATGTATTTTGTCTTATCCTCGTTTATTGTTCACCTCGTTTTCTTGTTCTGCTTCCAACTAATTATGTTTTGAGTAAGACCTCGCATTAATCAAAGAATTAGTTATTGTATCTTTAGCTATATCAAATTTACATATTGTGCAATTATTAACACTTTTTAAAATGCCATGGACAATATATCCACTAACATATCCCAGAGTTAAGTCACTAGTTAAAGTTTTTGGTATTATATTTGGTAAATCTAGAAAAAATGATACGTTTAATTTGTCGTTTGAATTACTATTAAAAATGACAGGGCAGTTGAGAAAAGATTTTAAATTGTCTAAAATATTACAATCATCTGACTCACAATTGCTCCCTACTGATTTTACTGAAGAAAAATTATTAATTAGTAACGTTTTAAAAGAATTAACAAATTGAAATGACGTTGGATTAATATTCCTAACACCATGGCTACGAATAGACCCAAATAGACATTCAATTGGATCCTGATTGATGTTTCTAGGAAGAAGAAATTTAAAATTACTAATTTTTTTCAATTTATTGTTCCATAAATATATGAAGCCGCGTAGTGTTAGTATCCAGTTCTTTACACATGGAGGTGTACTTTTTTTCCCAGTTATTTTATTAATAAAATACATTGACTCAAAAACTTTTACGGCTTCACTCCAAAACGATAAGTGTAGTGACTTCTCTGTAATTGCAGCTCTTAAATATTTTCCATCTTTGGATTTCACTGTACCACCAATTACAGAGTCAAACACCATGTCTAAAAAGAGACAGAATTCTACAGTTCCATTTGCCTTTGAAAGTATTTCGTCCTGAGCTATAACATAGAAAAATATAAAATATATATTAAATTGTTAAACTTGTAAATATGTATTAATAATTAAGATTCTATTAAACTTACAAATATCTGCCATTAGTCTTAATGTTGCTGCCACTCTTTGACTAAGGGTTTGAGCAGCTACTGAAACACACAGTTTTTAATCTTCTCAGGTATAATATGAGCCTCAGTCAGTTTTGGAAGAGTACGTAAACCACATGACTCATTTTGTATGTCAAATTCATATGCCTGTTGCTCTGTAATTGCAGCTCTTAAATATTTTCCATCTTTTTCACTACCACCAATTACAGAGTCAAACACCATGTCTAAAAAGAGACAGAATTCTACAGTTCCATTTGCCTTTGAAAGTATTTCGTCCTGAGCTATAACATAGAAAAATATAAAATATATATTAAATTGTTAAACTTGTAAATATGTATTAATAATTAAGATTCTATTAAACTTACAAATATCTGCCATTAGTCTTAATGTTGCTGTAAAGCTACTGAAACACACAGTTTTTAATCTTCTCAGGTATAATATGAGCCTCAGTCAGTTTTGGAAGAGTACGTAAACCACATGACTCATTTTGTATGTCAAATTCATAAAGTTTCCTAATGTGATCCCACGAAGCTCTATATGATTTGTTTCCTTTGGTAAATATACAGTCTTTAGTCATTAAATTATTTCGAATAGTTTTGAGTAGATGCGGTGGGTCAAATAATGGGATAATTTCTTGATCGTTGAGTTTAAAACCATTGTTACGATTTTCAATTTCATTTTGCAAACATTGAGTATGTGTTTCGGTTTTCAATATTTTTATAGCTGCACTGTTTGTCCCACCTTGATCACATACTGTGGTTATTATTTGTAATCCAGTTGACTGCACAGCAAATACCACTTCTTTGATGCATTTAACTAATTGAGGAGTTTTAGTCGTGCTCTGACAAAAATAATAGGCCACTGCTTGTTTCCACTTTATGTTGATTCCACGCAGTAAAAATACTAGCACGTGGTCACTAAATCGACAATTTTGTTGATTCTTACCAAAATTTTCGAAACCAAAAATCAAGTCTTGCTATAAGTTAAAGATGGTTCTAAAGCCATTTCATCAAAGATGAGTGAACACAATTTGTCATTTGGTTTTAGTTTTGATGCTTGATGAGATAAATTGTTTATAATATGTTCATTGATTCCTGCTTTGAATGGTACTTGATTAAGAAGGTTTGTCAATGTTTTTTTTAGATGGCAAAGCAAATATCGTAGAAAGGAAACGATAGCCTTTTGGAGAATTTTTATACAAGGATAATGATAAAATTTTGTCATCAAGTGAATATCTACGACCTTTAGGTTTTACTTTTTGAGATTTTATTTGAGATATGAAAAAATTGTATGTTCTTATATTTAATTTATTCATAAGGTTTTTTGTACTTGGTAAATCTGCAAATTTTTCAACCAATTTCACTCTTGATTTAAATTAATTTTATCTGTTAACAATCTGTTATTTTTAATTTTAAGTTTCATTGCTGCATTAAATAACTTTTTACATCTAGGTGTTAAATTATGTTTATTTGGGACATTGATTTTCTTCAATAACTCATTTTGTTTATTTTTAAATACTGGATTGTCTGGAATTATTGTTAACGAATCATCGAGCAAACCAATTCCACTGATTTCTACAATAAAAATAATAGGTAATAAAAATGAAAACCACCTTTAAATACCCCGAAAGGGCACCGTTTTAACTTTTCCTTTAAAAAAATTATGAAGGTAAAATATAAGATACTATTGAGCGTTCTTTGCGATGTTGAGAAAACGTTTAACGCTGTTGGAAATAAATATTTGCGTTTACCAAATACTATACAAAAAAATTAACATGAAATGATATCAAAACATACAAACAAAATGTACTATTTATATTTATTATTTATGATAATATTTATGACAAGAATTCATTTGTGACAACAATTCCGTATTACTCCACTGCACGCGCTTCAAATGGCAAAAATCTTGATGCTAGGAAGCTCTCGTTGTAAAAATGGCACGTCGAATCTGTTGTCAACTTAGAATTATCGAAAAATTATATGAAAATAATTTATATTTGTTTTATAGGTTACACTGTATATAATATTTGAAATTTGAACGGTAAACGTATAGATAAATACTATGTTATTGTCTGTGGCACTAACCAACAGAAATCATGCCTGGTTTACACGATGCGTAGTACTTGTCATTAGTACTTGTCACTCGCAATAACACTACACGTGTGCAAGCCCGGATTAAGAAAATGTTGGGCCCGGGGCTAAACATAATTTGGGGGCCCATGCCTGAAGCGGGTTTTGTTACTCATAAAAGAAAGGGTTATTTTTTAAAAAGTTAATTTTTTAGGCAAGAGAATTCACCAAATGAATGAAAAAGTATATTTTTATATCGTCGTCTGAACAAGGCCATTGTGTTGAATTTCGTTTATTCCAAAATTAAGTCTTCTCGTACGAAGGGTCCCACAATTAATTGTTTAATGGCCCCCCTTAAACCGGGCCTGCACGTGTGAACAGCAATGAATAGTGTTTAGTATTAGTAAAACCGGGAGTTCGAGTGAATAGAAACCTGTTCTATTTACTAATGACAAGTAACTACTCCCTCCACGACACTACTGTACTCGCGGTTGCGCTCGCAATGTGTGACCGCCTGATGATAGTATTAGCACAGAATATACAGAAGTGACACTGCCGACATCTTGAAAAATGATCGGTCATTTTGTTATGTCACACGTTTGCCTATGTAGAAATTAATTCTCATTATTCAATGGGATATGGTCAAACTGTTAATGTAAGCGAGATGAATATTATAACCTCATAAAAATGTAACGGAAAAAATTTGACATGTGATGTCCTTTCATTTGCGACGAAAAACGATTTCACTGGTTTTTTCAGTTTTTTACCAGTTTTCTTTGCATTTTAAGTATTATTGTTTTAAAAATGTCAAAACTTCACTCCGGTGGCACTCATTATGCATTGAGTTCCTGTAATTCAACGTACAATAACAATTTTGATGGAAATCAGAATTCATATTTCAGTTTCCCTAAGGATCCTACACAGTAAGATATATTTGTTATAATAACCATTTAAATAATAATGTACCTATTTCTTTGTAATTTTTAAGGTGTGCTCTGTGGATTGAAAAATGTAATCCTTTATATTTACCAACTTCAGACACTAGCGTTCTTGTGAAAAAATATAAGTTGTGTTCAAAACATTTTGAAAATAAAATGTTTAGCAACTTTCAAAGGAATAGGCTTTTTCCAAGTGCAGTCAAGCGCGGATCCAAGGGGGGTTAAGGGGCTTTTTAGCCCCCCTTGGGCTGTAGTCATTGCTTAAAAATTATACATATAACTACCTAAATAGGTATAATTTTAGGTAGCTGATCATCGTATAGCCCCCCTTCTGTGATTTCTGGATCCGCGCCTGAGTGCAGTACCAACATTATTTGAAAGTAAGTTGTAGACACAGATATATATAACAACTAGATAGCCAACTCCCTATAATACATTGAGAAAAAATTGAATTCGGCAGCCATTTGCAGGTTGGGCTCAAACGATAGTAAAATATCGTTAATAGGTAATATCGATTTATTTATCGATTTATTTAGTGATGTTTTGATATTAGAAATGATAAGACATAAGAATATGGTATATGGTCAATGGTATTTATTTTTATGTATTAAATTTTTTTAAATATATTTCTGTTTTTAGTGTTTTTCATCTAAGTAAATACTAAATAGTAAATTGTGCACATGACACAGACATAATATCACACTATAATACAATAATTGTATTATTATATAATATAAAATCGATATATTAATCGATATTACTGTTATCGATAAATTACTATCGATATTTCACTATCGTTTGAGCCCAACCTGTAAATGGCGGCCGACTTCAATAATAATTACAAGTTAGCTATCTAGTTGTTGTATATATCTGTGGTTGTAGATGAATAATTATTGATATATATGTATATATCGGTGTTTCTCGCGGTTTTCTCGCGACAGAGTCTAATTGCGTGCGCGGTTTGCTCGTGATAACATTTTTTTTTTAAATTTATTATTTCATAATTTTATCTTATCTTTATATTACCTTGGATAATCAAAAAAACTATTACACTACAAATGTTTGGGCCAAGAGCATAAAATAATATTATGTGACCCCGAACAATACCAAAAAATAATATAAATAAAATATAAATGGTAACTCATAAAATAATCTATTATAATAAGGTTTAATAAAATATATATATAGTATAAACTACGATAATGATAGATGAAAACCGATCGTCTATTCACACTTTTGCGCATGAAATTCGAACCTGTTACGAAAATACGATTTCGCATTCGGGGCTGTTCTGAAAAATACTCGCACGCAATTCGGTTGTATTTAGTATGTATATAGTACTTATTAATACTTTTTTCAATGTCCATGTTTCACATCTTTATTTATATGATTTTGGGTGCTTCTACTTCTACTACTACTCAAACAACTTCTGTGGTTGAAAGTTGTAGATTTAATGAAGTGAACGATGAACCAATGCAATGTACAGCGTCTGACGGTATGAAATAACATTTTTATATTAAAATTCATTAATTTTTATACTTGTAACCTAACATATTTTTTTAGATTCTTTTATATCAACATCAACAGTACTTGATTCATCATCGATTGGTAGTCAGACTCCCAACTACCTATCAGCTACAACTCCGAGGAAAGTAAAATACAAGAAGCAACTTGGTCAAGCTAATCACACAATTCAAGATTTAGAGAATAGAGTTTCACATTTGAGTGAAATGTTGGCCCAAACAAACAACGTTGAAAGATGCATTCAACTATGTGAAGAGCATTTATCACCATCTCTCCTGTTCATGTTGGTACGAAATTATTTAATTAACAAACATAAATCTCTACACGGACAACGATTTTGTACTAAAATAAAGCAGTTTGCTTTAACCCTTCATTTTCTTGGCCCTAATGTCTTTAGATTACTTAAAAAATCATTTAATCCCCCTTCAAATCGAACACTTCTAAGAATAACTTCAAAGTATGAACTAAACCCCGGTCTTAATGATTTTATGTTTAACTTTCTATCTTTTAAGACTAAACATTTTCTTCCTGAAGCACTAGATTGTATTCTTTGTGCAGATGAAATGTCAATAAAAACTCATATTTTTTATAATGTATCAAAAGATAAAATTATTGGATTAAATCAAACTAAAAGCTGTAAAACGTATGAACCTGCCAATCACGCTCTCGTTTTTATGATTAGAGGTATAAATTATAGTTGGAAACAACCAATTTCTTATTATCTAATATCTAAAAGCTGTTCAGGTAGGGATTTAAATGACATAATTTATTCTACAATACGCCGTCTTCGTTACATAAATATTAATGTAAAAGCTTTTATTACTGATCAAGGCCCAAATTTCATACAATTTTCTAATAACAACAATACTTCTCCAATTGAGCCCTACTTCGAAGTTGACGAAAAAAAGGTAGTATATTTATTAGACCCACCTCATCTATTGAAATCGACCCAGAACATGTTTTTTAAACATAATTTTAAACTTAATAATGACTTGATCGAAAAAAAATATTTGAACACTTATTATGATTATGATTCTAAATGTAATCTACGCATGACACCAAAATTGACATTTTCACATGTTTATCCAGGACCATTTGAAAAAATGAAAGTACGATTAGCTGCCCAAGTATTTAGTTCAAGTGTTGCTGCTGGCATGTCCACAGCTTTAAATTGTGGAATTTTACCTGCAACTTCGATAAATACAATATATTTTATTCATGATATAGATAAATTATTTGATATTTTCAATTCATCAGACACTCCTAACAGTAAAATTTTCAATAGTCCTTTTAAAAATATTTCACCTCAAACTGTTCACTTAATTAAAATGACTGAATTATTTAATAATATCAAAGTTATAAATAAATTTAATGGATCTGATGTAACTAAACGTGTTAACTTCATAAATGGTTGGTTAGTTTCCATATCTGGCCTACAAATGCTGTGGAATAGAGATGGGCAAAATATTTTAAACATCGATGTTCGATGTATCGATACATCGAAATTTAAAAACATCGATTGTTTCGATGTATCGGATTTTTGGAAAAAACATCGATGTTTTTTCGATGTTTTAAAAAAAATGTAATTCTGTTTTAAACCCTACAATGCACCATGTTGCAAATGTACAATCGGTTTATTCTGCATTTAATATTGTATTCAATTATATATATAGTGCATTCCATCGGATAAATAATCAAATTTTCTTTAATGTGTGATAATAAGTAACATATGTTTTAAATGATTATTATACTTTGATAACTTTGGTAGTAATGTCGCTTTTGATTTTGAAATACACATATCAAAATTATAACTATTTTTATATAATGCTCTCTATTCATTAAAAAAAAAAAATTACACTTAAATAAACCATTACATTATTTTACATCAATTTTAATACCATTCCGAATTTTAAAGAAAGTAGACAAAAAAACTACCTACATTGTATTATAATACTTATAATTATTAACTTTTACCAGACACAAATATTTTAATATTGGATCACAGTCTGAATAAAACAAACAACTTAAAAGTTGTAAAGAGTACAGAAATATAGTCTTATTTTATATTTTTAATGGACATTCAATATAGTACAAAAGAGCATTTGCTCATATACACTCATCTATACTAATATTTAAAATGTTAGAATTAAGTTTTTAATACAGTTTTTTTTTTGATGCAATGTATTCAGATGAGTGTCTTTGATCTAATTCATAAACACCCAGCAATCCTGAATTTATTGTGTAGTTGTCCACGAAATGAATGGTAATACCAATGTAGCTTCTTGTTTGTATGTCAGTCCATATATCGGTAGTTAATGAAAATTGGTCAATACGTTTTAATTTAATAACAAACGCTTCTTTCATTGATTCATACAATACAAATATTTTACGAGAAATATCTCTCCGACTTGGTATTTTAAAATTTGGCAATGCTGTTTTCATAAGATGTTTAAAACCTTTGTCTTCAACGATGCTCATGGGCTGATTATCTTTACAGATCATGTACATAATAGCATGCATTATTTTTTCAGATTTCTTACCACCTTCATGGAACGAAGAAATAATTTCAAATGATTCATTGATTGTTCTTTGACGTTTAAATATATTAATAAATTTTGTATGCTTGTCATCTTCATTTTTCTTATTACTAATTTCATTTTCAGATGTAGTCGATGTAGATGCTTTTGGTTCTGGCTCAGGTTCTGGGTTGTCTACTATTTCTTCCATTAAATTAACACTAGCAGGTGGTACCACAGGTGGCGTCTTGGTATTTGATACAAAATTGCCATGTTTGTTTTTTAAATGACCATTCAAATTTGTAGTATTACCTAAAATAAATATTTAAAAAAAAATAACTAATTTAAATAAAGACAATATCAATGAGGGCAACAATCGGTTTGCGATAAAGACATTACGGCATTTCACATATTATTATTATTACATTATATATTATTATATATATATATTATTATAATTATCTATATAAGAAATAAGAATGTAAACTGTAAAATAATAAAATAAAAATATTCAAACCTGAAGTCTTCAATTTCTTTTGACATATTGTGCATGTTGCTGTTTTGTCATTGTTTTTAATAAAAAACTTCCATACATTTGATTTACTGCTCATATTTGACCAAGTTAATTATAATAATATGTTTAAACTTTAAAATATTAATCATAGTAATTACTAATAACAGTAATAACAAATTATTATAAAAATCGTTCGTAATCATTCGCAATCGCAAATCATTCGTACTACGTAGTACGTAACTCGTGTATCGTCTACGTAAATTGATAATTTAACAATTTATCAGCGATAAATTATAGGTTATGCATGCATATTGGCGGGAATTTTGTTACAACCAACATAACCACTGATTAGTAAATACTAAATACTAATGATCATCAAGATCAAAAATATTGTACAACTATAAACAAAAATATTGAACATATTTACATAAAATAGTTTCCTGAAACATTTGAGAAAAAAAATTAATAAAAAAACATCGGTATAAAACATCGATATTTTTGTTTTATACATCGATATTTTTTTCGATACATCGGAGACTAATAATCGATGTAAAAACATCGATGTATCGAACAAAAACATCGATGTTTACAAAACATCGATGTTTTTTGCCCACCTCTACTGTGGAATTTGTTAAATCGTAATAAAAATAAAAATAATGTTATTAACACTCGTCGTATAAATCAGGATTGCCTTGAAAATCTATTCGGAACAATTCGAACGCAAAACGGTAATAATACGAATCCGACACCAATACAATTTACCAATGTTTTTAAAAAATTATTTTGCCTTGAATATTTTAAACAATCCCCTGGAGCTAATTGTATTGAAGATCTCGATGAAATCCTAACCCAAATAAACAATCCCCAATCATCCCCTAATGTCCCCGAAGTCTTATTGAATCCAACTCAAAATTTTTTTAATTTGAATCCCATTAGAATTGGTACAGTTGACTACAGAAATTTAAATATCCCAGAACAAAACTCTCTAACATATGTTTGTGGTTATCTAATGAAGAAATGTTTGGAGAAACATGTTTGTCCTGTGTGTACAGAATATGCTTATTTTCAAAAAAGTTTAGATCCGTCATTTCTTCTATCTTTTTTCAAATATTATCCTTCAAACGATAATCAACCTAACCCTTTATTTGGAAAATTAACAATACCCCATAATGATTTTTATAATTTCATTTTGAAATTAGAAGATATTTTTATTGAAAACTTCCCTTCAATTGCCATTGAAGACAATGTAAAGTCCAAAATTAAAGATTTATTGTGTACTGTTCGTTTTAAACATCCATGTGAACAATTTAATAAAACATATTTAGTAACCTTATTTACTCGATTCAGAATTTTTTCTACAATTTCTTTTCTTAATAAATCTTTAATAGTTGATAAAAATAGAAAAAATAGAAAACTTGCAATTTTAAAGCATTTATAAATATGTATTCATTTTCTTTTCAAATAAATGTATTTTATATGTATAAATATAATTTGTATATATTTTATTTGTATATGTACATATATGTTATATGAATAAAACTACTTTTTTAAAAAACAAATAACAATTGTTTCATTCATTTTGTTATTCTGCAATAAGTGGATTGACATTATTTGTATATTATAATTTGAGTATTATTTATATTATTTGTATGTATCCAGCGCGACGGTAGTGGCGCGAAGCTAAGTAAAAAAAAAAAAAGCGTAGCGGTCACGACCGTAGTATATTACACGAGCCAGAGTTTGCCCATTGAATACGTGTAAATTTACACATTTTCTTTAGCCACGCCTACAGAGCTAACAAATGGACAGATTGGTTCGTATGTAGTATCAATAGATCGGGCATGATATGCAGATTATACTTCTGTCATTTTTGAAAACATTGGTTGAAAATTGACGAATATATAAGCAAAAGTGTGCAATATTTTTTAGGCAAAAAGATATTGAATTTGACATTTGACACTTTAGTTATTCGTTTCATGTATATGTTGGTGGCAGCGCTACGCCGCTACCCGTATATTATCCCCTCTATGCCGGCCACCACTGCTATGCTCGCTCTGCGTTTCGAAAACCGGTTTCGTTGAAATTGAAATTGTTATCGTTCCGATTATTATTTATTTATTACCTTTCCGATTCCGACGGCATCGGTTTCGAGTTGCGTTTTCCGGCTTTGCGTTACGTTATTCCGCTATACACTACGTTATAAATTATAATTTCTAAAGTGTATAAACGGAAATTACATAAAAAAAATTATTATTTAGAAAAAAAAATGGTTTACTCGTAGTTAAAAAAAAAACCCAATACATTTTGAAAGGTGGCCTCGTGGAGGTAAAGACGTGTATGTCATAATAATTAATAATACAAAAAACAATTTGAATGTTATTCAATTTTAAGTATTCCAAGTTATAAGTATATTATTTTAAGTATTTTAGTATATTTTAAGTTATTTTAAGTGCTTTAAGTAATTTTAAGTTATTCAATTAAGTCTATTAAAGTTCCCCCAAAAAAGTTAATATTATTCAAACAAAAAATTTAATGTGTAATAAAAAAACTACTGATATCCCAACAAAAACACTTTGTCGAACTACGTGTAAAAAAAAAGCTAAGTAAAAAAAAGAAAAGAAAACACTATAAAGATGTGATATCATAAATATATGCGAAGTAAATTAAATGCATTAAATGTATTTAAGTGTATTACGAATAAATTTTATTCTATCTAAATAATTTATTTACTTAGCGAGACCTTATTTTGAGATAAAATCTCTGACAAATAAGCATATGCATTCAGAATGGCATGTATTAAAGCATTTCGAGTATACTGTATACTTACTTGAAATGCTGTATTAGAATGGTCCCTTCTAACACTATATTAATACTATACTAACACTATATTAATACTATACTAATATTATATTAGAATGGACCATTCTAATACTTTAAATTTTGTATTAGGATTTCATTATTAATTAGAATTTCCAATCAATTTATTAGAGCCGGACATGTTTGTTTAATTTTTGCAGGTATTGCAGGTCTCATAATTGTACCTTCACATTGTGTAGTGTTGGCAACACTGCATTCATATAATTGTTTATCATAAATTCATACACGGAATGCCAGTTTTTCGAATTTAGGAAGGAGAAAAATATATTTAACCTCAAAATTTATTTCATAACAACTCAAATTTGAACTAAAATTATTATCAAGAAATTTTGTTTTCTATAATATGGTTTCTGAGTTTAGTTAGATCTGAGATTAGTATATTCTGTGGTTAGATTATCATGGATTTTAGTTAGACAATTTTATCAATAGTGCCGCCTTCATGGCTCCATGTCTCGTCGATGAGTGGATTATATTCGTTCCGCGGATTATATTGTCGCGTTCTGCGTTCTTTTTTCGTTATTACAACATGGACAATTTTATATAATATACAGAAGATATAGATATAGATAGATTACCATTATTGATTATATTATTACATTGATATGAGTTAGTATTGATAGGCAGAAGTTAAGTTTTTAGGCCCAGTTGTACAGTTCCGTAGTTAAACACTGATTAGTAAATCAACGATCAAATTTTAATCATTGATTAAATCTCTGTGAGTTGTACAGTTAGTGATTTGGTCATGATTAGTTAATCAACGATTATAGTAAGGTGTGATAAATTTTATACAATATTTCAATTATTTTTCTTTACAGTTGGTATTATTGTTTGTTTTTTTGATTGTGTTTACTGATAATTAATAAACCGTACCATACATATTTGAAATTTTATTTATATTTTAAATTTTGTTTTTAATAATGGACACTGGTAATAAACGAACAGCCAATTTTTCTTTATTAGAAACTGATTTACTTATTTCACTTGTGAAAAAGTACAAGTCGGTCGTTGAATGCCTCAAGACAGATACTATTAATGCAAAGTAAGAATAAATTATAATTTACTAATATTACGTTCAACATATTTAACAATGTACCCATTGCTGAAATATACCATGGTATATTTCAGCAATGAATGTACCTTTATAATTTATTTAAATTTTAATATAAGTTTAACACATTTAAATATTTTGGATAGAATGAAAAGAGATGTATGGATAAAAATCCAAAATGAATATAACTCTCAAAGTATAGAAAATCCAAGAACAGCTACTATATTAAAAAACAAATATAACAATATTAAACGGAATGTCAAAAGCAATATGCTGATGAAAAGTGTTTCATCGAGGCACTGGAGGCGGACCAACAAGATCTTTTACAAGTTCATCACAAGCTATG
Source organism: Slavum lentiscoides (assembly GCA_032441835.1). Classification (NCBI taxonomy): domain Eukaryota; kingdom Metazoa; phylum Arthropoda; class Insecta; order Hemiptera; family Aphididae; genus Slavum; species Slavum lentiscoides. The sequence goes on from CM063706.1 coordinate 43,169,595, forward strand.
GAAGTTGGTGAAATGTTGCAAGTAAAATGACTGGAGAACCATCAGTTTTGATTCAGACAACAATTTTATCCTATGCCGGAAGATGAAATATTGGAACGGGAAGAAGATAAAATAAAAATATTAATGTCATAACATTAGACTTTGGAGATATGTATGATGACACTAGTGTAGAAAATCAATCAAGTGGTAAATAAAAATATTTTATTTATTTTATTCATAATTATTTATTTAATTATAATTATTTTAATAGATCCAATACATGAAAAACATCTACCCCATATAGTACAAAAGAGACTGGACTAACTACACACCAACCGACCTAAAATCTAGGTCCACTTTAACTGCAAATAGTGATACAACTGGTATGAATTTGATTATTTTATTCATTATATTATGTAAAAATTAAATTACATCATATTTTAGATGGGCATGTTACAAAAAGGCATAAAGTTTACCAGGATAAAATAACTAATTGGGCATCTTCTCGAGCATCACTCAGTGAACAACAACAAGCCGCATTCAATGAACAACACAAACTTAAAATGGTTTTAATGCGTGAGAAACATGACACTGAAATAAAATTTATGAATGAAAAACACCATATGGAAATGGAAAATTTACAGTTGCAAAAAGAAATATTAGAACTTAAAAAAATAAAAGAAAAATTTTAACACCCTTAATTACCATTTTATATTATTTTTCTGGTCTTATCTAGTCTATTTTAATTTTTTTTTCACTAGTTTTAAGTATACTCTAACAAGTTTAAATTTGTTTAAAATATAATAATAAGAAAATTTTATATTTTATAATAAAGTTTATATTACAAAAATACAAATAAATAATATTAACATATTTTTCTTACTATCATATTATAGTACAAGTAAAAAATAATTAAACTACATTATGAAAATAGCGAAGTAATTTTTTTCTAATAATTGTATTATTATCTGTAATCCTACCACCAATATTATCAATTGGGTTGTTAAAGTCTGTGATATTTATTGATGATTCAATTTCATTTGTAACTTTAGGAATGTTTTCTCTAAAATTACAAGCTATATTGTGTAATACAGCTGTGGCGACAATTATGCTTTGAGAGGATGATATATTAACATTAATACCCATTGCTAAAATTGGAAATCGACGTTTCCAAACGCCATAACTTCTTTCGACTGAATTTCTTGTTCGAATTAGAGACTCGTTGTATTTATTTACAGCTGCTTCAGTAATACCTGATACTGGATCAATTACTGTCTGAGGGTTTGCAACAAGAGTCATAACAAAATTACGTTGAGCATAACCACTGTCTGCTACTAAAAGGCAATCCTTCATTTCACCTCTTTCAAACTTTCCTCGTATTGCAGAATTATTGAAAATAGTGGAGTCATGTGAAGATCCAGGCCACCTTGCAACAATATCCAGAATTTTTAAATTAGCATCACAAATAGTTTGTACGTTAATTGAGAAAAAATTTTTTCTATTTCTATATGCCTCTGCATTATCCCCTCCAGGTGATCGAATCTTAACATGTGTGCAGTCTAGTGCTCCAATAACCATAGGGAATTTGGCGATATTATAAAAATCTTGTTTTATTTTTGTCATTTCACATTCATTGCGATGAAAATAAATAAATTGTGGACGCAATGTAGCAATAGCGCAAGAGACAACTTTTACTATACGGCTTGCTGTCGATTTATGTATTCCGATAAAGTCTCCACATACCACTAACATTGATCCAGTAGCATAATATCGTAATGTAAGCAACACTTTGTGTTCTGGACTCACGGCATGATTCCTAAGTAAATGTTAAACTAGGTTTTAGTATTTAATAATATAATGTAGTTAGAAAAAAAATTGTATAAGAAATCTTACCAATCAGTAGGAGAACGGATGGAGTCACCTATTAAATTCACTATAAAACGAACAGTATCTTTTGACAAACGAAATCTATCAAAAAATTCGTCATCTCTCCACCAAGTAAAATGATCTGTTCTAAGCCTAAATATTCTCTCTCGTCTGGGAAAAGCGATCATTAAGGCCAAACGGTCAAATTCTTCATCGTCATAATCTGAGTCATCTTCCAAAACATTCTCATTGTAGACAAAATCCATTGTTTAAAACACAGTCAAACAAATATCAAAAAGTAAAAACACAATTACTAAATATTACTATAAATAGTAATAATATTACTATATACTATTTTTTTTAAAAATAAAAATTAATAAATATTCAAGTTTAAACTATATAATTGATAACATTTAATGATAACGAAGATAATTCTCAAAAAATTAGTTAATCACTGTTTAATCAACCTAAATTGGTTGATTAAGTTAACGGACATTTAATCATTGATTAAGAGGCTAACCAACACTGTACAACGACCCAACTACGTTAATCGTTGATTAATTCTTAATCACAGTTTAATCATCCACTGTACAACTGGGCCTTAGTTATACATAAATACATTATTTAATTTTATACTGTTAGGACTTTTTTTTTCAAAGTTGACATGTGTAATTTTTATTATCATCTAGTTATCATTTTTCTTATCAATCAGTCGTAAAACTGGCATGATCTCAAATTCATAATGTATTATTATTAAGTTTGTACTGTAACGTCTGTAACCGCAGTGTTTTTCTTGCCACTGTTAATCGTTTAATAAAATGTGTTTTTTCTTTCTCCGCCATAATAAATTATTCATACGTATATAATGTAAATGCACACTAATAAAACGTAATCAAATATGCACGAATCAAGCGTCTCTTATTTAACTTGGAAATTGGTCATATAAAACAATACACATTGTATTTTAGGAGATATTTTTTGTAATAAAAACTCGAACTGATGTGGTGTAGTTTTCAACTCCTAGCGTTGTTAGATCCTTTGAGATTTTATCAAACCATCGTTGTTTAGGTCTGCCTAAGGACCTCTTTCCTTGTGGCTTCCAACTTAGGACCTCCTTATATACTTTTATCCTTATACTCCACTTTATCTTCAACTGCAAGTTCTCTTAATAGTCCATCCGAATTACCATGGGTATCTCTTCGAAGTAGCCATTTATTTGTCCATATTCATTTTTGTTTTTTTCTTAATTCCGTTTCCAGTTCATCTATTAAAGCTAATAATATTGTGTTTGAATAATGTTTTAAAATAAAACGACGGTCCATTTCATCGATTACTATTCACTACCTATACTGCTTTGTGCCGATAAATTTATAAGTAATATAATATTCACTGTATAGACTATAGAGTAATATAGAGGCGGCGTTATTATACTGTGCCTGTACAAAATTTGTCACCCATTCGTCAGTCAATTCTGTAACGTGTCCACTAGATAGTATGGTAATAATTAAAATCATATCTTATTATCACTATCTACTAATACCATATACTAATAACTCATGTGGTGTTTCACAGCAAATTTGTGACATTTTCGATTTCATTTGTGACATTCATGAAAGGAGCGAGGGTGGCTCGTCCTCTCAGATATGTTTCCCTAAAATACCGGCATTTCAAGCTAATATAATATAAAATATAAAAATCGCTTGGCGCTAAACTAAATTTGTTCCTTTATTTTTTGTCGTTAATATTTATTACTTATTTATATAATTTTAGCAATCCATATATTTATATACATTTTAAAATAATATTAACTATTTTATTTATGGTATATGATTTGGCTTAAAAACTGTGACCGTATGGACTTGAGTGGTAAAAGTCCTCTTTCACTAAATAAGTCGTACAGCGAGTATGTGGCAGTCATTTTGAGCAGAAAATGTACTTCACTGATAGACTTCTGTTACATAGTGCTGTACCCACTATATTTACAGCAGCAACAACAACAAGTCCAGTAGTAATAACAACATCTAATACTTTGTGTTCACGTAAATACCACATACTTATTTACATTAAGGTAAAAATATTTTTAAAAAAATGTTTTATTATTATTTTTTTAGCACCTATTGTTGCGAGACGGCTGGATTATCCTGTGTCATCGTCAACACCTATCGTGTTATTTAAAAACACCAATTCTATGTCTGATTCTATACACTTGGGTAAGAAAACTTTTAATTTTTATCGTTAGGTATACCTAATCAAGGATGGACAAAGTTAATAAAATAATTATAAGTAAGTTTATTAACAGTTTTTAAATAGTTATAAGTTAACAAACTAATGTCTTAACTGATTTATGTTGAAAATTCAAACTACATTTTATCCAACTTAACATTAACCTAATAGTACAATTAATGGAATGGTCCTATTTCTTTAAATAAGTAGTTTACTTATTAACTAGTTGTTGCCCATCCTTGGTTATATCAGTCTAAAATTATATTGATATATTTTTTATTCATTTACCTAGAAAGTGACTCGATTAGTCATTATATATCTTCAAATTCATTTTCAGTTAGTACGAGTACATCAGTAGAAGTTCAAACAAAAAGTTTCCAGACTATAACATCACATACACCTCGTAAAACACTTCTTCGTGCTCAACTTCGAGCAAAAACTCAACAATGTAAAGAATATGAAAATACTGTAGTATCATTGACCAATCAATTAAATGCACAAAATTCTATTGACAATTTTATAAAACAATGTGACATTCATCTAGCACCCAATTTATCTACAATAGTTAAAACATATATACAAAATTGTGCAAGAACTCCACAAGGAATGAAATATTTAAAATAATTAAAACAATTAGCTCTTACAATATATTTTATGGGTCCAAAAGTGTACAAGTTTTTACAAAGTTTTTTAAAATTACCTACACCAAGAACTTTAAGAAAAATTACTAGTAATTATGAACTAATCCCTGGGATTAATGATTTTATATTTGACTTTTTATCATTTAAGATAAAAAATTTCAGTGAGGATGCTAAGCAATGTATTTTATGTTGACGCGGTCCCAGGATAGCGCACGTATGATAATACTGGCGCTATCTGGGTCTGCGCCTGCTTTCGTGTTCAACCGCCACCTATGTGGTGGAACAATGCTAGTCCGGTTTCGTTTTCCTACTCTAACCCGCGTTGGGTGAGGCAGGGAGGGGAGCCGGACAAGCCGCGGCCATCGATAACGAGGCTCGTGGACTTTTGCGCGGAACACCGAGTGACGAACACCGTCGGCGACCACCGTTTTTTTTTCTCCTGTTAAACGTATTATTTTTTTTTTATTTGCTATTTATCTGTTATTTTGTATATAACGATTCGCGGCCATCGTTGGCGTTACCGTGGTATCCACCCTGCGACTCGTCTTCAATCGTTACCTTCAACGGATCACGCGTTATTTTTTTTTGTTTTAATACACGGTCTTACACGTTATTCTCAAACGTTTTTTTTTTTTCTCTGCGTGCACTCCTCATACGACCCCTCCCGCGTATCCGCGGTCCGACACCTCTCGACCGTACAAGTTGCCACCAACCGAGGCGAAGGCAGACGAGTACGCGTCAATGTATTGATGAAATGGCGTTGAAGACACATCTGTTTTATAGCATACCCAAAGATTCAATTATAGGTTATCAATTTATCGTGCTACCAATGAAAATAAATCCTATGAACCTGCCAAATATGCATTAGATATCATGTTGAGAGGGATAAATAGCAATTGGAAACAAATAATAGCTTATTATTTTGTGTCTAGTAGCTGTCCATTATTTGAACTAATGGATACTATGTATACAATAATTAGACGTGCTGAAAGCATAGGTTTCGATATTAATGCTGTAGTCTCAGATCAGGGAGCTAATTTTTTAATGTTGGCTAGAAGTCTTGGAGTATCTGTTGACCGCCTTTATTTCATAATAGATGGAAAAAATATAGTTTATATGTGTTTGACCCTCCCCACTTACTGAAATCCACAAGAAATATGTTTTTCAAACATAATTTTCAAATTAATGATAAGCAAACAGACAAAATATACTTGGAAACATTCTATAATGCAGACAAACAAAAATTGAATAGATGTGCTTATAAATTAACGGATTTAGGCCCGTTTTTACAATGTCCGGTAGTGTCCGTAAAAGTGTCGGTAACTTAACGGCAACGTCTTCCGTTAAATTTCGGTTATATCAATCCATTCCTACAACCTCCGGTTAACGACCGTATAACTAACCACCAGTTTAACGGTAAGTGGTTCCCAAAACAACCGCATACGACCAAGTTTTATTGTTCTGCACATGCGCAAACGTTAAATTTCCGAGTAATTATTATCAAACAGCTGTTATCATATTATTTTTTCAATGTTATTTTTATTATTAAATAAAGGTCTATTAAGTAAGGCTCCCTTCCAAAATCCAGCGATGTACAATCAAAATGATAATATGCATTCCAAAACTCAACAGTTTGTTAATATTTTATTGTTTGATCGTGTTCCAAAATTCAACGTTTCCAACTAAATTTCCATCGGATCCAACGCAATATTTTACCGATGTTTCTGATTGATATTACCATAGAGCATGATATTTCTTATCAGTAATCAGTATCGGAGAGTTTATGATAACAGATGAAATATTTCCGATTCTAAAAATATATTGAGATTGCTTCTTAGCACACTATTTCACAAAAAAAAAAAAATCGAAATACGAAAAAGTGTCATACAATCATACCACGTTATTCTATATATTTTTTATAATTGTATTCTATACATTCTTTATAATTATATTCTATATATTCTTTATAATTAATATTCATAAATATTTGTATACCTACTGACAATGTTTAATTTCATCGGATTTGTGGAATATGAAGGTGTTGGGCGTGTATGGTCTACAGACAGACATATGATACTGTGTAATGTAGAAAACGGTAAATATATATTTCTAATTCTTACATTAATAAATATATTTATGAATTTATATTTTATAATAATCTAAATATTTTATTAGAAGATGGTATTCAACAATGTATGATGGATGTAAATGTGTTGATCGAAAATGGGATTAAAGTTGAAGAAAATTAACCAGTTATCTGTACTGCATCATCAAATATAGACCAGGACAATGGATCTTCTGTTGATACAAGTGAAGGTAATAAATAATAAGAATAAGAATTTTTTACATTATGTTGTAGTAGTTTTTACACTTCTTTTATTTTTCAGATACATTTGTGTGGAACAAAAAGCTTGTGGCCATGCTCATCGAAACAAGAATCGACATGGATATTTCGTTTCAAGGAAATAAATGCAAAAAAAATGTACTATGGACCAAAGTTGCTGATAAATTGAATAAATCATTTCCCAACTACGCACCTGTGAATGCTGAAAAATGCGATTCAAAATGGAGAAATCTTTGGGTTACTTATAAAGCTAATGTAAAGAAATCTCAATTATCTGGTAGAGATAGTGTTATTTGGGAATATTATGATGTACTTGATGAATCTTTCGGAAATAAACCTAATGTACGTCCTCCTCCAAATACATTATTAAGTACTCTAAATTTATCAAGTACTTCCAGCGATGAAGATCCAAATAATACAAAAAATATTAATAATGTTAAAGAAAGTAATAAAAAATTGAAGACTGGATACAGTATGGCAGACTATATAGTTTTAAAGAAGAAAGAACTTGAACAGCAAAATGAAATTCAAAATAAACTATTAGAGCTTAAAGAAAAAGAAGTTGATGCATTGGTCACTATGTCACGAGCTCTTAAAACTATGGCCGAGAAAATGAATAACATATAAATTTTTTTCAATATTTATATTAAGTACACTTAAATTTTAATACGTGGCTTATCCCAAAAGTAAAGTCTCCAAGCTCCTAGCGGCCAAGGAAAATTTTATTTTTTTAAGTCGGAAGCTTGGAGACCTTACTTTTGGGACAAGCCTTGTATATATAATGTTTTGAATACAGTTATATTAAATATTTTATAAATGTTTAAAAATTTAAAATTTAAATTGTATTATATAGATTTCTACAAATTTGATCGCGTATATCTTCTTCTATTTGATTATAATGAAGAGCTTCTTGTTCATTGGAATCATCTACATTGTCATCTTCAAAATATGCTTCAATATCCTCCCCTAACAAAACAGAACCATGATTTGAGAAGTTTTAGTACATATTATTCAAAATACATTCATAATTATTAATTAAGTGTTATAATTGACTGTGTTTTAAATATATAATTTTACCTTGTTTAACACATAAGTTGTGTAGAATACAACATGCCATTGCAGTTTGAGAAACTAAATTAATATTAGTTGATTCAAAATTGTGCTACGACTACATGTCATCATCGGTATTGAACGTGTTAAATAATAAATATTTATAGTGATAGTACTTATCATTTTGATAACATAGAAGCATATTGTTGCAATCATTTTATTCTATTCCATAATTCAACGCAATCATAAATATTTCGATATCAAACAACCTTTCAACAGATCCAACATATAGTTGAATTTTGGAAGGCACGGTAATATAAATAATGAGTTGTGTTCTGGTATTATTATTATTATATATATATATTACATATATGATTTTTACTACTTAACCCTCTGCCGAGCGCGTCCATGAATATTACATGGTGATGCGCCCGGCGGCATATTTGCCGCAATTTTAACAGTTTCATTTTAATTGTTTTAAGCCCATATTTTAATTTTTATAGTAGATATTGTATACACAATAATTAGAACACAAAACAAAGTTTAAAATTTATTTTGATATTCCTTATCACATAAATTCAGGAAAAAAAATTAAACTAACTTTTTGACTAAGGAATAAACTAGGTAGAAAACAAAGACAATTGAATTAACAAAAACTTTTAAACGCTATCTGCGTACTTATAAATAAAACATGATTATATTGAAAAATTAGTCTTCATGATGATGAATCGTCATCTTCTTCAAAACACTTACTGCATTCAATTCTTGAATGGCGATGATTTTTGCAAACGTTCTTATGGCATTTTTCGCAAGCTGTGTTTGTCCGATTATTTTTATGTGACCCACATAAATAACAATATCCTTTTCGAATGTTCTGATTTGTTTGGATATTCGGTTGTCTGTAATCGGAAAGAAAAGATAAAACATCTTTTGGAAGGCCCCAAAGCTGAGCTCGCTCTTTCTAATGTTCTTTCATCAATGATATGGCCAAAACCTTCAGGTATTCCTTTCTTCTGATATTATTTTCGAGATTATTTGCCAGATATATCTTATAGGAATTTATACCCGCAATATCTAATAGTCTAAAAAATACCGTCATTGTCTAATGCCTAGTTTTTCTGGATGTTGAGTATGTTGAACACATTTGGTCTACCGAATCGACACCCCCTTTCGTGCTATTATAGTCTATAATGGGCTCTGGTTTATGGGTGTCTGGGTCGATTTCTACCGTGTCATGCATTGTCGACAACATTATCACACATTTTTTTTTCTTTGTAACATAGCTCACCAAAGACATGTCATTTTGGAAACCTGACAAACTAGATCCAACTTGGCGGTTTTTTTCTGATATCATTTCGGGAGGTATTTCTCTTTTATTTCGTTTCATAGTGCCCAATAGTGTCAATCCTACCTGTAGCAGATGTTCAGCAAGTGGAAATCTTGTGTAGTAATTGTCAGTAGTAAGGTTGCGATTAGAATTTTCTATTGGTTTAACTAACCGTTTCACCACGTCAGTAGGTTTGTTAGAGTTATCACCATATGGCCCATCATGCTGTTTACCACAGTAAAGTTCAAGGCTATAGGTATAAAATGTTTTACTGTCACAAAGTGCGTAATATTTGAGACCGTATTTAGCCGGTTTTTGTGGCATGTATTGGATGAATCCACACCTTCCACGAAATGCGACGAGCATTTCATCTATCGTGACAAACTCTCCCACACTATAAGAATTTTGACAATTTTTGACAAAGTCTGATTGAAATTCTCGAACTGCAGCTAGTTTATCAGTTTTACCACGATCTTTCCTATCAGTTACATCATCTAGGCGAAGCGATCTGAGCAAAAATAAAAATCGCCTATAGCTGAAATTGGCCCTGAGAATGACTAAGCCTGTACCGTCTGACTGCCAGTGCTCAACTATGTCTGCACGATTACCTTTTTTGATAGCAAGTAAAAAAAGAACACCTATCAATGCCATGATTTCGTTTCTAGAAGTAGGTTTGAAATCCCTTTGTCGTGGCTCTTCTCCCTTTTCTGCTCGTAATTCCACGTTTAGCGTAAGGGTATTCATAATGTAAATATTTGTATACGTCACAATACGTTCAATCATATCAGACGAGATTATTTTCGAAAAGGCGTCAAGTGGAGTTGGTGTATTTTTAGCCGAACCTTTAGGCCCCGGGAAAATTTTTACTATATTTTTGGCACTGGTTCTACGCCTAGTTGTGTTCAAAGCAGCAGAATTACTGATCCATAACGTTTCACCATCCTTACCCACATAAAAAAAATAATCGTCATCACTTACATCGTCACCAGTGGGTAGATCATTGTTATCAAATAATGATTGTTCAGAGTCACTGCTGGCGTCATCCTGTTCAATAAATTCAGGTTCGTAGTCAATGTCGTCATTTTTGTCGTCTTCTACAAAATCCTCGTCAGAAAGCTCTTGCAAATACTGAAGAATATCGTCGGATGCAGTGTCCTTCTGTGCCCTTAACAAAATATAACAATAAATAAGTAAAAAAAAAATATATTAGATTCATGCCGTACATAAACGGTGTGAAAAGTATAAAATACATAATCAAAAAATACTTACATTTTTGTGCGCCTTGCGGCGATTGTACCGCAATTACAAAGTATATAGATGCGCTCAGCGGCTCGCGTGCCGCAAACAGATGCTCGCCAACTTTAATACTGAACAGTGATACCACACGACTTTAATGTTAACCGACTCATACTCCATCTTGTGCCTTATTGTGTAACTTAAAGCTATTGTGCGCCTCAATCGAGTATACCAAGATTTGAGAAAGTTACCGCGTTTTTTCAAAAAGTGTGGCACAGATGCCGCACGAGATTCAAAATGGAGAAATCTTTGGGTTACTTATAAAGCTAATGTAAAGAAATCTCAATTATCTGGTAGAGATAGTGTTATTTGGGAATATTATGATGTACTTGATGAATCTTTCGGAAATAAACCTAATGTACGTCCTCCTCCAAATACATTATTAAGTACTCTAAATTTATCAAGTACTTCCAGCGATGAAGATCCAAATAATACAAAAAATATTAATAATGTTAAAGAAAGTAATAAAAAATTGAAGACTGGATACAGTATGGCAGACTATATAGTTTTAAAGAAGAAAGAACTTGAACAGCAAAATGAAATTCAAAATAAACTATTAGAGCTTAAAGAAAAAGAAGTTGATGCATTGGTCACTATGTCACGAGCTCTTAAAACTATGGCCGAGAAAATGAATAACATATAAATTTTTTTCAATATTTATATTAAGTACACTTAAATTTTAATACGTGGCTTATCCCAAAAGTAAAGTCTCCAAGCTCCTAGCGGCCAAGGAAAATTTTATTTTTTTAAGTCGGAAGCTTGGAGACCTTACTTTTGGGACAAGCCTTGTATATATAATGTTTTGAATACAGTTATATTAAATATTTTATAAATGTTTAAAAATTTAAAATTTAAATTGTATTATATAGATTTCTACAAATTTGATCGCGTATATCTTCTTCTATTTGATTATAATGAAGAGCTTCTTGTTCATTGGAATCATCTACATTGTCATCTTCAAAATATGCTTCAATATCCTCCCCTAACAAAACAGAACCATGATTTGAGAAGTTTTTAGTACATATTATTCAAAATACATTCATAATTATTAATTAAGTGTTATAATTGACTGTGTTTTAAATATATAATTTTACCTTGTTTAACACATAAGTTGTGTAGAATACAACATGCCATTGCAGTTTGAGAAACTAAATTAATATTAGTTGATTCAAAATTGTGCTACGACTACATGTCATCATCGGTATTGAACGTGTTAAATAATAAATATTTATAGTGATAGTACTTATCATTTTTGATAACATAGAAGCATATTGTTGCAATCATTTTATTCTATTCCATAATTCAACGCAATCATAAATATTTCGATATCAAACAACCTTTCAACAGATCCAACATATAGTTGAATTTTGGAAGGCACGGTAATATAAATAATGAGTTGTGTTCTGGTATTATTATTATTATATATATATATTACATATATGATTTTTACTACTTAATATTACGTAGTAAAAATTATTTTAATAATGTTAATTCGCCTAAAGAAAAACCTGCAGATAACCAACAGATAAGATTTATTACAGGAATTTAATATATTTTAAAATGCAAATGATTTGCGTTTTATTGTTATTGTGTGCAATGTGGTATAATAAAATATTAATCCGTATTTCCAGTTACAAAACCTAAAAGATAAATATGAAAATCTTAAAAGGAAAACTAAAAAGGTAGAGGGGAATTGTTCGTGTTTAAACGTTAATTTTGGCGGTGGTCCTATTGCGGCGATGGCTGACAAAGAATGTTATCTCTGTGCACGGCCCGCCAATAATAGGATTCATATCATATTCATGTAGCGGTGTGGTCGCGTGTAGCGTGGAGCGTTGCGTTAACCTCGTGACGAGACGAATATTATAAAAAGTAAACGAACTCTTATTAATCGTAAACCGTTAGAGATACGCAAAAATGGTAAAGGACCAAAAACGATCCCCGTACCTGAAACTATTGAATTCCAAAAAATGATCACCAAAATCCAGAATGAAAAATTTTGTTTTGCCCACACCCCAAATTTGTAAAAATTCATAAATCCACTCGCATTCATAACTAAGAGACCGGGTCAACGGTAAAACGTTCAACCGACAAGCGGCTATCGGATTCCGTAAAAAAAACTTTTACCCCGCCCCAAATTTTCAAAAATTGGTAACTCTCCCCTCCCCTACTTAACCGCGACAAGAGTGGTGCCGTTGAACGCGTTAGAATCCCCCGGTTCGGATTCTGAAGACCCCGTATCGTTACGACCCTTTTCTACAGTGTTATACCTGCATCCGTAGGCTAATATACGAAATCGCGTGTTTACCGTTTTTATGTAATTTTCGGTAATTTTTTCTGACGTTTAAAATGTATTGAAAAAATCGATAAATGACCTCTCTAAAGTACCAACTAGTTGCAATTTGCTGCCGGAAACCAACTGTGACTGTAATATGTATGGCGGCTGGTTTTCTTCCTTTCATAGTTAAATAAAATTTGGACGTCTTTAATGCCGTAAAGTAACACACCAATTAAAATATCTAAATAATTTTATTTATTACTAAATATAAAGTAATAAATAAATCTACTCGTACACTTATCTGAATATTTTATATTTCCGGTGCCGTATAGGTAGAATACGTTGTTTTCACAACGACGGGGGATAGGGGATAATAAAATATTATCATCACGCATGTACTTCCGCATGTAACGCCGGATGGAAGGACACTACCTGAGTCTTTCGCTTTTATTAAAAGTTACGAGTCTCCAATAGATGGTCCACTGTCCAAAATAGCTTTATATGAAAACAGGTTACCTACGGATATCAATTATTATGGTCCTGTTTTAAGAACGAATGGAGCAAAAATGAATTATGTAGTCAGTATATATAAAAATGTAGAAGATATAGAAGATGTAACTTTAATGACGCAACTTCTTTTCGATGACTACGATAGATTGTCAGATTATAGAACCAAAATGAGCAAAGAATATGGTTGTCTAATTTTGTCATTGATATAGTGTGAGGCGTATTAAGAGAGATACATTGTGAATTCAAAAATAAAATTAAGATATTGAACTGTGAGACTTCAGGTTACTTGTACAATAATGCTCAAAATTTTAAAAAGTCTATGAGTCTAGAAACTATAAAAGTTCCAGAAAATGGTTTACTTGTAATGCCGTTAAATGTAAATGGGAACCATTGGGTAATTTCATTTGCAAATTTTTTGACTGGTAATTTTTATTTTATGGACCCCTTCGGAATGATACTGTAGTCGTTGTAATTAATGATAAATTGCTTTTAGTTAATTAATTTTTTATATATTTGAAACAATTTTATTATAAAGAAAAACTACAATTTTTAATTTTTAATAGTATTCGCATAAGACGTAATTACGTAACAACGAAAGAACAACGGAACATTTCTTACAACAAAACGCGTAATAATTTTTTGTACATAATATCAAACGTAACCTTAAATAATACGAATATACAGTGCCTACAGCTAGCCCCCCTCCAGCGACAGCGTTACTGAAATCTGACTGGAAGTCGGATTAGCCGGCCCCTACGCGACTGTTTGGAATCGTCCCGTGGCGTGTTGACTGGAACATCTAAAATGTTGCTTGTGGCATCTGGAATGTTACTTGTGGCATCCGGAACGTTACTTGTGGCATCTGGAATGTTACTTGTGGCATCTGGAATGTTACTTGTTTGATCGCTCAGTGTTTCCGTGAAACATGGTTTCAATCTGTCGATTGATACTAATATTTGTTTTTCTTTGACTTGAAGTAAATAATTTTTTATATTGCGTTTTATAACTTTAAATGGACCGTCGTATGGTGGTTCTAAAGGAGCTTTAACCCGATCGATTCGCATAAATACTTGTGTACATGTTGATAGAGCTTTATGAACAAAAACTTTTTTATTTGAGTGGTTTGAAGTTGGTACCGGACGTAGAACAGCCATTGCTTTTTTAAATTTAGTAACGAATGAAAGTGGATCTCCTTCCGTATCTGAAGTCACAAAAAATTCATTAGGTAATCGTATAGCAGTACCAAATACCATTTCTGCAGTGGTAGTGCCCAGGTCTTCCTTAACACATGACCGTAAGCCTAATAACACTGAGGATAATACTTCTGACCATTTTTCTGTCCCATAACACTTAATTGCCGTTTTCAAAACTCTGTGGAATCGTTCTACTAAACCATTGGCAGCCGGATGGTAGGTAGTAGTTCTTATTCTCTTGAACCCTAAAATTTGTGAAGTGGCTTTAAACAGTGTTGACTCAAACTGGCGTCCTTGGTCCGTTGTAATAATACTTGGAACACCGTAACGAGAAATCCATCCGTCGTATAACGCTTGTGCTACAGATTCTGCTGTGATGTCCGTTAGAGGTAAAACTTCTGGCCAACGTGTAAACCTGTCTATGGCGGTAAGACAATACGTGTAACCATGTGTCATCGGCAATGGTCCCACCAAGTCGATGTGGATATGTTGGAAGCGTTCACCCGGTAGTCCGAAAATACTGCTCTGACTGAGAACATGACGTCCAACCTATTGATTTTTGGCAAGATATACAAGCTCGAGTCCAATTTGTACAATCTTTATTCATTGATGGCCAAATGAATCTTGCACTGACCAGTTTCACTGTTGCACGTACTCCTGGGTGAGACAAACCGTGTAAACAATCGAATAGTTGTCGGAATTTGTCAACTAAGAATGGTCTTAATTTCCCTGTGGACACATCACAATATATTTTTACGTTTGTTGTAGGCATATCGACTAGTTCTAATTTTAAAGACGAGTTATTATTTTTTATTAACGTTTGAAGTTCAGTATCTGATGCTTGATAACTGGCCAATTCATCATAGTCTATAGATGGAGGTACACTAATTACTTCAATCCTTGACAATGCGTCGGCTACCACATTTTCCGAACCGGCTACGTGTCTAATGTCAGTGGAGAACTGACTTATGAAATCCAGTTGTCTTGCACGTCGTGGTGACAGTTTATCTGCATTTTGTTTAAAAGCGAATATTAATGGTTTGTGATCGGTTAGTATTTGAAAACACCGACCTTCTAGTATATGACGGAAATGTTTAATAGCTTCGTATACGTATAACTAGTAATTCTCTATCATAAGCGCTATATTTCTTTTGACTATTGTTAATTTTTTTTGAAAAAAATTGAAGTGGTCGCCATGTACCTTTCTGCTGCTGTTCAACCACTGCGCCAATTGCCACGTCTGATGCATCTGTGCGTAGTTGTATTGAAGCAGTTGGATCCGGGTGAAATAAAACCGTTGCGTTTCTTAAGTCGTTTTTCGTTTCTTCAAATGCGTTTAGTGCTTCTTCCGTCCAATCTACAGGTGTCTTATCGTTTTTCTTACTATACTTCATATAATTATGTAAAACTGCTTGCGTTTCAGCTGCTTTGGGGATACACCGTCGATAAAAATTACACATTGCAATGAATCTACGAAGTTCTTGTATAGTTTGTGGTCGCGGAAAATTTTCAATAGCATTAATTTTCTCTGGATTAGGTTTTATTCCGTTTCGCGAAACGATATGCCCTAAGAATAAAATTTCGTTTTGACCAAATGAACATTTGCTTGGGTTAATTACGATACCACAATCGTCTAGTCTTTTAAACAAGATTTCAAGATGTTTTACATGTTCGTGTTCCGATATAGAAGAAATTAAAATATCGTCTAGGTAAGCTTCACAAAATTCGAGATCCTTTATCACCCCATGAATGAAACGTTGAAATGTTTGTGCCGCGTTTTTCAGCCCGAAAGGCATACGTATAAACTCGAATAATCCGAATGGTGTGGTGATTGCCGTTTTACGTATATCAGTCGGTTCTACTGGTATATGGTTATATGCTTTTACTAAATCGATTTTTGAAAAGATTGTTTTGTTATGTTAGCGCCTGGATTTTCGGCGGTCCATAGTCTGGTAACACTGTCCAGACTATTGGCCGCCGGGGTCCAGTGTGCGTCGGTCGTCATTACGTTTTCGGCCAGCCACTCGGGGTGGTGGCTGTTGATTGTCGTTGTGTCTTGTGTAAATCGTTTTTTTTTTCATTAAAAGTAAATATCGTTTGTATCCCTAAACAAGTCGTGTTCGTTCGTTTTTCGTTTTTTCGTCCTGATATTCGATACTTTGTGTTTATGATTAAGATCGCTTACATATCAGAAGTGGGATACGTCGTTTTCAACGTTACGAAATGCCGATCGGACCCAACGTGGAAAGTGTGCTTCGAAGTATTTTCGCGTTCGTCGGGAAAACCCTCCGATTCGTTAGTTGCGTGTGAGTAGTTCCGAGTGAGATATTACCGTGGTTAATATCGTCATTAAACCGCAACCGTGACCGTCACCGTAACCGCGATTGGTAACCATTTGTTATCACGTTCGTGTTTTTATAAGGTTATATTGACATCTAGTGAAAAAAAAAACAGTGAAATGACCGATCATACAGCTTCCATACAAGCTCCGGCGTACAGCGAATTATACCACCTCGTTACGGAATTGCGCGAGAAAGTACGCGTACTGGAGACCGCCTCTCCGACACAGTCGTCTTCCGCGAGTGCGAATGTAGTGCCAGATTACACGAATCCGACCCGTGCAGAGTATCGAATTCTTCCCGATATCGGATGTGATATAAAACCCTTCTCGGGCCACGAAAATGCTGTTGTTGCAGAAGACTGGATTGGTTCGATCGATGGGCTCGCGTGCGTTAATGACTGGCCTTACCGTTACCGTTTACAATTTGTCCGTGCTAACGTTATCGGCGCTGCGCGAAATTGGTTTTTGTCCGAGGAATTCCAGGATTGGGAGGATTTACTCACCAAGTTTAGACCACGTCGTACAAGGGGTGTGGTCGGATGAATTGGCACAATACGCGTTAAGTAGGCCTCATGCTTCTCAGTCCGAATTGATATCGGACCTGTTAGAATGGGAACGTATGACGACCCTCCGTCGAGGACGTTTCGTCAATAATACACCAAAGCATATGACATTGCGACGTCCATTCAAGCCTCGAACAGAAACAGAAATTTTTTTTATGTAAGTCGTCAATTTCAATGAACACGACCACTCATAAAAATTACAAAGCCCTGGTACTAATACTTACGTGTTTAACATAAAATAGCATATTTTATATTGTACTATACTATTTGAAGTATTCTTGTTATAATAAATGTTATGTCATATAATATTTTGTAATCTGAAAGTAGTTTATGTGTTTTTAAATTGATTTAGATTTTTCTCATATCTACACTGACAAACAAATGCGTTTGTTAAGCAAATTCGAAGAAATGTTTAAAGCTAAATTAAAGATATTACTCAAGTAATAAATCCGTAAACAAAAACAAACAATATCAATAAGTTACAGTATACGTTAAAAAAGTGCACGAAATCGCATTTACGAGACGATAACCAAACTGGTTTACGGTGCGTAGTAATTTTATATTTAGCAAAATTATACGTTTTGTTTTAATAGTATTAAAAACGGTATTTTCCCGGGGAACTTATTGTGTTCTAGTCAAAAATGGAAATAAACGGTATTAATTTACGAACGTTATATTAAAAAACAAAAATCATTTTAAAATTATTATTGTACGTAGGTACACTGTTTTCTATACACAAAAAATAAACCCCAATGAATATTGAATTTTCTGTTATTATTTTTTTAATTTTTCATATTATATCGCGCTTCTCCTATATAATATGCGCGCGGTAGGTTGTTTATTTTATATGTTATTCAGTCTACAATTCATAGTAGTAATTAAAATACACTAAATATTGCGAATAGGTAGTTGATCACAAATGTTGTCCCCCTTAATTGCTCCTTGACGATTAATTGCAACCATCTCCCCAAGAGCTTGTACATTTTCATCTACCGATGGAGTTTGAAGTAGATCAGGAAATTCATCATCTTTTAATAGGCATATATTGTGTAAAACACAGCATGCAATAATATATTTTGGAATGAGATCAACACGTTCCATATCCAAGGTTGTTAGAAGACTACGGAACCGTCCTTTTAGGAAACCAAATGAACGTTCAATTGCAATCCTTGCAGAGGAATGACAAAAGTTAAAATTTTTTTGCTTTTGAGTTAGATGCCCATTGTCGCGGTATAGTACTAATAGGTGTTCATGCAATGTATAAGCAGCATCACCAATCAAATGTGAGTTATTGGGAAATTTTGTTGTGTCATCAAGGTAATTTTTCAGTTCAGATAACCTGAAAACCCGTTGGTCATGCACTGAACCAACATTCCCAGCATAGCAATGAATAAAACGACATTGATGATCGCACACGGCCTATTAAAAAATTAATTAATTAACACTGAATAAAACTTAAAATATAAAATGAAAGTATAAACATACTTGTAACTGTATTGAATGGTGACCTTTTCTATTAACATAAGCTTCTTGATGGTCATGTGGCGCAGGAATATTAATATGTGTTCCATCAATTGCACCAAGCACATTTGGAAAGGTACTGGTAGAAAAAAAACCATTTTTAATTACCTCGGCTTTTTCCGCATTTGGCCAAGTGATAAATGCTGGTGCCAAAACCTCCAAAGCAACAATGACTCTTCTAACGCATTTTAATGCAGTTGCTCGTGATACATCAAATTTCTCACAAATCGATCTAAAAAATAACTATAATAAAATACCTAATAATACGTTTAATTAATCATAATTAAAAAATATAATAATTAAAATGAAAAAAGTACCTGTAAGAGTCAGGAGTAGCCATTTTCCAAATGGCAATTAGGAATTGCTTATTTGGTTGAACTGATTGTTGACCAGGTTTTGTTCTTTTTAACTTCCGAGCAATTAGGGTCAGAATAAACTCAAATGTTGACGGAAGGATTCTAAAAATAATAAAATTAATTTAATACAGGGAATTTAATATTTATCTTGGACATTTCGGCATTTATACCGATTATTTTTTAAACTTATAACATAATAACACGTAAATTGTATTTTAAAACATAAAATATTGTTTTGTTATTAAGAGTGACTAATACGCTATAGAGAATGTATTGATTAATGGGTTATAAAGCAAACCAACCCTTATTATGTAATGTTAACGTTATAGTTTTTTTGTTGTAAAGTTTTGTTATAAAGAGTATTCACTGTACATTGCTAAAAAAAAATTGAGTTAAAAATTTAAAAACTTTCTTACCTAAAATGAGCTTTGAATTGCCCATCACTGAATTGAGGTACAATGGTTTCGACGTAATTCTTCAACCGAGGTACTACATTTTTAGTTATTACAAACTGTGTGACGTATTCATATTCATATTCGTTGCTTTCATCTTCACTTTCATCAGATGAAGAGGAAAATATTATTTCACAACATTGTTGTAAAGCCAAAACAACCAATTCATGATCATTCAAATCATCCATCACGAAAACAAAATTATTAAAATGCGAAACGCAAGAACAGAACTCACAGCAGAAGTGCACAAACACTGACGAGATCGGGGTTTGTTTTAATGTTTTTTTTTTATTACTGTGATAAACTGATAAGATAATGCAAATGCTTACGCCGCACTACCGATTTTGTTTAAACGTTTGTAGGCGCGAAACGATGACGTAGCGCTCATATTCAGTGACGTCACGGTTATGTTGTGAGCGCTTACAAACGACAAAACGAACGCAGTGTGAGCGCTCGTGAGCGCTTAAAGCATTGTAAGCGTCCAAAGCAAACGCACCCTATATGTCTATGGATTGTGACGACAGTTCCGCCAGTGTGACCAAGTACGCAGACGAGCGACACTCCGTCTAACTTAAGTAAAATCCGAGTCGTCTTCGACGCGTCTGCCACTGCGTTGAACAAGCTGTCTTTAAATTCATGTTTACACGTTGGCTCAAAATTGCAACAGGACATAATCGATATTTTATTACGTTTTCGCATGCATCGGTTCACCTTCACTGCGGACGTGTGCAAGATGTACCGGCAAATTCTAGTACTCCCAGAGTACCGACCGTAAAATTCAATTTTTCAAGTGGCACATAAATGTGTTTATAAAATCAATTATTTACTAATTTTCCACCAAATACTTCGAAATGGTTCGCGATATTCGGCACCGTCTACCCTCAAAAGTATTCGTATAGATAACAAATAAAAACGTACGGATACAAAAATAAATTAGTAAAAATAGTGACTGAATTTTAGTAAACATTTAATGACATGCTTTTCAAAAGAAGGGAGAACATTTTTTTATATAAGTCGTCAATTTCATTGAACGCGACCACTCACAAAAATTACATAGCGCCAGTACGTAGCCCTGGTACTAATACTTATGTGTTTAACATAAAATAGCATATTTTATATTATACTATACTATTTGAAGTATTCTTGTTATAATAAATATTATGTCATATAATATTTTGTAATCTGAAAGTAGTTTATGTGTTTTCAAACTGATTTAGATTTTTCTCATATGTACACTGACAAACAAATGCGTTTGTTAAGCAAATTCGAAGAAATGCTTAAAGTTAAACTAAAGATATTCCCGGGTAATAAATCTGTAAACGATAAACATACAGTACATACCCAAAAAGGGTACCTGGAAAAATGGATACCTTTACATACCCAAAAGTCAAACCTGGCAAGCACAATTTATAGATAAAATATTTTATTTCTCAATTGATACTGTTTGGCTGTATTCTATCTAATCACATGCTCATCATCGTCTATTAATATTACCTAAAAAATAAAAAATAAATAAATAAATAAGACAATCTACAATAGAGCTGTAAAATACATTCATTACCAATTGTAACGTAATGAGATATGCTTAAATTTTAAATATACTCTTAAAATTTTTATGAAATATGCAAAAATAGGCTCTTATCCAAAATGTATGCATTTATAGGCAATTTTTTAAAATTAATATTTCTTAATTGCAAATCAAGTGAAAAATATAAAAAGAAATATTTTTCTAAATCATGAAATAATAATATACCACATACTTGAAAAAACAGTATGTTTATATTGGTTCAATATTATATAATACGCGAAGACATGATAAAAATATTTACATCCTTCTGCACCCCAGTTCCCAATCAACATGTTAATTGTTATTTAATACATACGAGGACTGTTCAAAAAGTATCGGACCTTCTGTCCTCCCGCGTAAACCAATGAAGCGCTGGCGGCTAAGCTTAGTGGGGATGTGGAGGGAACTGTCATGTGCGCGCATGCACTGTTTCGTGTCATGACAAAGCTTTAGTCGCCGGCAGTCAACCTAGTAGTATAGACCTCTTTGTTGTGCTCAGCGGTTTTTATCAAGCTATAAAATGACAGAAAAACTTGAGCAACGTTACTGCATTAAATTTTGCCAAAAGCTTGGCGATTCGCAAGTGGAAACAATACGCAAGATTCAACAGGCTTTTGGGGAGTCTGCCATGAGCAGTACTCGAATAAAAGAGTGGTACAATCGATTCAAAAATGGTCAAACGTCAGTGGAAAGTGAATCGCGTTCAGGCAGGCCATCGACAAGCCGGAATGAGAATGTTATTGAACAAGTTCATTCTTTAGTCACCAAGAACCGTCGTCTTACAGTCTGAGAACTAGCAGAAGACATTGGAGTCAGCATTGGGTCAGTACATTCGATTTTAACCGAGGATTTGAAAATGAGAAGAGTGTCCGCAAAATTTGTTCCAAAGTTGCTGACAATGGAGCAACAAAAACAACTTCGTCTTGAAATTGTACAAGACATGCTGGACAGTGCAAACAGTAACCCTGACTTCCTGAACACAGCGATCACTGGTGATGAATCTTGGATTTATGGATACGACCCGGAACTCAATTTCAAGAAAGAGAAGACATTAAACAGAATACGACGGCCGAGCTTAACAGCATTCCAAAAGATGCCTTCCAGAAATGTTTCGAACAGTGGCAGAAGCGCTGGGAGAAGTGTGTGCATCACCAAGGAGACTACTTTGAAGGGGATTAAAAGTTTGTAGCTCTTGTTCAAGAAATGCACTTTTAATGAGCAAAAGTCCGATACTTTTTGAACAGTCCTCGTATATTGGTTTATTCAATAAACGCGAAATAAATAAGTAGTCATGGTTTCCGCGCGTACAGAAAATAATCACCTCGCGAACCTTCGATTCGTCTCATTACGCTTTTAGCAACCGACCATTTTTGTGTTATAAACGATTTTTGCATTTATTCAACATATTTCTATACACAAGTACATATTTTCGCATGCAGTTTTTGCATT
This sequence comes from Slavum lentiscoides, assembly GCA_032441835.1. NCBI lineage: Eukaryota > Metazoa > Arthropoda > Insecta > Hemiptera > Aphididae > Slavum > Slavum lentiscoides. Next base: position 43,192,551 of record CM063706.1, read on the forward strand.
ACTTAATTATATTAAATACACAGTTTAAATCATTTTTGTTTCTTTCTTTTTCGAATTTTTCGATTTTTTTTTGTGAAGACCCATAAGACGGGCATTTGGTTTTGTGACTGGAAAATTGACGACAACGTCGTGGAGATGACGATGGACGCGGACGGAAACCAGGTTTATTATATAATATTATATTACAATATCACGTCAAATAATAATCATTGTTCGTATTTTTTTTCCGCTTTACAAAACTGTTTTCCGATAAAAGAGTATATAGTAGTCCGCTCGATTATTGCGACGTTCGCGTGTAGCGTGTCAAATATCTGCTTGCAAACCCGCAGGCCGTAGCTGGATGTCCGTTTTTTTTTAAAACTTTAAAGCTCTCTAAAGCTGTCTTATTTAGACTTAAAAGTACGAATACGGAATGCTGTACCAAGTCGGTCTTATATATCAATATCAAAAACAATATAAATTACGATATTGACTTTGTACAACATTCCGCATTCGTACTTTCAAGTATCAGACATCGCATTAGGGGTTTAGAGTTAAAAAACAAGCGACGGAATTCCAGCTAGCCTGCGGATTTGCAAGCAGACATTGGACACGACACGCGTGAACGTCGCGATAATCGAGCGGAATACCATACTCCTTTATACCGGAAAACAGTTTTGTAGAGCGAAAAATAAATCCGTTTTTTGTGTACGCGCGTCAACAACATATTTTATTACGATACTGTTTGGAAAGAGGGACGGGTTAATAACAATATATTGCAAACGAAATAATTAGGCAATTCGCAATCCGTTTTTACTCGTGTCCGCCGTCTTGTGCGATGCGATATTATACAACGAATCTAATTATCAGCTAAATATATGTACGACGCGAATACCAATATTAAAATCCGTTCGTATTTCAGTATTTGTTATTAGGTACCTATACACAACGCGATTATACACCAATCGTTACGCGCGAACCAGTGGCGGATATCTGAAGGGGGTGATAGGTGGATCGCACCTCCCCTTAGAGTTTGAATATTTTATTTTATAAGTATTATTATTTTTTAAATATTTCGTTAAATACTAGTAAAGTTGATTAAAATTTGTTATTATTTTGAATTATTTATTGATATCTAAATACATATCAATACATAATATAAAATGAAGTCGCTTTTTTTTTTTGTTCGGGTTAAACTCCGAAACGGCTGAATGGATTTCGATGCTGTTTACACTGTTAGACAAACGAGGAAGATTTATGTGTATAATTTATTGATATCAATGTCATTAATTAATATAATTTCTGTATCTTTAATACGTATATTGATACGGCACACGTGTTGTGCGTTCCCGCCTTCTGGCGTTCCCACTCCCTACCTGCCACAGCATTCGATATCAACCGTACGCTGATATTATTTTCGTTATTTGACAGTCGTCAGTCAGACCATATAATATATTCCTTATTCTATGAGTCAGACAGTTCCCTTCAGTGTGTTACGTAGTTTGCATCGCTGTTTGCCGTATACGTATACGTGAATATATTGTATACTTCATATCATTATAATCGCGCGATTGTTTAAGGACGTGAATACATTGTATACATAACAAACGCGAGTATACTCGTACAGCTTATCGATTTCCGAATGAAAAAAAAAACTACACCGAGGAATCTCACAGCTATGGCCATACAACATTGTGTATCACTCCACCCCGAATATAAAAGTCTCTCGTGTTTAATTCGGCACTATGCGTTATAATTATATAAATTTGACGCACAATCACAAATTTACTATTCAGTTGATACGGTTTTAGAAAAGGAGGATGCAGTCCATTTCCCTACTGAATTTCTTAACTCTTTAACGTCTTCTGGAGTTCCACCTCATAAACTGATTTTAAAAATAGGGGCACCTATTATTTTAATGAGAAATTTGAGCCCACCCACACTTTGCAACGGTACAAGACTACAAATCAAAAAATTGAGAAGCTTATTGCTCGAGTGCATAATCTTAACGGGCTGTGGTACTGGAGAAACTGTTTTAATACCAAGAATACCAATTATACCCTCAGATTTACCTTTTCAGTTTAAACGTATTCAATTTCCCATTAAATTGGCATTTGGAATGACTATAAATAAAGCACAGGGACAAACACTTAACGTTGCTGGAACTGACCTAAGCGTTTAATGTTTTGCTCACGGTCAACTGTACGTTGCCCTGCCACGTGTGACATCCAAATTTAATTTGTACATTTTTGCCACCGATCCGGAAAAAGTTGACAACGTCGTTTACAAAGAAATGTTTTTAAATCTTTGAATTATTAAAATACTGGCATAATTTATATCTTTTGTTCCATCCATAGGTTATACCTACAACATTTCCATACACGAACGCTAATTTTAGCGCTTCGTAAATTAAATCTATTAAAAGAAAAAAAATTTGCAATAAGCATCAATTTTTCTATTGATACAGGTAATATAATTTTTTTTCATTTAATATATATTATTATTTTTAACAACATGATCCTGTGGAACAATAGCAAACCACGGGTTGTAGAGACCTCAGTAGTCGATGTTTGCCAACAAAGTAGTAAAATTATGAAGAATCCGCGGTGGCGACGTTAAATTTCTACGGCTACGTTACCACGGAAAAGTGACTTTAAGTGGTCTAAAATAAAAATAATTATTTAACATTCAGGAAATAAATAGCAAATTAATATCTGAGAAATCTTGCAAAGCAATCTCGAATATTTTATTTTATAAGTATTATTTTTTTTAAATACTTCTTTAAAAATTAATAAAGTTGATTAAAATTTGTTATTATTTTGAAATATTTATTGATTCCTAAAATATTGGTCCTAAATACATATATTAATATATATAATCATAAATTATGAAAAATTTATATAAATATATATGTCACAGTCAAAGTGTAAAATTAAGTCATTTCATATTATAATGTCTAGTCATTTTATAGAATACCGTACAATTTTAGTCAAAGTAATAATGATTATTTTTATACAATGTTTAAACATTTATTAAATTGAATAAAATCGTTATCAGAAACATAATACAATACTTTGTTTTCATTTGTTATTGGAAATATAAGTTTTTCATATTCTTGTACAAAATTATATATGTCTTCACTATGGATAATAATTTATATTGTCCAATAAATATTTTTTTTTTGAATCTATAATATTTTTACGCTGATTATTTAGTTTATTGCCCAGATTTATTTTCAAGCTTAAACTTTCTGGTTCCTAATCGTAGTACAAGACAACTAAATACTCTCTATGTACCATTCCAATCTACCAATTATGGTCGAAATTCTCCTATGAATAGAGTTATGGAATTAGTCAATATATTTCATATTGATTTATTTTCATATACAACTGTTGATATGTTTAATGTATATTTAAATAACTTATTAAAATAGTGTGTATGAACCTAGGATTAGATGTATTGTATATATTTATATTGAATTAGTTTATTTAATCGATGTTAATGTATATCAAAAATGTATTTCCTATTAATAAGCGTGTAGTAATAACTTAATTTTATTTAGAATTTTGTAAGCTACAGACCACCTTATATTATATTGTATTAATAGGCATTTGCCCGTCCAAATAAATAAATAAATATTATGAATCTAAAATGTTTTTACCCCGCTCGCAATTTGGCGCGTTATTTACATCGTGACGATTACCTATAGTTACTTTCTCAACATAAATCGGAGGATATTTTCGAATCATATTTACGAAAATCACGGCGTTTTGCGTTGCTTTTAAACATCTGTAACTTCCGAACTAAGTGCGAGCAGGGCAAACAATTTTAGATTCGTAATCAGTGTGAAAAGTACTATCGATACAAAAAAAAAGGAGGAGAAAGGTAAAGTAGGTTTTTTTACATTTTCAAAAATGAAAAAAAATTAATTAATTTTTGTCCAAGAACGCAGTTTTTTGTGTTTATTCTATTTATTTTGAAAATTAACTGTACTCGCGAACACCAAAAACTCCCAGTTTTTATAATATTTATCTACTAAAATATGTACCTAGTTACTTATTCGTAATTAAAAGTTCTCCACAATTTCAATTTAAATGTTTGGATTTATACATTTTTTTTACAATTATTAAAATACTATGTATATATAAACTCATAAAAATTACCAGTAAATGGTAAATTTATATTTAATATATGTATTTACCTTTTTAATAGCCAATAATCCCTTGGATTTTTTTTGTTTTCCGATTTCTTTAATTTCAATACTTCTTAAATTATATTATTCGCTGGTTAAAGACTAGCACATAATACTGATATAATATAAAATAACACCGACACTTCTTATCGATACAACATCAATTACTTTAATCTGCACTGGGTATTCTTGTTTGGATTACGATAACACATTGACTAAGACGTGGTAGTCATTTTATATAATGTCTAGTTAAAGTATGAAATATACACTTTACCTAACGGCTTACGGCATTTTATAAAATTTTTAGTCATTATAATATACAAAACCGATTATACATTTCGACTGTAACATATATATATATAGAGAGAGAGAGAGAGTGGCGGGATTGTGAGGAATGAGGTCCAGGACACTATTGAAAGGAGTCTTAAAAAGAATAATTCCAAAGTATTTGTTAAAAATATACGATCTCGGGAGGAAGAATTGTGCGTGTGTACACAATACGCGTCATAATATTAATTATTAACACAAATTATAAATTGCTAATATTTACTAATGCTGATATTAAGAAACAAATTGTGTACGTTTGAAACTTCTTTACGTCGAACTTTTCCTCCGTTCATTGCTATATTTTTATGTTATGAGTAGGTATATCTGGTCTGGACGGTTTTTAATGTTTAAGTCGACATATAAAATATTGTGCTTTGTACTGGAAAACAGTTACGCGTGTGCGCGTTTATTTATTATGTCGTTACATCTTTACGCGTTGTCCTTTTCCTAATGAAAATCAAAGGATATTATACAGCTGGACGTCTGTTTTGTACGATGCGCAAATAATATTTCGTATATCAAAAAATTCGTGAAAACGTGTTCTATCTGTAAATTATACATAGCTGTTTATAATACGGTTGTTTGAGAAATGTTTAATAATCAAACACATTTTTGTTTTCAGTTTTCGTACTTTAATCTAGTACAGGCACTAAAAAACTTGGTGTTTATGTCGAAAGGGACGAATATTAATGTCGGTGGTCTTAAAGGAGCCGCTGAAGCGATGTATATGTACAGGTAAAATTACCATATACATGCAATAACACGATAAAATGTTTTAAAATATTTTTTCCGATATTGAGCTATTTATAAAAGTTATAGATTTTGATATTTTTATTCCAAAAAAGTGGTACTTAATTTTAGGATTTAATACATGACAATTCAATGTAAAGCCAAATTATATACTCTCATATATCATTAATAATAATACACCAAAGATCCACTCAAAATTATTTTATTGAACGCTTCATCATTGATTACAAATGTATACAGTACTAACAAAACTTTAAAATCTTCATCCGAGTAATAAAACACTTGTGCGACTTCTACAACATCAGTTAATCGCTATTTAATAATGGCTGTGGTGATTTTCATAAAATATAATAATAATAATGATAAAAATACAATTAATTTAATATTGCTATTAATATATTTTATCCGTTTCTTTCATGTGAAAAGTATACTTAGTACTTATACCAATAATTATTTAAAGTTATTTACCCTTTTAATTATAACCTATTTATTTTGTTTTTAGGTTATTGATACAACATAAAGAATTAGACTTTAACAAAGGTTTTAGCATTGATATCTTACAGAACTCGACAGAATACTTATTGAATATGTAAGTAATATTCATAGATGGAATATTGGTGTAATTACTGGCGGGGAAGGGGCTTAGGTTTTTGTGCTCATTGTACTCGTTGCATTCACTATACCAAAGTCCAATACTAAAACTGAAGTTTATAATCCAAGATACATATACACATTTACAATTAAATTTATTGTAAATTAAATAAAAATTATTGAAATTCAAAACATGTATAATAATAATATGTGAAAGAAATATAAATATGTTGTGTATATATAAACAAATGATATGTTACATTATTATGTTTAAGACAAATATTCGGCACTTTTTATTTAGAAGTGCTTGCCTGCCGATCAGAAAGGTCTAAGACTACTACTCTGAATTTTGAAGGGGGATTAGTTTTCGCAAGCTATGAATAAAATAACGAATAAAATCAGGTTTTTCCTTTACTGACGCTTGTCAAGCACTGACATAGATCGCTTATCAATCATTGAGTGTTGTGAAATATATGTCGGTCTCGACCAAAAATCGCGAGCCTAATTTCAAAGCGATGTGCAACTACTCCAATGCCATACACCAGAGGTTCTCAAAGTGTGGGGCGCGACCCTCCAGGGGGGCGCAAAAGCTTTATAGGGGGGGCGCAAGACAATTTTAAAAATCAACATTGCATTGGTAGAAAAAATTAAAAAAATTGTGAAATGGCCGTAATAATAATCGCGTTTTGCATTGTATACAATTCGGTATATTTATACATCACATACAGGCAGCAACAATCAACACGAGCCATTATCTATAAAAGGTTTGTTGTTTCATCGATAAACCATTATTGTCCGTCATTCTATTTTTAAACATTCGCAATTCTATAAAAAATACATTTTATTTTAAAATAAATTTGTAATATTAATATTTATCAATATTTGTTGTTTGTTTTTAACATTTTTTTACTCTAAACATGACTATTAAAATTATTTTTATGAGGGGGGGGGGCTCAGGTCTGGGGTTAACTAAAAGGGGGGCCTGGCCTGAAAAGTTTGAGAACCTCTGCCATACACCATTAAAATGTTTGCGCAAACACAGTGGTTGCGAAAATTGTTTGATCGTGTATGGGGTCCTTAAGACTATTAAGTTTAAAATAATTCGATAACTTTTTATATAATACGTAATATTACTTTATTTTCATAGATTCATGGACATCGGAGGGTGGGACCTCATGCACGAGTGGTTGTATGAGGCTCACCGAAAAGACGACATCGCCACCGAAAAAAGCATTTTAAACCTACTGGAAATGGTGCCCGTAACAGTAGAACGGTTGCGAATGAACGAGGCACCAAAATTAATACGACTGATATTTAGTAGCCATAGCGATACGGGTAATTTTTATGTGTAAATTATAGATATTATAGTCGAAATGTATGAAAAAGACTGTAAAATTAAATGAGATTAGATATTTTAAATTGCTTTTGTCTAAAAAAAAAATGTAACTGAAAAAATTTCAGAAGTAAAGTCGCTTGCGGGCCATTTGGTCAAAAAATGGGCGAGGGCCATCAAAGAAAGAAGTACAAAAAAGATCAAAATTACCGAATACACAGGACCTGTATGTGATACGAGACTTTTATTGTCGCCACCACTTCCAGTGATGTGTGTCTACGAAAAAAGGTCTTTATCGCCCTCACCAACAGATACGGCCATGGGACAAAAAAGATTGAAAACGGACACGAAACCTGCACCACGTAAGATTTTATATTTATCTATTTAATTACCATCAAATAATTGTCTGTGACGACTTCATTTCATACACATAACATAATATTTGTATTACAGATGCATACATATTTAGACTCTTCGGCTAGGTATATTATACGAGCAAACACAAATTTTTTTTTTAAATTGTATGTACTATATATGTAAATCAATGTACTGACTCTAAGTCAACCGGTATATATAGACAGCGATGTGCGTGAAGTTGGTCCCCCCAAAAAGAGATATCGACCCCAAACCGGTATCAAAAAATCGCAATTTAATCGCAACCAAATACTATAGTTTTTCCTTTTATTTGCAATTCCTTGATTCACCGGGTAAACGTAAAAGTACAGAAAAATTTATGTAAATTATTATACCTATCGGTTCGGTTCATTCTGCGAATCGTATAAGAAGAGTGGGATGGCACGCAATTTTTGCGGTGGTCTTTGTGCGTCACGCGTCCATCTAACTTGGCTGCTGTTTAGGATATTTTGTTTTCACCATTATATCAACGAAAAATACAATAATAATTATTTTTTTATTATTGTTAAATTACGGGTTTAAAAAAATTATTTTTTTAAACCCGTATCTCGAATAATTTTAAAATAATATATGGACTCGCCTGTACCAATACCATCTATGTTCTGCATTTATCCTTCGTCGTTTGTTTTACAGCCAAAATCCGAGAAAACAGTACTTTTATGAATTCGATGCTGGACGCCATAAACACTTCTGTGAAGAAAGTTGCCAAAAGAAAAAAGCAAATTAAAAAGACGGATGTACCGAGAACGTCGGATTGCCAGCCGGTACATGACTTGCAGGATTCGTTGGCCGCAAACGCTTATTACAATCATAGACTATACCCAAAATACCCTTCCCTTATATTGTGAAATCTTGGAAGTTTGAAATTTTGAATCAACTGTAATCGTAGATTTAAAGCTCCGCTCCTCTGACTTTATAACCGAAATAGAGTCCTGGGGTCTTTTTTCCACTCGATCCCTTATTCTATATACCTATATACTTACATTCAACATTGAGAGTAAGTGACTATCTTCTTGTTGGCTGTCATATTGTCAGATGGCCTTTATCACTCTAGCCGCGTTTATGTTATTCGCACAGCATCGCCGAATCATTTTGGAGTGTTATCCCATCACGCATATGTATATAATTTGCAACTCGTAACGATTATAATTTCGATATTTCGAAACAGAAAAATTATACGCGCACGATTTCCGTATACTTGGTCGAATTTGCAGACTACAAGTTTTCACGGACGGGATTTTCAAAAACCATACTCTTAAGTCGTATACATCCACATCGTACATGGTCATATGACGCGAGGATTAATATTTAGCTTTATGCCAGAAACAAAATAATGAAATCGACTTCTTGAGTCGATTAGTAAGAGAAGTAATGCACTTTAAATTCTCTCCTCTTACCCTTGAAGTATTGTCAAAATCATCATTCCGCGTGCAGTTGTGTTCACAAATTTTTTATTAAAAATTAAGAGAACAAAAATCGAATTTTCCCCTCTGGACGACTATAATAATAATTATATTTATCCGTGGCACTATTTTTAATATTACTACTTATATATTGTTAGGTCCATCGGGGTAATACGTTGTCAAATGACATCGAGACGGAAAAGAGCTCTAACAAAATTCGTAAATACAATCACTTGGAATATTATTAATAATATTATACGGTGAATCGTTTATATAAATGTGAATTAAAATTTTTTTTTAGGAATTGCAGATGAACCGACTAATAGTAAAGAAGGCGAATCAAAAAGTATTTTGGTACGCATAAGAAAAAATGTGATAAAAGTCGGTATCGTGGACAAAAGACCTTGTCGAATATGATAGAGGTATTTGAAATTTAAATTATTTTCCAAACAAAGAAGTCAAGCCATGACATATTGTTGTAAAATATCTTTAATAATATCGACCATTTTAATTTGGTATACATCGGTGAAACTAGATTTAGTGAAATTAGAGAAAACTTAAAAAGGTCGATACATTTGTTCACAACTGCATGTACGTATTAACTAATAACTGTAACTAAAATTATTTTGTCCTGACGAAGACAATGAAATAGCGCATAATACTGTGTCAATACTCTATTATATTATTGGACTGGTTGATTTCTAGCATTTTTGTTTTTCGAGTAAATTGATTTTTGTTATACAAAAACCACACTTCTAAATACTTTAATTGGTATTTATGGCAATAATTTCACTACATTTTTAAAGGTGCTAATTTAACGTCCTTAACTAACACGCTCATCAAGTTAAGATTTTCATTTTCACTTGTAGGTACCGTCTAAATCTTGATTACTTATATTTGTATACGTTTTTTTCAGTTGAAGAGAATTGAACTATTCATGTATCTATTTAGAAAGAGAGCCGACTCGAAACTCTAGAAAGTCACCATTAAAATATTCATTTTCTCCTTATTATTGTTAATAAGCAATTTCCGTTTAATCATCTCATACCAAAATTAATGTTTTAATCGACTCGTAGTTTATATTGGTAAAATGTAACACTTCACATTATTATTATTATTATTATTATTATTATTATTATTATTATTATTGTTGTTGTTGTTTTTATTTATTATTATTATTGTTATTGTTGTTATTATTATTGTTGTTTTTATTATTATTATTATTATTATTATTATTATTATTATTATTATTATTATTATTATTATTATTATTATTATTATTATTATTATTATTATTATTATTATTATTATTATTATTATTATTATTATTGTTGTTGTTGTTGTTTTTATATATTATTATTATTATTGTTGTTATTGTTATTATATTTTTATTTCGCTTAACAAATATATTTTTTTCTTTTTACATTATGACAATCGGGGCCAGAACGAACATGTCAAGGGACATAAGACCGAGGTTAGGCGTGCGATAATATAAGGAACTGAGTATTGGATATTGAATAATAAATAAAATATTATCAGTGAACTGCAGAAACGAGAATGTTTGGATTACGGATGTGTTGAGGAATGTATTAGGTTAGATAAAATAATTCGGAATGAATACGTATTAGGGTAATTTGGTAATAATATCTTTTATAGTTGGCAAAAAATTGGAGAGAATGGCCTGGGAGAGATTTGAACGAGCATGTCAAGATAGGTATCTACTACTTGGTTATATGAGTTGAGAAGGAAGTCAAGACACATGATTCTATCAAGTGTTTAATTTACGAGTCCTGTTCTTCTTGGTAAATGTAGTTTAAGACATTATTAATTATTATCTTAAAACGTGATTGCAAATGAGTTCATAACAGGTATATGATAAAACACGCTAACGTGTTGTCGGTTATAGGCGTGTTACAGTCAATAGCTTTACCCTGACCGCGTGTCGGTATTTTCCCGGGAACTTATTGTGTTCTAGTCAAAATAAACGGTATTAATTAACGAAAGTTATGATAAAACAAAAGTCATTTTAAAATTATTATTGTACGTAGGTACACTGTTTTCTATACGCAAAAAATAAACCCCAATGATATTATTGAATTTTCTGTTATTATTTTTTTAATTTTTCGATATTATATCGCGCTGCTCCTATATATAATATGCGCGCGAGTAGTGTGAATTATTATTTTTTATTTATTTACTACGCGGTACCAGGCAGCGGTTACCGCGACACGTGAAGTCGATAAATCCAACAGGAGCTTGTCCCGTACGAAGTTAACGATGACTTCAAGTGTACCGGTATAATATAACAATAGTATTTTCTGAAAAGGACTCGTTCGATCGCGGCTCGCAGCGATTTCAGACCACACAACACGAATCACGTTCTTCTGTAAACATATCGAAATGGTAAAAAACTGTTTCTTCAGAGAAGTCTTTCCTAAGTGGATGGCCGAGGGGCTTGGATACATTGGATTCGTCTTCCCCACATAGTTTGTGTTTCGACATTTGAAAATATTGAAATATATTATTATCATCGTGTGTGTGTCATGTCGTTTAATATATACGTGGGAAATAAGAATGGGATCGTTCGGGAACGCTGGTAAATTATTTGCAGGAATTCGTTTGATGTGTGTGGTATGATGTCGGAGTGAAGACTCGGTCGCATAAAACCACTCATGAATCGTATCCAAACGACGGTAGACAGGAAATTGCTTTGATAATTTTTAAACATATTTTATCGTTATTAAACGCGTGTCAAGGCGTTATTAAAACGATTTATGATTTTTTTTTTTTTTATAAATATATTACTCTTATTTTTTCAATGTATATCGCCAACATGGGCGGCACCAGACATTTTTTCTGGGGGGGGGGCAGGATCACGGCAAATTTTATTTCGATGGAGCAAATATATACTTGTATATTATTGCCCTTTATTTGGATTTTCATAATGATAATATTTATATTATTAGGATTAATATTTAGTGTACTCATATATGCTGAAAGCCTTTAGTTAAATCATATAAATTAGACAGATACCTAAGCAAAAATGGGAGTTACCTCGCTATGATACTTCATGGCGACCAATTCATACGTTGCACGTGTAAACAGGTACACCAAAAACGTTATATTACTTAATTTTTAATAAATGTTTCCACGGCTACCACTATACACTATACGTTTAATTACTACGAAATACGACTTTAAAATGTACATGGTTTTAATTTATTTTAGGTAAAACCATTAATTAATTATTATTATGAATAATAGTATCAATAGTAAAACCCAAAACAAAAATAATAGGTACTCATATTATAAATTAGATCAGGGGTCGGCAACCGTTTGAGAAGGAAGAGCCAAAAGTTATAATTTACAAAATTTCCCGGTTTTTAAGAGCCAATAAAATTTTTCGTTTCAATATTATGTATTTGCTTATATATATTTGAATATCAATTTAAAATAAACGACTTTAAACACAAAATAATATGTATTCATATATAAAAAATACAAATATTTTAGTACAAAACATATTCGAATGTAAAATAATATATATATTTTTATATGATAAAATATTGTTTTTGATAATAAAATAATTAATTTTTACGTATGCAACTGGAGAGCCGCAACTTTAGATCGAACATGTGGCTCGTGAGCCGTAGGTTGCCAACCCCTGGATTAGATGAATTTAGATGTTCATCCAATTTGTATCCGTATCATACCGTATAATAAGTATACCACGAGTGTAGCGTTATACTGTCAAATGTACTTCTAATATAAGGGCTACTGGTAAAGTGTAAAATTATTGAAATACTCGTACATGGAAAATGCTATATTATTATAGCGTTTTCTGCATAGATCTTATACTACAAGTATAAGTATACTATACTATGGTTTTCTGATAATATTAATATATAATCAAATTAAATGGTTTATTCTGTCGCGTTTTATCTAAACGAGGGCATATAAGAAAAAATACTACGATAATTGTACAGCGAAACAGATGAAAAGCGGCAAATAAATAAATAACGTAAATTTAAATTTTCGTTTGATCTTAAACAGGTAGGGCAAAGGTGGGACAAAACCAAATTTGGGTAGGGCGCTTGCCCTACCTTGCCCCCCTTAGCGCCGCCACTGATCGCCGATTACTATAGATTTTTAACGTGTATTGGCATAAAAAAAAGATATTCGTGTTTCTATTATAAATGTATTACATATTTTTAACATCTTTTGGATTATTCAAAAGCGTAGACATTTATCTGAATATTGTAATTCCAAAAGAATAATATTGATTTTAATCGTTTCGAGCACAAATTTAGATTTTATTTCTTGTAATCGTAATTTTGTACGTTTGAAACTTCTTTACGTCGAACTTTTCCTCCGTTCATTGCTATATTTTTATGTTATGAGTAGGTATATCTGGTCTGGACGGTTTTTAATGTTTAAGTCGACATATAAAATATTGTGCTTTGTACTGGAAAACAGTTACGCGTGTGCGCGTTTATTTATTATGTCGTTACATCTTTACGCGTTGTCCTTTTCCTAATGAAAATCAAAGGATATTATACAGCTGGACGTCTGTTTTGTACGATGCGCAAATAATATTTCGTATATCAAAAAATTCGTGAAAACGTGTTCTATCTGTAAATTATACATAGCTGTTTATAATACGGTTGTTTGAGAAATGTTTAATAATCAAACACATTTTTGTTTTCAGTTTTCGTACTTTAATCTAGTACAGGCACTAAAAAACTTGGTGTTTATGTCGAAAGGGACGAATATTAATGTCGGTGGTCTTAAAGGAGCCGCTGAAGCGATGTATATGTACAGGTAAAATTACCATATATATGCAGTAACACGATAAAATGTTTTAAAATATTTTTTCCGATATTGAGCTATTTATAAAAGTTATAGATTTTGATATTTTTATTCCAAAAAGTGGTACTTAATTTTAGGATTTAATACATGACAATTCAATGTAAAGCCAAATTATATACTCTCATATATCATTAATAATAATACACCAAAGATCCACTCAAAATTATTTTATTGAACGCTTCATCATTGATTACAAATGTATACAGTACTAACAAAACTTTAAAATCTTCATCCGAGTAATAAAACACTTGTGCGACTTCTACAACATCAGTTAATCGCTATTTAATAATGGCTGTGGTGATTTTCATAAAATATAATAATAATAATAATAATGATAAAAATACAGTTAATTTAATATTGCTATTAATATATTTTATCCGTTTCTTTCATGTGAAAAGTATACTTAGTACTTATACCAATAATTATTTAAAGTTATTTACCCTTTTAATTATAACCTATTTATTTTGTTTTAGGTTATTGATACAACATAAAGAATTAGACTTTAACAAAGGTTTTAGCATTGATATCTTACAGAACTCGACAGAATACTTATTGAATATGTAAGTAATATTCATAGATGGAATATTGGTGTAATTACTGGCGGGGAAGGGGCTTAGGTTTTTGTGCTCATTGTACTCGTTGCATTCACTATACCAAAGTCCAATACTAAAACTGAAGTTTATAATCCAAGATACATATACACATTTACAATTAAATTTATTGTAAATTAAATACAAATTATTGAAATTCAAAACATGTATAATAATAATATGTGAAAGAAATATAAATATGTTGTGTATATATAAACAAATGATATGTTACATTATTATGTTTAAGACAAATATTCGGCACTTTTTATTTAGAAGTGCTTGCCTGCCGATCAGAAAGGTCTAAGACTACTACTCTGAATTTTGAAGGGGGATTAGTTTCCGCAAGCTATGAATAAAATCAGGTTTTTCCTTTACTGACGCTTGTCAAGCACTGACATAGATTGCTTATCAATCATTGAGTGTTGTGAAATATATGTCGGTCTCGACCAAAAATCGCGAGCCTAATTTCAAAGCGTTGTGCAACTACTCCAATGCCATACACCATTAAAATGTTTGCGCAAACACAGTGGTTGCGAAAATTGTTTGATCGTGTATGGGGTCCTTAAGACTATTAAGTTTAAAATAATTCGATAACTTTTTATATAATACGTAATATTACTTTATTTTCATAGATTCATGGACATCGGAGGGTGGGACCTCATGCACGAGTGGTTGTATGAGGCTCACCGAAAAGACGACATCGCCACCGAAAAAAGCATTTTAAACCTACTGGAAATGGTGCCCGTAACAGTAGAACGGTTGCGAATGAACGAGGCACCAAAATTAATACGACTGATATTTAGTAGCCATAGCGATACGGGTAATTTTTATGTGTAAATTATAGATATTATAGTCGAAATGTATGAAAAAGACTGTAAAATTAAATGAGATTAGATATTTTAAATTGCTTTTGTCTAAAAAAAATGTAACTTTGAAAAAATTTCAGAATTAAAGTCGCTTGCGGGCCATTTGGTCAAAAAATGGGCGAGGGCCATCAAAGAAAGAAGTACAAAAAAGATCAAAATTACCGAATACACAGGACCTGTATGTGATACGAGACTTTTATTGTCGCCACCACTTCCAGTGATGTGTGTCTACGAAAAAAGGTCTCTATCGCCCTCACCAACAGATACGGCCATGGGACAAAAAAGATTGAAAACGGACACGAAACCTGCACCACGTAAGATTTTATATTTATCTATTTAATTACCATCAAATAATTGTCTGTGACGACTTCATTTCATACACATAACATAATATTTGTATTACAGATGCATACATATTTAGACTCTTCGGCTAGGTATATTATACGAGCAAACACAAATTTTTTTTTTAAATTGTATGTACTATATATGTAAATCAATGTACTGACTCTAAGTCAACCGGTATATATAGACAGCGATGTGCGTGAAGTTGGTCCCCCCAAAAAGAGATATCGACCCCAAACCGGTATCAAAAAATCGCAATTTAATCGCAACCAAATACTATAGTTTTCCTTTTATTTGCAATTCCTTGATTCACCGGGTAAACGTAAAAGTACAGAAAAATTTATGTAAATTATTATACCTATCGGTTCGGTTCATTCTGCGAATCGTATAAGAAGAGTGGGATGGCACGCAATTTTTGCGGTGGTCTTTGTGCGTCACGCGTCCATCTAACTTGGCTGCTGTTTAGGATATTTTGTTTTCACCATTATATCAACGAAAAATACAATAATAATTATTTTTTTCCGTGTGAATGTATTTGGTTACATTCTATAAACATATAAATGGGTTTATTCAATCAGCAGCAGCCTGCAGCAGGGGGGTGACCAGGGGGGAGATTTCCGATCAGGAACCCCTTCCATCATTGAAATTCCAACATTTGAAAATGATTCAAATTTTAACTAATAAAACTGGAATGAAAATTAAATAATATAATATTAATAATTATGCACATAAGCCGAAATCGAAATTATTGTTATTTGTTACCGCGTATTTATCACATTTAGCATAAATGTAATGCATTTTGTCTGTTGTGGCCTGTGGAGACATAGGCCTATAGACCACTAGGCAGCCTGGCTGATATTATGACAATGGGCTCGTGATCGCTTGAACTACAAAAATCTAATAATAGTTCTTATTTTTCCATTTAATGAAACAACTACAACAGAGCAATATTAAGGGTATCGTAGAAAAATGATAAAAAAATGATTAAAAAAACGACAGATGAAATCGCCTTGCTATATGCTTAATATTCATCAAATTAAATTTCACACCAGATGATATATAGTTGGGGAACTTATAAAAAACGAACGGGAGATTAAAGATTTAAAATAGTTCTTTAAAACTTTAATCTCCTGCTTTTCTTTAACATTACTTATTATTGTTAATTATATAACGTATTTTTTTTATAATATTTAACTACCAAATAAAATAGATTTCAAATTATAATAAATACTTACCTATTGTAGTAAACCCATCTGTATACATAATATGTGTGTATAGGTGTATGTGTGTGTATGTGTGTGTGTGTGTATATATAACTATTATGACTATTATTAATGTTACTAACAGTAATCTATTGACTATGAATTAAACTTTAATAAATTATAATTAGAGAACAGATAAAATAAAAATGTTGGACCTCCCCCTATAAAAATTTCTCAAGTACGCCCATGGCCTGCATTAGTAGTATTGTGTGTATTCTAGACAATTATGTAATGTGTACAATGACGAACTTGTATTCTATTCCTATATCCTCCGTATACCTATATCAAATGTGATTTGTCTATTGATTTAGGTACGAGCTTTTAACGATATAATTTGATTTCAAACAGTGTCCTCTGCGGTAGGTATTTACGAATTTTTTCGTAGAAATAAATATTTCATGTACTTATATACAATAATAATATGTTTTTCAAACATTTTAAACGTTCGTTTACAAATAAATAAATAATGTAAACTTTATTCGTGCCATATAATATATATACATTTCCTACAGCAATTTATTAATTCCAGTGAGTTGTATCTATTAATAATAATGCGTCATCAAACTACCAATCGACCACGATGATATACTAAATATAATGTCAAAATATTTTGATAATTATCGACGTTTTAATATTTAAACCCGTATCTCGAATAATTTTAAAATAATATATGGACTCGCCTGTACCAATACCATCTATGTTCTGCATTTATCCTTCGTCGTTTGTTTTACAGCCAAAATCCGAGAAAACAGTACTTTTATGAATTCGATGCTGGACGCCATAAACACTTCTGTGAAGAAAGTTGCCAAAAGAAAAAAGCAAATTAAAAAGACGGATGTACCGAGAACGTCGGATTGCCAGCCGGTACATGACTTGCAGGATTCGTTGGCCGCAAACGCTTATTACAATCATAGACTATACCCAAAATACCCTTCCCTTATATTGTGAAATCTTGGAAGTTTGAAATTTTGAATCAACTGTAATCGTAGATTTAAAGCTCCGCTCCTCTGACTTTATAACCGAAATAGAGTCCTGGGGTCTTTTTTCCACTCGATCCCTTATTCTATATACCTATATACTTACATTCAACATTGAGAGTAAGTGACTATCTTCTTGTTGGCTGTCATATTGTCAGATGGCCTTTATCACTCTAGCCGCGTTTATGTTATTCGCACAGCATCGCCGAATCATTTTGGAGTGTTATCCCATCACGCATATGTATATAATTTGCAACTCGTAACGATTATAATTTCGATATTTCGAAACAGAAAAATTATACGCGCACGATTTCCGTATACTTGGTCGAATTTGCAGACTACAAGTTTTCACGGACGGATTTTCAAAACCATACTCTTAAGTCGTATACATCCACATCGTATATGGTCATATGACGCGAGGATTAATATTTAGCTTTATGTCAGAAACAAAATAATGAAATCGACTTCTTGAGTCGATTAGTAAGAGAAGTAATGCACTTTAAATTCTCTCCTCTTACCCTTGAAGTATTGTCAAAATCATCATTCCGCGTGCAGTTGTGTTCACAAATTTTTTATTAAAAATTAAGAGAACAAAATCGAATTTTCCCTCTGGACGACTATAATAATAATTATATTTATCCGTGGCACTATTTTAATATTACTACTTATATATTGTTAGGTCCATCGGGGTAATACGTTGTCAAATGACAACGAGACGGAAAGGAACTGTAACATAAGTCGTAAATAAAATCACTTGGAATATTATTAATAATATTTTAATGAGAATTCAATTTTATTTTTTTAGGAATTGCAGATGAACGGACCAATAGTAAAAACTGTGAATTAAAAAGTGTTTTGGTACGCAAAAGAAAAAATTTGATAAAAAAAAAAATCGGTATCGTGGAAACAAGACCCCGTCGAATATGAGAGAGAGGTATTTGAAATTTAAATTATTTTCCAAACAAAGAAATTAAGCCATGATGACACATATTGCTGTAAAATATCTTCAATAATATCGACCATTTTAATTTTGATATACATCAGTGAAACTAGATTTAGTGAAATTAGACAAAACAAAAATGTCGATACATTTGCTCACAACTGCATGTACGTATTAACTAATAACTGTAACTAAAATTATTTTGTCCTGACGAAGACAATGAAATAGCGCATAATACTGTGTCAATACTCTATAATATTATTGTGGACTGGTTGATTTCTAGCGTTTTTATTTTTCGAGTAAATTGATTTTTTATTAAATAAACAAAAACCACACTTTTTAATACTTTAATTGGGAATTATGGCAATAATTTCACTACATTTTTACAGGTGCTAATTTAGCGTCTTTAACTAACACGCACATCAAGTTATGATTTTCATTTTCACTTATAGGTACCGTCCAGATCTTGATTACTTATATTTTTATACGTTTTTTTCAGTCGAAGAGAATTGAACTATTCATGTATCTATTTAGAAAGAGAGCCGACTCGAAACTCTAGAAAGTCACCATTAAAATATTCATTTTCTCCTTATTATTGTTAATAAGCAATTTCCGTTTAGTCATCTCATACCAAAATTAATGTTTTAATCGACTCGTAGTTTATATTGGTAAAATGTAACACTTCACATTATTATTATTATTATTATTATTATTATTATTGTTGTTGTTGTTTTTATATTTGTTATTATTATTGTTATTGTTATTGTTGTTATTATTATTGTTGTTGTTTTTATTATTGTTATTATTATTATTATTATTATTTTTATTATTATTATTATTATTATTATTATTATTATTATTATTATTATTATTATTATTATTATTATTATTATTATTATTATTATTGTTGTTGTTGTTGTTGTTTTTATATATGTTATTATTATTATTGTTGTTATTGTTATTATATTTTTTTATTTCGCTTAACAAATATATTTTTTTTCTTTTTTACATTATGACAATCGGGGCCAGAACGAACATGTCAAGGGACATAAGACCGAGGTTAGGCGTGCGATAATATAAGGAACTGAGTATTGGATATTGAATAATAAATAAAATATTATCAGTGAACTGCAGAAACGAGAATGTTTGGATTACGGATGTGTTGAGGAATGTATTAGGTTAGATAAAATAATTCGGAATGAATACGTATTAGGGTAATTTGGTAATAATATCTTTTATAGTTGGCAAAAAATTGGAGAGAATGGCCTGGGAGAGATTTGAACGAGCATGTCAAGATAGGTATCTACTACTTGGTTATATGAGTTGAGAAGGAAGTCAAGACACATGATTCTATCAAGTGTTTAATTTACGAGTCCTGTTCTTCTTGGTAAATGTAGTTTAAGACATTATTAATTATTATCTTAAAACGTGATTGCAAATGAGTTCATAACAGGTATATGATAAAAACACGCTAACGTGTTGTCGGTTATAGGCGTGTTACAGTCAATAGCTTTACCCTGACCGCGTGTCGGTATTTTCCCGGGGAACTTATTGTGTTCTAGTCAAAAATAAACGGTATTAATTAACGAAAGTTATGATAAAAACAAAAGTCATTTTAAAATTATTATTGTACGTAGGTACACTGTTTTCTATACGCAAAAAAATAAACCCCAATGATATTATTGAATTTTCTGTTATTATTTTTTTAATTTTTCGATATTATATCGCGCTGCTCCTATATATAATATGCGCGCGAGTAGTGTGAATTATTATTTTTTATTTATTTACTACGCGGTACCAGGCAGCGGTTACCGCGACACGTGAAGTCGATAAATCCAACAGGAGCTTGTCCCGTACGAAGTTAACGATGACTTCAAGTGTACCGGTATAATATAACAATAGTATTTTCTGAAAAGGACTCGTTCGATCGCGGCTCGCAGCGATTTCAAACCACAAAACACTAATCACGTTCTTCTGTAAACATATCGAAATGGTAAAAAACTGTTTCTTCAGAGAAGTCTTTCCTCTGTGGACGGCCGAGGGGCTTGGATACATTGGATTCGTCTTCCCCACATAGTTCGTGTTTCGACATTCGAAAATATTGAAATATATTATTATCATCGTGTGTGTGTCATGTCGTTTAATATATACGCGGGAAATAAGAATGGGATCGTTCGGGAACGCTGGTAAATTATTTGCAGGAATTCGTTTGATGTGTGTGGTATGATGTCGGAGTGAAGACTCGGTCGCATAAAACCACTCATGAATCGTATCCAAACGACGGTAGACAGGAAATTGCTTTGATAATTTTTAAACATATTTTATCGTTATTAAACGCGTGTCAAGGCGTTATTAAAACGATTTATGATTTTTTTTTTTTTTATAAATATATTACTCTTATTTTTTCAATGTATATCGCCAACATGGGCGGCACCAGACATTTTTTTCTGGGGGGCAGGATCACGGCAAATTTTATTTCGATGGAGCAAATATATACTTGTATATTATTGCCCCTTTATTTGGATTTTTCATAATGATAATATTTATATTATTAGGATTAATATTTAGTGTACTCATATATGCTGAAAGCCTTTAGTTAAATCATATAAATTAGACAGATACCTAAGCAAAAATGGGAGTTACCTCGCTATGATACTTCATGGCGACCAATTCATACGTTGCACGTGTAAACAGGTACACCAAAAACGTTATATTACTTAATTTTTAATAAATGTTTCCACGGCTACCACTATACACTATACGTTTAATTACTACGAAATACGACTTTAAAATGTACATGGTTTTAATTTATTTTAGGTAAAACCATTAATTAATTATTATTATGAATAATAGTATCAATAGTAAAACCCAAAACAAAAATAATAGGTACTCATATTATAAATTAGATCAGGGGTCGGCAACCGTTTGAGAAGGAAGAGCCAAAAGTTATAATTTACAAAATTTCCCGGTTTTTAAGAGCCAATAAAATTTTTCGTTTCAATATTATGTATTTGCTTATATATATTTGAATATCAATTTAAAATAAACGACTTTAAACACAAAATAATATGTATTCATATATAAAAAAATACAAATATTTTTAGTACAAAACATATTCGAATGTAAAATAATATATATATTTTTTATATGATAAAATATTGTTTTTGATAATAAAATAATTAATTTTTACGTATGCAACTGGAGAGCCGCAACTTTAGATCGAACATGTGGCTCGTGAGCCGTAGGTTGCCAACCCCTGGATTAGATGAATTTAGATGTTCATCCAATTTGTATCCGTATCATACCGTATAATAAGTATACCACGAGTGTAGCGTTATACTGTCAAATGTACTTCTAATATAAGGGCTACTGGTAAAGTGTAAAATTATTGAAATACTCGTACATGGAAAATGCTATATTATTATAGCGTTTTCTGCATAGACCTTATACTACAAGTATAAGTATACTATACTATGGTTTTCTGATAATATTAATATATAATCAAATTAAATGGTTTATTCTGTCGCGTTTTATCTAAACGAGGGCATATAAGAAAAAATACTACGATAATTGTACAGCGAAACAGATGAAAAGCGGCAAATAAATAAATAACGTAAATTTAAATTTTCGTTTGATCTTAAACAGGTAGGGCAAAGGTGGGACAAAACCAAATTTGGGTAGGGCGCTTGCCCTACCTTGCCCCCCTTAGCGCCGCCACTGATCGCCGATTACTATAGATTTTTAACGTGTATTGGCATAAAAAAAAAGATATTCGTGTTTCTATTATAAATGTATTACATATTTTTAACATCTTTTGGATTATTCAAAAGCGTAGACATTTATCTGAATATTGTAATTCCAAAAGAATAATATTGATTTTAATCGTTTCAACAAATTTATTTTATTTCTTGTAATCGTAATTTTTAATACGTTGTATATTTTTAGGGAACGCTCGAAATGGCACCAGCTCGGTTTTTTGTTACCTACCTCTGGATATACATCCGTACGCGTATAATATTTTTATACTTTCCGAGGCCATACTCTTTCTTCTCTGCAAGATGCCAAGATAATAATGAAAAATCGTTCGGTCGTTGTATAAATATTTTATTTTATTTTATTTTCGTATACATGTATATATGAATTTCAACCCTAAAGGACGTTTTCAAAAATCAATCAAATATAATCACGTCTGTTCGGTTCGTTCTATCGCTATTGACGTTATTGAGCGAGAAAGAAAACAATTTTTTTTTTCTATATATATACAAACGTATATTGACGTATATAACGTATATAACGTATATAACGTATATTGACACGTTACGGTTTACATTTTTAATAAGGTTTCGAGAATAGTGTAGAAAAAACGGTTTATAGAGCGAAACGTACCACGAAGACGAAGACAGCGGCGGCGGCGGCGGTGTAATTATTACGGTTAAATTTGTTTTTTTCTCTCTTCACTACACCGCGCGATGGCAAAAAAAAAAGAATAACGTAAAAATCATATCGTACACGCGTCACCGCCACCACCAGCCCACACCTTCGTAGGAACGCTGCGCTGTACAACAACAATAATAATGATAATAATAATAATAATAATAATGAACAGCTATGGTTTCGACGCTATGGCTGTTGCTTATGCTTTTTTCGGTCCGAATCGCACGCGTTCAGCACCTTGGCGCCCCCCATGAGCGCCAGGCCCAATTTGGCACCGGACAACAGCCGGCGGATCACCTGGAGCCGACGGCTCGAAGTGTCCTTCATACGGTTCACGGAGAACAACCTCTGTTGGATGTGCTGTTCCCGGTACGTGTCGTCGGCCACTTCGACCTTGGCGTTCTGCGCGTTGTCCACGAGCAACACCAACTTTAACTCCAACGTTTGCAAGTAGCTGCGGAAGAGAAAACATTATATTTCAATACCCCGAAAAAGAAATATATATTATACAAATCGTAGTGTAGTACCCCTGGATAAGAAATATATATACCTCCTGTATTGAAAGTGCACGGACACGGAGTAGCGGCGGTCCATTTTAAAGAAGAGAAAAGTCACTATTAGAATGGTGCCCTTTCTCGCGTGGGGTATATTTTAATGAAATTATCATATTTATTGTCTTAGGAAATTATACACGGTGATAACAGTTATTTCAAATTTTGATATCACATAATATATGAAAATATATGTAACATTACCGAAGTTTTTCCTGATGACAGGAATACCGCGACTAGACAAATTTGATTTAATAGGGGGGGGGGGAGAAAAAGGAGAAATTTCGAAAAACAGAGGATTCACGCGCATTTCGAATTTCGATATAATTTTTAACGATTAACGTGACACTAATGCAAGGCCGAAGATCACGAGGCGTACTTACATATGTAAGCATTTCGGTCCAGCGGACGATTAAATTCGCCGCGACGCTTATACGGATACGCGTGGCAAGCGGCGGCGGCTGTAAGGAAGACAAATCACACAACTGCACACGGCAATTCTTTTTTGTTATCTCACGAGTTATATATCAATAACGTTCGGCCGCAGCTGAAATAAACCACAGTTTTCTATTGTCGACAGGTATACTCGTGTGTTTTAAGAAGCGTTGAAATCGTTTTTTTTTTTGTTCGATTGTAATCAATTCGTCGGTCCGAATGCGAGAAAACGGTCGAAGAAGACCTAAGACTGCAGCGTGTACTTCAAGATTTCAAACCAAACCCGACATAAATAGTTCCCTCCGTTCTAAACGATATGGACAGTCAAAATCCACGGATGAATATCACCGTCTGACGGCCAAAGAGCGCAGAATATTACACGACGAATCTTATTGTATAAAATCCGACATAAATTTACAATATAGCTAAACGAAAAAAATTCGCGTATACGAGTATGGATTTTGAAAAACGTAAACCCCCCAGTTTGTAAAAATCATAAAAAATTTTCCTAAAAAAAAAAGCGCTTAGTAAAATAGTCACCCGCATCTCTCTTTTTCCAACGCGGCCAGATGTTCTTCGTGTTGCTGGGCGATCATCAGCGCGGCGATGGCTCTGTTCAGCTCGCTGGTCAGCCGTACAATTCGCTTGCGGAGCTCGTCTTCGGAACGACGGCCGTCCTGCGGTGTCTTCGTCACCACAGTAGCGTTCGTCGTCATCGAAGACGGCACGTCCGCGGTGACGACGGACATTACCGTCGTCGTCTCGGTGTCTGCGTACAAAGTCGTCGTCGTCGTCTCGGCTTCGGCGTACGGTGTCGCCGTCATCTCGGTCTCGCTGCCGGCAAACACTGCAGTCGGAATGGTCGTCGTCTCCACGATGATCTCCGTCGGATCCTGCGTCAGCACCTCCGCCGCGTCCTTTGTGATCGCGGCCATTATCAGACACATCACGAACAACATCCACCACGAGCAAAATCTCATCTTGTTATCAATATAGTGTCGTACGCTTTATACAAGAAGTGCAATGCGCATTTCGCAACAATAATATTATATTATACGACGAGTTTATTACGTATATTATATTGACGACCCGGTTCCCGGGGTAACCGCGGTCACGATTCTCACAGAGAGAAATTATATAATGTAATAACATCAGATACCTTGTGTGTGTGTGTATGTGTATCAACTGCCGAAGGATTATTTTAATTTTTATAAATTTGCAATGAACTGGTATCGTACAAGTTCAATAATATTCTTAACGGCGACGACGAGCATCGCAGTTTAGACAGTTCCCGCGTTCCATAGTTCATTGTTGTAAAAATAAAAATAATTCATTTTTACCATGAATTTCAAGGAGAAGTTAAAATTATTGAAAATCCGACTCGAGTATTAGGAAATACCTGTTTGTATTCAAGACACTTCACCACAAGTGACTATAAAATTGCGTCGTCTTAATGCTGGAGCAATTCCAACAGTCGTGAGTAATTGACAATTTTTTTATACCTTTATAATTTAGGTATATACAGTCATACAGATACACTAGGTTTTTTTATTGATAGGTAACAATTTTTTTTTATAAAAAAAACGCGATAAATCTATTAATAGTTTTATAATTTTGTATTTACCAGTATTATTATCGATTTTCGATTTTATATATAAAATATGCTTCACGTATTATATGGATTAGTGTGCCGCGAAAATTTTGTAGGAGATGAAGTGTGCCGCATTGTGAAAAAGGTTGAAAACCACTGATCTAAGCTAACGTTATCGCCCGTGAAAAAAAATAAAAAAGGAAAGGTAAGGTATTTCTAAATTATTGAACATTATTTGTTATACCAGTGGCGTATTTTATGGCCTTATAACTATAGTAATTGATTTTACTCTCGTGAATAATAATTTAGTGTTCCACCCCCATAAAATTAGGTCAAATACGCCACTGTTTTATACAATATTGAAGATATTTTAATTTGTTGAATAATTTAATTGTTACAAGTACGTAACTCATCGTAAACACATAACATTGATAAAGGCAATTTTATTATTTTTTTAGTTTGTCGGAACTAGCTAGAAAAAATCATTATTAATTTGTACAAAAAGTATCTACTGGAACAACCAACAATGAAGTATATCGATTTAATGATGTCGTTGTCGACTGATACAGGGACCGTACAATAGGAAGTACTGTTAAGGAGTATAAAAAAACAGGAGTAGTTTGTTCACCAAACAAAAAAAAAAATACGATCTACAGTTATCGAAAAAATTGATGATTTCGATAAGAACGCAATTCGCCGAAAAATACACGGCTTCTGGTTCAGACGAGAAATACCTACACTGATGAAAGTTTTGGCGGCTATTAATGAAGATTCTAAACTTCCAAACCTGTCTCGTAGTGGTTTGTATCGGTTGTTAGCTGACTTAAATTTTGAATTCACTAAAAGAAATAGAAATAGCGCACTAACAGTGTACGGGCCGGGAGAGTAAAGCGTTATTACGCGCGCCCGGACACCACCAAAAATATAATGCGTGTCGATTTTACAATAAACGAGTAGCGGCTCCTTTGGCCCAAAAAAATAAATTAAAACTACTTAAACGAATTAATAAACGAATGACCAAATGATTAAATGACCCTTTTGGTCCAATAATTATATATTAAACAAATAAATAAATAATTCACAAATATAAATAAATACAAAATACGAGTAATTAAACAGTACCTACCTGTATATAAATTATTAACAATTTGAATCAAATCTCGTATGCAAATAATAATGTAATGTAAAAATTAGCCTTTTTGGCTCAACAATAATAAAAAATTATGACTCGTTTGATCCAACAATAATAACAGTATAAATAATAAAAAATATGAATCTAATAACAATAATTATTATGATAATATATAAACAAAAATAAAAACTTACAATTTTGTGGAGCGTTGACTGGCCAGCTTGTTACCTGTATTTAAATAACAGTGAAGAATTCACACACGTATAATAATACTAAATAAATAAGAATAAAAATTACAAAATTCGATTATCGAAATCGTAATAGTACAGCGTAGGCTATTAGAGCCTTACAAATATAATTAATTACAGTTATTAGAACTGACAAATAAAATAGTACGTCTATTCGAGACGACGACACAAATATTATATAATTTAAACACGACCATTCGAGCAGGAAAATAATGGGTATAATAGCGCGGTTATTCGAACCTAAACGCTAAACACTGATTTTGGCCATTCGGGCCACACAAAACGATTTATATATATAAAACGCGTATTGACATTTGATGCGGTCGCAAGCGACAAAACAATACAAAAATTATAAAATAATAATCGATTATTAGAACCGATTAATATACAATATGTATACATTTTATAGCGAGTACTATTCGAGTAAACAAAAATTGAGAAGGAGTAGACTTTACAAAAAACGGTGCGATGATACGTACAAAAAAATCGACAAATTACTTCGAAAACAATAATTTTCATAAGAGCGCGACAACGATACACACGAACAACAGCAACAATAATTTCGAATAAATTTTTACTAATATTTCGCGTACCTATACGACGCGGCGTTTTACCTGGACGAGACGACGACAACAACAACGACTACAATAATATTTGCGTGTATAATTACGTATCGCACAAAAATACGATTAAACGACGACGGGTGCAACGGCATTTTCACATCACGGGCGTTGCCCTCTTACATAATCATTATTAATAATAATTCGCGTTTACCGATAATAATAATAATAATACGAATAATATAATCGGACGTACGTAATAAAAATTTCGGCCTCAACCAGCGTCAGGTTTCCCTACAAGCAGAACAAGCAGGCGATTGGAGCGGCGAAATTTTAGGGGCGGCAAAGAAAACTTTTTTTAATAATATATTCATATTTATATTTTGACGTCTAACTGTTTTATATATTTTTAAATAATAAATAATAATTTAATTAATAATATATTTTGCTAAATAATGCATTTTGCTGGTTAGAAAAACACTTACGAGCACGAAGGGGCGGCAAATTTCCATCTGCTTGTGGGCGGCAAATTGCTTAATCCGCCACTGGCCTCAACAAACAGAGAGGAATGATCTTGTATTGTGGCGTAGACGTTTTAACCGAGATATAAGACGTTATAGAAATGAAGGTCGAACAATTTATTTCTTGGATGAAACCTGGGTAAATGCCGGGGAGTGTACGAACAAAGTGTGGGTCGACAACACCGTAAAATTGTGCCATGATGCGTTCATAAAAGGACTAACGACTGGTTCCAAAAATCCCACAGGTAAAGGGAAAAGAATAATTGTTGTTCATATCGGTTCAACTAACACGGTTTTGTCGAGGGTGGTCTGCCGTGTTTTGAATCAAAAAAAAATTCAGCAGACAACCACGACGAAATGAATGGTGATTCATTTTATGAATGGTTTTGTGGAGTCTTACCTCTATTAAACGAAAATTTCGTGATAGTAATGGACAATACGTCGTACCATTTAGTGAAAAAGGACCCTATACCAATAATGTCTTGGAAAAAAAATAAAATTATTCAATGGTTGCAAGATCAAATATAGAGGTTGATAAAACATGGCTCAAAATTGAACTGTTAGAAAAAGTTCAACAGATTCGACCTGTTGATAAATACGTCATTGACGAAGAAACAAAAAAGAATAATAAAATTGTCCTGCGTTTACCACCGTACCATTGCGAATTAAATCCAATTGAATTAGCATCAGTGGCGTATTTACGGGGGGGGGCAAGGGGCAATTGCCCCCCCCCAACCTCTTCTTCAGCGATTTTTTTTTTTAGTGCTGTTTAAATTATTTAAAACAATTTTAGTTTTAAAGCCGTGATCCCACGGCGCGTGGTACGGTGCTTTTATGTACCATCCAAGCCGCGCTTGTACGCATACGCGGGAATGAGTTTGTTAGGTATGTGTTATTTTCCGACAACCGATGGAAACTGACGTGCCGAAAAACTATCGCGTTAAAGGTAAAACCTTAAAGGTACGCACACACTGCAGCGGTCGCGGTCAAAAAGAACACACGTATTTGATACTACGCGCACACACCGCCGCGATCAAATCTGCGGTTAGTCTCGCGGTAAAATAACGCTGCGGTAAATTGTTGCATGACCAATAATATACATATTATATTTTAATCATTTTTAATATACATTTTATTTTATTTTTAATTATATTTTGTTTTAAAATTTTTTCAAATTAATTCAAGTTACTAAAAATTAAGTTAATAATTACATTTGTTAAAAAATTAATACATTTAAAAAATATATAATAAAATTGTGCTGAAGAAATAAAATAAATTTTGTTATTGCATATTCTATTATTTTAAAAATTGTAGTTGTCACCCTAAAGATTAAAGGGAAAAATTTATCGTCAGTAGTATCAAGTATCAGTTCATATGAAAGAATAGTAATCTTTTCTATTAATTATAGTATGTATTTTTTATAACTAGGTACATTTAATACATACTTTTTAAATTTCTGTATTATATGAAATTGTACATTTTTGTTGAGATAGCATGTAAATCAGTAAACTACACCACATGTTAACTTTTGATGTATCGCAAAAAAATTTTAATATTAAAATATTTATTGATCATTGCCCCCCAACCCCCTAAAATCCTGTCTACGCCACTGATTAGAGCATGGTCGGTGGTAAAAAATCACGTGAAGCAGAACAACACTATGTTGAAATTAAACGATGTACGGCAATTGTTGATAGATGGAGTTAAAAGAGTTATTCCGGAAATGTGGGCCAATTTTGTAAAACACACCATCGCAGAAGAAAACAAGATGTGGGATATTGATTGTATTTCAGAAGAAATGTTAGAAGAAAGTGCTTCGACAACTCATGTACTCACAATAACAGAGGAGACAACTTCGGATTCCGACTAAAATGAAATATTATATACTTATTATTTTATTTTATACATTTTTATTTTTATTCTTATTTATTGAAAATATACAAATTAAATAATTCTATTAACTTATGTGTTTATTATTAATTTATAATAAACAATATACCTGTATCACTCATAATATTTACGTAATGGTAACGGTAAACACTACAGTACGCTTTATACACGTTGCACCGAATGTTATCGGGGTGAACAATCGATTTGGCTAGCCGCCGGACGGTAAAAAGTGGGGGAAATTTGGCCTTCGCGCTGTTGACGGCGGCAGTCGGATGCGCGACTCGTTTACCTTCTCTCGTGAAACGGAGTATAGTATGTTTATTGTTTATGTGATTTTCGAAAATAGCCAATTTCTTTCTGATGTTTCGAAACCGTTACAGGTTCCATCCTCGGGACGAAATTGGCAACATTTTTTTT
Organism: Slavum lentiscoides; assembly: GCA_032441835.1. Lineage (NCBI taxonomy): Eukaryota > Metazoa > Arthropoda > Insecta > Hemiptera > Aphididae > Slavum > Slavum lentiscoides. The sequence continues at coordinate 43,223,165 of CM063706.1, forward strand.
TTTTTACATTTTTTACATTGTGGAATCGGTAACTAGGGGGTGGCACTGAACGTAAGCTCATTTCACCCCCCTAGGTACCATCGTTTATTCAAGCAAAAAACAGCAAATTACAATATAATATTGAATAACATTGTTTGGGGGCCTCTAACCACCCTGATAAAATTTGGCCTTCGGCCCACATATAAAGCGACTTAAATACGTTGCTTGCCTTCTTCTTTCTTCTGCCTCCTTCTGTAACATTATCGTTTTCGTGTACTTCTGCACTGCCTTCCAGTTCTCCTTGCGGCTCAGCATCAACGTCAGTAGTGTCTCCCTGTTAACCTCCGCGTTAACGGACATCTCCAACCTCCTTCTCTGCGTGTGCCAGGCATCACAATCGAACATCGTGTGGGCCGCATCGTCCTTTTCGTGTCCACAGATCCAACACTCCGGCGACTGCAGCTTCCCGATTTTATACAGGTACGCCGCGAAGTAGCCGTGACCTGATAATACTTGGGATAGATGGAAGCTCACCTCCCCGTGCCTCCTTGAGTGCCATACGCCTATGCTCGGAATTAGTTCGTACGTCCATCTGCCCGTGGTCGCACCATCCCAACGTTGCTGCCACTCTCTGAGCAGATTTTTTCTGGCCTTCTCTTTGATAGCTAGCCTCGGCCCAATAAAACAAAAAAAAATACCTTATTACATACTATGCACTTTTATATATTGTTAAATATTATATACAGATTTACATGTTGAAAAAAAAAGTACTTTATTAAAATTTATTTTGTGAAAAATAATTATATTGTAGCATTTTTAAAAATAATTTTTACCGGTTTTGGAACCACATAATTAGGGTTCCTATTCAACATAAATTATTAAATAATAATCAAAACATGTTGTTTGAGATGCCTTTTATGGTAATTTAAAGATTGGATCACAATATTAACATTATATTTCAAATAAAATAATAAATTAGATTAGTCACCAGTAATAGTTAATATTTAATTTAATTTAGGATAAATGCTGAAATTATCATTAAAATATTTTTAAAAATCGCATTAAATAATTGAAATATTAACTATGCATGTATTTAAGATACACACTCAGTAAAAAAATAATATAATCTATGAAATTGTCAATTTCAGAAATAAATTTATGAATGGGGTATTAGATTACCCCGGGTGACTAAAACTGTTCAGATTAATTAGGTGACTAACGAAGGGTTAAATATGGGTCGGATAAAATGTTTTTCGGCTTAAATACGGTTCGGAAAAAATACTTTTCTATTGATATATTTTTCGGATAAAATATTTTTCGTCCAAAATACTGTTCGGAAAAAATATTTTCGGACATTTTACGCGTCTCCTGCGCGAATATATGCACTACGCAGTACTTTTTTGTAATACTTATTATAACCATTGATTATAAAATACACTATTTACTAAATTATATTTTATTCTATATAATCAATGCTATAACATGACTACATTATATATCATCATTTGAAAAACTTTCGCATAATTGTTTTAACCTGTCATCGTTACCTTAATTATTACAGAAAGTTTCTTATATGAGTTCCAGTATTGTATTTGGAGTTGATAATCAAAAAAAACATCACCGTTGTCCTTTACAATAGAACTGTGTAAAGTGTATAATTAGATTGTAGCATATTATGTGTGATTGACACTATAATAATCATTACTGGTCAAAATAATTCCTATAATAATCCCCTGGAAGAATTGCAAGTAATATATTATTATAGTATAATAATTTATATATAATGAATTAAATATATAATTTTGATTTATTATGAATAAATAAAAAAATATTGGTATATAAAATAATTATATTAAAAGGTATATATTTTAATTTTATATAATATATACCTATTGTCATTATTAATTAAATCAATGACTCATTAATAAGAGTAATTGATTTGATTTTATGAATTTCAGTCTAATTTACTAATAAAATAAAAATACTGGGTATTTTATTTCACTTTTATACAAAATTTTCCATTTTAAAAATTATTGTAGATTTAATTATTTTGAATAATATCTTGATCAATATAATGATTAGAAATTTAAAATATTATTAAAATATTTCTTCTATTGGAAAACAGTATATACCTATACTTAGCTACTGCCTATAATTATTATTACTGAAGCAATTGAATACTGAATATTTATTATAAATATTTTTAAAAAAATTGTATGTATATTATTTGAGAGTAAAATTTAAAATTTAATTTTTTTTAAATGTAGATGTATATATTTCAAAATGGATTTATGGATCATTGTACATTTTTTTGAAGATAAATCAGTTGAGGCTGTTCCAAATTTTTGGTTTAAAAACAACATATGTATATGGCCAATCAAGAAAAGTATTGTTAAACAATGTATTATCAAAGGGTTTCCTATAACAGAATTTGATCACGAATGGTTGAAAGCTAGATTTCTTGGTTCATCAGGTAAATTTATTAAAAATGAACTGTTTGGTAATAATTGGGAATTAAAGTAATATTTAATAATGTAAAATATATTTTCAAATTATATTACCTAGAATCATACAACGAAGCAAAGACAATGGCTTCTACGGCTCAATATGAATCGGAACTATCGGGCATTGAAGAATTTAAAAATTCTAGAAAAAGCAGAGCAAAGAAGAAGTGTATTCCCCTTCACCATCACCAATAAAATTTAAAAAGACATTTATTGGGTCTCCTCCAGCACCAAAAACAGTATGTACTAGTAATATTCCACGTCTCAGAAGTCCATTATCATCAGTAGCTATGCCAAATTATATTTATTTTCATAGTAATTAGGTTTGTTTTTTATTTTTGGAGAAAAAAATTCAATTATTAGAAAACTTTCATTTACATCAACATAAATAATAATGTTTTATTTTATTTTTTCATTTTTCAAATTATCAAAAAAAAAACGCATTGTAAAACCAATAATACATTCTTCGCTCTGAATCTAAAAAGAAAAAGAACTATAAATAATTTATATAAATTTTAAATAACATTTTAAGAAATTAAATATAATAACTTAAATAAAATAAACACATAAACTTGGAAAATAAAAATAAAAATAATACATACCATATATGATATTTACACACATTTCAGGTTTATCAAATCTACCAAAAGTTGAAAATAAAAGAATTGAAGAAAAACAAGTTCTTGTTGTCTCTCCTTGCAACAACTCTATTAGTGATGTGTATACTAAAAAAACTGGTAATTATAAAAAGTACATTGATTTAAAAATTACAATTTTTATTTTACTACTATATTCTATATACTTATATGACTTGTTAAATGTTTATAATTTAATTATTTATTAGATCTGAGAACAAGTAATAAAACAGGAAGTGATGATAGTTCTATAAATTCAACAGGAGTTACACTAGGTATCTATATTATAATATATATTCATAATTATTAACCTTTCAGCAGGCGCATATGCGCATTTTGTACAATTATAGATTTATTGACAAAACTTTTATCTCCATAGCCCGATTGATACTGGAGTTTTTGCTATTCTACAATGACGTATGTGTTATTAATACTTAATGATTGTTTTCTTTTCTTATGTTTTTTTCAAATCATACGACGTATATTTCAGTCATCTCCATCCGATCGCACGAAATACGTCTAGTGCCTTATTTTATAGAATCTGAAGACAAAGTACTGTATCATAGTGATGATTCGAATAAAGATAAGATGTATCCTCCATGAAGAATGATTACATGTGAATGTAGTTCAGTATTAGTTGATGACAATATGGTCAGTTCCAATTTATTATTTAATGAAAAAATAACAAATTCAAATGTATGCTTGCAGGAAATTTCACAAATAGATTCGCCTGATGAAATTCTTACTAAGAAAACACAAATATTTGATATAATTGAATCAGCCAAAAATAAAAAAAATTATATCACAATACCAATATTTCAAATTCATATCATTCATTATTAACATCTGAAGACTGAAGTACAAATAAATAAAACACTGCCAAATAATAAATTACTGTTGATTGCTCGTCCTGAAATTGAAAGTGATCAAGGTAAAAAATTGCTAAAATTGTTTTTTGTATGTTTGTAATTCAATGTAATTACATTTTGAGTTTCTTTATTATATTATAGAATTCAAACAATTTGTGACAAGAAGACTTACCAATTTAAAATATGAAACTGAGTCTGTTCAAAAAGGACAAGATTTTAGAAATATATTGACAAATTTTCAAATCAATGTAATTATTTAAAAGTTTGCAGCTTTGATGTATTTAATGAAATAATTTATATAGACAATGACAATAAACTCAAAATAGTATTATATAACAAAATATCAAAATATAAAAAAGTAAAGGACATCATATTAAATATATAATAGTTAAAAGTACATAATAATATTTAAAAAATGATAATACATATATATATATATAAATACTAATACTAATACTTAATATATATAAAAGAATTTTAAAAAATAAATAAAAAAACAATAATATAAAAAACATAATTTTACTATCAGTATTTATACTGTATATATTATGAACTGGCAATTTTGAACTAAGGAAGTTGGTCTAATATTGCGTGATGAGGATAACAAATCGTCATATTTTTCCCATCTCATTTCCTTTTCTCTCCAATTAAATGATACATAATGTCCAATAGCATCCATAGATTTATTGGGTGGAGGTATAAAATTAATCAGTCCTCTAAGGTAAAATATTTTCTCGAATATATTTATTCTAGTTGGAATATCTTTTAGTTTCATTGATGCATCAAACGTTACGTTTTGTCTTTTGAAATCGGTCATTGGAAAAATTGGTTCAATTATTAAGTGTTCACCAGCTGTTATGGTCTTATTTGTCACGAAATTACATATGGTGCATAAATTATTATAATCTTTACAATATGTGCTTTTTAAATAATCCAACATAAAATTTAAATTATCAGTTGGCAGATTGGCTTGTATTATAGTAAAGGACCTAGTTTCACGGTGATGACACTGACTACAATGTTTTTTTCTTGTACAGATGGAAAATATTGAAATAATTTGTCTAATAAATAATGTGCTGTACTCGACGCATCTAAAACCATAAGCCCTCCAGGTATTTCAATAGGCGTTTTATAATCAGCCATGATGTCCTTTAAAATAATGGCTCTTTTCCTGTACGTTGTCATATTAATTCCATTTTCTATTACATTTTTTACCAGGTCAAAAAATAAATTATCACAATTATTATTTATCAGTTCGGAATATAAATCACTGTCAATAAAAGAAGTACAAAATATGTGTGCAATACTATCAAATGTACATGTATTTGTTAAAGTATAAACTTTCCCGTCGATTGGTATGTTCTTCAGATCAGTAAAGTTACCATTTCTGAGCATACCAAAAACTTTACTTTTTGATCGACTTGAATCATCGTAAAACATCACGTTCGGGTCTTTATCCAAATATGTCCTTTTTTTCCTTTTTTCCCCTTTGTCATGTCCCAAACCTTTCCAATTTTCTACTGATGTTTTATCGTCGAATTTGTATGGTAATGTTGATTCTGTTGGATTTTTTAAATTACTCAATATATTATTGTTGACATTAAATACAGATTTTTATTTTTACAGGTGATACACATTCTTCTGACATTATTATCAAAATTAAAATTTTCATTTGAAGGTGATATTTGTTCGCGTTTACTGTTACTTCCTATAATATTTATTGATCCAATAATTGAATTAATGTGAATTTGAATAAATTCGTCAAGTCTTAATGGAAGTGATCTATGTTTAAATACAATTGATTTTAAATCTTTAAATAAACTTTCTGAAGTACAAGAACTTTCAGTTTGATTACCATATTGAAATATTGGTACCATTAACGAAGACCAACAAGGTATTAATTTACAAAAATTCAACATTCTTTTTGCGATAGTTGGGTTAAATTGCATATTGTCACGGTCACCTATATTGTTTAAACTATTCGAATTTTCTAAGCATAAATCATAAATATTTCTAATTTCTTCATAAATGGATGTATTCGTTAAGTCGTTAAGAAGATTATTGTCATCGTGTATATTAGTTTCATTTGATTCCTTCATATTTTCGGTATTAACGGTGTCATTGAATTCTGATGAGTGCGTGGCAATTCTTCTTTTTAAGTATTGTTTAGACTGTTCACATGCTGTAGGTTCAGAATTAGAATTAAAACCATCTGTTTCATGAGTTGCAACTGTAAAAATATGCCTAAGTAAATTCTTTACATCATCGAAAACCATACTAACAATTATCAATCCAATAGATCTTAAATAGAAATTTTTAATTCGATATGAAGTAGATTTGAACTCAGGCCATGAACTAATTAAATGCATTACATGATTGAAATCATTTCTGAGCATACAGGAAGGGACGTCATTTTTGTTTGATTGATTAATAATTAGAGTTGAACATACACTAAGATATTTGTTTAGATTAGAATATTGTGTGAATGCTTTTACCACAGCCATCATGAGAGCAAGAGATTGATCAGTCACAACAATCTTTGGAAAAGAAATATTATTTCTACTCCATTCGGTAAGCCAATGACTGATGCTGTTACTATCGTGACGTTCAGAAAGCATATGTGCAACAGCAAACTGACAGGGATTTTTTAAATCTTTTACTCCAATTTGGTATAGAAAAATGTTGCCTGTTTCTCTTCCAGAATTCAGGGTGATTTTTTTTACTAGTGCCCCTGTAGCATCTATACTAATTATTGGAATTATTGTGTTCTTACAATAATTTCGATACGAGTTTATTTCAGTAGATGTCCAATAATGTACAAAAAATCGGTCGTAGCCAATGTCACGAATTATTTCGTTATATGGTGGCATTCCTTTTAATATTGATACTAATAGAATAGGGTCAATATGTTTGTTGTTTTTTTTTTGTTCCTTGTATTTCATTACACGCAATGAATTCAAAGTGGGTATATGGCTTGGTTCATTATCACCATAATTCATTATTTTCTTTGCTTCCATTCGTTGTAAATAAGCAGCTGACATATTATAATTAATAAGTTTATTAAGAAACATGTCTCGCTCCTTTCCTATCACTCTCCTTTTTTTCTCACTTTTGCATGTTTGAAAATTTCCTTTCATTGTACAGTGAATAATAATTCGCGAATCTTCTTCCGGTTGGTGTTCTACTATACCTTTTAAAGTACTATTGCATATAGAACAGATACCAACAATTTTTAAAAATATTTCGCCACCTTTGTATATCTTTGCATATTTATATGCTATGCAGCATGGTAACTTTGTCTGTTCAAAAAAATGCTCATTTATGAGAGGTGTCCACTGGTGAGGTTTTAGTACTTCATACGATCGATAACAACTTTTTCCATCTGAACGCCCGTATAATTTTGGTGATTCCTCGTAAATATCTTTCCATTCTTGGGGAGAAAGTGTTATATTAAAATTCAAATAGCCCATAAATTCTTTTTCTTCTGATGATGATGAGTTCACACATTTTTCTTCCTCGGATGAACTTAAAATATTATTCGTTGATACCACATTTTTCCTGTTTAAATTCAGTTTTTCGGCAATTCCAAACCGATTTTGCAAAACTATCGTGTATATATATTTCGCGCTTATAGTATTATTCAATTCTTTTTGTATATAATTCCAACAAGGTTGACCAGGTCCTTTAATATTTTTCAGGTCTTCGTTGTAAATTTCATACTTTTTTATGATCTCTACGAGTTTTTCAACATCAATATTTGAGTTTTTAGGCATAATGAATGCTATGACTTGTCACGAAATATAGGTACGCTAAAAGAATAATAATAATAATAATAATAATAACATCTAAGCAAAGATGGGCATTTTATATTTTTAAACTACAATATTTTATATAGGTATATATATATATAAGAACTGAGAAAAATTCCGCGTATCCAAATTTTTTTAATAGCCTGTACATTGTGTTTGTAATATATAATATACGATTAACGAAATTGTTTTACTTTGTAATTTATTTGTTTGATGAAACTGTTATTAGTGTTGAATGCAATTTTAGTATTATTTACATCAATATTTAAAAATTTTGCAAATTTTTCTGATAATATATTTTGATATTTCTTAATACAGTAATTAGTTACATTATTTATTTGTTTAGGTTATTCAAAGATACAAATAGACAAGCAGAAATTATGGTTAATAGTTTAATTAAAATTAATGAACATATTTAATTTACCCTAGAAACACAAAATATATTAGACCCAGTGGCACCAAACTATTTTTAAGTATGTGGTGCAAACATAAATTTTTACCACCATTTAGGTTTAAGGCCAAAGCCCAAAATTTCCAAAAAAAAAATCTTATAAAATATTGTTTTATACACATATCTATCCAAGACTGGGCAAGCTATTGATTTTTTTTAAACATCAGATAATTTTTTAAACTAAATTAACTGTTAAAATTAATTACCTAAGCTATCCATCAAGATAAGCCAAAAAAAAAAAAAAAAAACTTAAGTTTATTATTATTTTTTATTTTATTTTTTTTCTCTTAAAGCAATACATCTTTTAAATGAATTATTATAATATAAACTTTTTTTGGTTATTATAAAGTGATAAATCTAGAACATCAAATTTATACTTTTTAATGTGTTATAATTAGAGATTTTAAAAGTAATGTTTCAAGTTATCTAGCCCAAATCATTATAGCCATCATATAATAGTAAATTAATTGAAATATTTTTAATAAATTAATTACGTTAAATAATAAATTATTCCAGCTATAAGGATCTAGATTTCATATTTAAATGCAATATCAAAAAATGTTATTAAATCATACCAATAATAATAAACACTTTTAAGTATTACTTAACAATTATATTTATTTATGCTTTTACATGTATGGAGTATTACGTATAATATGAGACCTGCATGACGAATTAACAAACTGCCTTGTAACTAGTGCTCTAGTTTATGCTGCTTAAAATAGTTTACGCTTAAGGCTTAAACCATTGGTTTTTAATAATTTATTATACTACCGAAACAAAATATTTATGTACAACTGTCAACTGATATACCAAACTGAATTCAATATATGTCAGAAACAACAACTTCAAAGTATGATGACCCAGTACCCACCCATCAATTTTAAGTGGTGCAAATACACCACCTTGAGCACGTATTCGGCGCCACTGATTAGATCTTACGGTTAGCTTAGTTAATAATAAATTTAAATTTAATATATATTTACAGAAAACCTACACAAATTGATTTCCCTGGTATTGACAAACTTAAATATCATTGTAATACATTTTATGTTGGTAAAACGAACAGAAATTTTAATACAAGGTATAAAGAACACATCTCTAAAATACAATTTAAAAAAGCAAATCCAAATTTAAATTTCACAAAACATGTATTAGAAAATAAACATTTTATTACTTTTAATACAATATTTTTTAATGTATTTATTTTTAAGTGAAAAAATTGTCAAAACAAACTACACCGCTGTCCGACAAGTATCTAGTCATAAAAATGATATTGATATTATAATTATATATGGATAAAGCAAAAAGTCATTTATAGGTATCAGGCTTCATATGTAGTTGAATCAGTTAATATTTCGAGTAGACACACATATAAACTTGGATCATATCGAAGCAGATAAATATAATAACAAATCAAGTAGCTGTGAGTATACGTTACATTGTAATGCAATAATAATATTTAATTTTGAACTTAAATTTGTATAATATACTGAGCATTATATTTTTGGGCAAATTCATAAATCAAGATTTAAAGTAATGTACCAAGGGATGTTTTTGATTTAATAAAATGTCAGAAAAAACAATATTAATACTGAGTTCTAAACAGTATTTAAATAATTATTATAGTCTAGTCTGCTGAATAGATAGAATAGATCGTATATTTTTTCAAAAAACCATTGATAGTAAAAGATAATGCACATATAGGTAATAACGGAAAGTTACAATTCACATATTTTAATTGAAAATAATATTAAAGGTACGCCTATAGATGGTTATAAAAGAATCACGAAGCATGGTATAATACAGGGATAGCAAATCCATGGCACGTGAAAAAATTCTGAAAGCACGCGAATATAAATAATTTAATGATTATATTAAATATACCAAATATTTTAAATAATAATTTATCGGCACGCTCGAAAAAAGAAAAAGAAAATTTTGGCACGTAATGTTAAAATAATTTGCCACCCCTGGTATAATACGTACATCATATTGTTTACAAACACAATTTGTAAATTGTACTCGTAAGTCTATTCAGTGACGTTGATTTTTGATAGGAAGGGTGGTGCGATGGGTTTCCACCCCACCCCAACTTTAAAAAATCTTGTACTCGTTATCTAAAATTTTGAAATTTCATTTCGTTGATTGTGCACATGGAGCAAAAATTTAATTTTTACAAATGTATAGTATTTTATAAAAACAATGAAATTTCAATAGAAAAAAAATATTGTTATTTTTAAAAGTTCCTTTGTAACCCCCTCAAAAAAACTGTATGTACGCCACTGGGCCTATTGTATATTATAATAAACTGTTGATATTAAATAATAGGTTAATAATCTAATTTAAATACTTACCATTTTTTTATTCAAGAACGTAGAATCTAGCAATGTTTTTTTGATGTTGTTTGATTCCCAATGATCAAAAAAAAAACTGTTTATTACTTACCAACGCAAAAATTGAGGTTATCATAAAAGAAAATAAACAAAGGCAATTGGTAAATAATAATTCAAAGTGGACTGTATAATAACAAAAAAAACCTTTAACAGTTACACGTGATTTCAAAATATTGATACTCAAAATAAAATAATTGTAGGCGCCCACCTAATACAAATAATCATATACATTCATATAATGTTAATTTTACAATAGATAACAATTTTAAATATTAAACAAAGCTTGATAGTGTACAAACATGATACAAATGTAATACAATAAAGATACAATGTATATTCCGCATAAGAAAATATTACGTTACCAGATACTGCTGACCGACGCTAGTGAATTCCGATTACGGTTTTAACCGCCCTGTGCGATGTTGATTGACCGTTTCACTGCTTCGCAATACATATAGGTACCCGCGTGTATATGCACATATCACAATTGCCGAATGACCATATATTCGGAGCGAACACGGACGCCAAAAAAACGTTATGCGCACTCGACCGTTCGAATATTGCGACGTAACGGACAACCGCGAAGATCGGCGTTTTGTACGGCCATTGCCTCGTACAGTTTCCAAACACACGTCCCCGACGGACCGATGTGTTGTTACACCGACACAAATCAACGGCGTATTATAATGGTCGCACCGTAGCTACCGAAAAAGACATTGCGCACACGACAATTCGACCACACGTTATGTTACCAAGAACGACGTCAACAACAAAAAACACGAAAAAACGACGACGAGGCGAGAGACGCGGGGACGGGCACCGATGTTTACACGCGCACTCGTATCACGAATATTGGCAGTGTAGGCAACATTCCCAACACTATTCCCGTATCGCGCCGACACACGAAAACGATACCGAACATCCTCCCGCCTTTGAAATTCCCGAACTTTCAAACCATCGAGTAAAACACTTCCAACGCGGTCAGCAGCTTAACATAATATACTAATAAGAATATAAGATGACTAAATATAATACAAAATTATAATGATAATTATATAAACATAAAAATTAAGAGCAGGATGGAATTAATAAAAAAAAAGAAAGAGAGACCTGACACCAACAAACAATTTTATGTGACTGGCAATTTTACAAGTTTTACAACGGGGCGTTTTTGCACCCCTTCCGCTGTTCTTATGGTGACGACACGGACAACTTGATCTGGACCAGGGTGAACTTGAATGACACGACCGAGCAACCAAGCCATTACTGGGCGCGAAGGTGAATTGACGACGACCATATCATTTATTGCCAATGTTGGAGTCCGAGTGAACCACTTTTGGCGGCCTTGTAGGGTGTGCAGATACTCTCGAGACCAACGAATCCAGAAGGATTGATGTGCCTGCCTGACAAGTTCCCATCTCTGCAAGCGGTTGAGGGGAACATTAGTGACGTCTGGCTCAGGAAGTCCCATGAGTGGCTGACCTATTAAAAAGTGTCCCGGAGTCAGCGCATCCAAATCGTTGGGATCGTTCGAAGTAGCCGTAAGTGGGCGCGAGTTCAACACACCTTCGACCCTAGTTGCGAGAGTAGTCATTTCTTCCATCGTTAGCACCTGGGCCCCAATGACCTTTTTAAAATGTGTCTTCGTACTCTTGATCGCAGCCTCCCAAATCCCGCCAAAATGAGGGGCTGCCGGAGGATTAAAAATCCATCGGCATGGAATTCGAGCACTGAGTAACTCCTGATTAGCTACTTCACGGAACCAACATTTTATTTTACGTGCCGCACCAACGTAATTCGTACCACAGTCTGATCGTATTTCTACCGGAATACCGCGCCGTGCGATAAAACGATCGAATGCAGCAAGGAACGCATCCGTCGAGAGGTCCGATACCAACTCTAAATGGACCGCCTTCACCGATAAACATACGAATAGAGCCAGGTAGACTTTATTAACTCTGGAATTTCTACGACGACTTTCCTTTACTGTGAACGGCCCTCCAAAGTCCGTTCCAACGAAGGCAAATGGGCGTTGTTGCTGAACTCGTATAGCTGGCAAGTCGGCCATGACCGGTTGAGGACACGCCGCTCGGTGCCGAACACATGATATACATGAATATATTGCTTGTCGTATAGCAGCTCTACCTGAAACGACCCAAAATCGTCGAACAATCATACTCATAACCAGTTTAGGTCCTGCGTGTAATAAACTTAAATGGTAATGTCGAATAACAAGTTGAGTAAGATGAGATTTTTTGGGTAGCAAGACTGGATGTTTCACCGCTGAAATGAGGGCTGAATGCCTTAATCGGCCACCGATACGTATAATGCCATCTTGATCCAGGAAAGGCGCCAGTTGCGCTAATGTGTTCGGCGTGATTAACATGGAGGTGTTCCTTAACTGTTTCTGCAACTGTGACCAATATACGTCTTGTGTAATTCTGATGGCGACGAACAAAGCATGATCCATTTCTTTGTGTGTGATAATTCCTTTTCACACGTTCTTTTCCTAAGAATGTTGACAAAACGAAGACAATAGACGATAATTCGTTGCATTTTTAAAAGTGATGAAAAACGTCGTAGTACTTCTTCTTGATCGTGGTCGGCTTGGGTAAATAACATGCATTGAACTCGAGTCTTAAATTCCGGTAACTGGTCTGCAGGAACTGTAGACTCTATTGATATCGGCCATTGACATTCTGGCAGACGCAAAAACTCCGGGCCATACTGATGCAGTTCACATGCCACCAATTCCTGAGGAAGGAGCCCTCGAGATGCCGGGTCTGCCGCGTTAACTTTGGACCGAACATGAAACCATTCGCACTGCGGTAATATCTCCTTAATTTTGGAAATACGATTTGTTACGAATATTTTAAAATCTTTGGGTTCAGCTGACAACCAGGACAAAACAATGGTTGAGTCCACGAAGGCGCGCACCTGATTAATAGGAATGATCCCGTGTAAGACTTTCAATTTATGTGCCAACAAGCGCGCAAGTAACAACGCCGCGCACAATTCCATTCGGGGTATCGTTAATGACGAATCGACTTGAGAAGATTTAAGTGGGGCGACCTTTGTTTTGCAAGTTAGAAAATATGTGTTTACTAAATCGCGATGATTTACCACACGCAGATAAATCGTTGCCGCGTAACCTTTTTGGGAAGCATCAGCGAATCCAAGCAGTTGTATATCCTTAATTTGAGTAATGTCAATGTAGCGATGAATTTTAACTCGGTTAAATGCGACAACTCAGTTATAAAATTCGTCCATTTTTTTGAGATCTCTGTTGGTACTAGCGTGTCCCAATTTAATTTTTTACACCATACCTCCTGCATGACGCACTTGGCCCAAAAGATTGCCGGACCCAACGCACCGATGGGATCGTATAATCGAGCGACAACAGACAATATTGCTCTTTTAGTAGGACGTTCTTCTAAAATGGTCGATCGATAACCAAACGTATCTTCCTTTGGATCCCAATAAACGCCTAATAATTTAACTGCTTGTCCACCGTCTGGTTCGAAATAAGGATTACTGGCACGGTCTTCTGGTATTATATTTTCCAGGGCTTCCCTAGAATTGCTCGCCCACTTCTTTAAATCGAAACAACCTCTGTGCAACAAGGTAATCAGTTGAGTTTGTAAATTGAGTAATTCTTCAACGTTGTCAGCTCCCGCAATAATATCGTCGACATAAGTGTTTGTTACTAATAGATGTTGAGCCAATGGATATTCTGGACCGTTATCCTCGTCTAATTGACGTAAGCACCGTATTGCTAAAAATGGCGCAGAATTGACTCCGTAAGTAACGGTACATAATTCATATTCCTTGACCTCTTCGTGTGGTGAATTCCGCCATAGGATATGTTGATAGACGCGATCCGTTTCGTGAACTTGTATTTGGCGATACATCTTAGCAATATCTGCAATAACAAGATATTTTTTGAAACGAGTACGAAGTAGTATGTCACTAATATCCGTTTGGAGTTTTGGCCCCGCCAATAAACAATCGTTCAATGACCGCCCGGTTGAGGTTACTGCGGATGCATCAAAAACCACGCGTATCTTGATCCCTTGTACACCGCGTTTCACCACCGCATGGTGAGGAATAAAATATTCGCCCGCGCGAGTAGCCAATTTCATATGTCCGAGCTCAACATATTCGTTCATAAACACACGATAAGCGGTGTATAATTCAGGATCTTTATTGAATCGTCGCTCCAAATTATATAACCGACTCAGAGCTGCTGGACGAGATGATCCCAGACCCATTGAACAACTGTCTCGACCGATATTGTTCAGATTATCTGTGTTGTTTGTATTGGCCATAATACTTGACTTGAATGGTAGTGCGACCGAGAACCTGCCTGTCGCGTCGCGTCTGACAGTCCGTTTAAACCAATTTTCGCAACTTTCATCCTCCGATGTAAAACTTACTGATACTTCAGGTTCTTCGACTGTCCAAAATTTATCCATCATGTCTTTGAGAGATGGTGCTGTTCCGACTGACAAGGAAACACTAGGAGACACCGTTGATTCATTGATAGCTCCTATGATCACCCAACCCAACTGTGTATTTAAAGCCGATGGCAAACCCGGACTGTGGAGAATATCCGCACGAGACTGAAGTAGAAATGGATATAAATCGCCACCAATCAGCATGTCCACCGGAGCTGGGACGTCAAATCCTGGGTCCGCAAGTGGTAAATGACCATAACGATCCCGTACCGTGTGAGGTAGACTGTGGTGTGGCATGACGGAGGTGATTTTCGGTAATATTACCACGTTATTAGCCGTGAACTGTGGAGTATCCGAAAATGAAGGTATGAACTGACAGTTTGTTATTCCTTGCACATTCTTCACGGATTGTTGAGCCAAACCAACTATTTCCATACGTTGCTTGAGCCGCGGTAACCCGAGTCGAATCGCACATTCCTTAGTGATAGCCGAAATTTGAGACCCGCTGTCTAATAAAATACGAACTGTTGCGAATTCACCCGTGTGATCGCGTATCCGCACCACAGCAGTGGCTAAAACGACTCTCAAATCGGATTGAACGGCTCCGGAAAAATGTTGCGTTGTACTAGAATTTTCACTATTAGTGTCCGTCTTTTTATTCACTTCTGCCATAGTTGTTGTGGTGGATTTGTTTACAACTGCATCCGTATGTACCAACGTATTGTGCCGACCGTTACAGGTTTTACATAAATAGGTTGCTGTACACGCGTCAACAAAATGATCACCTCGAAAACAAATAAAACATAATTTTTTCGTGTTTACAAACTCCCGCCGTTCCGCCGTGGATATTTTTTTAAAAGCAAAACACCGATATAACATATGGTCGCGCTCGCAAAAACTGCATTTAGATTTTTTGTTCGAGGTAACAGCAACCGCCAAAGAAGACTTCACGGGCGACCGACCGCCCTTGTTGTTCTTTACCTTGCCGATAACACTAGGTTCTGTTACATTACCACTTCCAATGTTTTCTAACACCTTGCATCGCTGTGCAGCAAAATCCAACAACGCATCTAGAACGGGTATTTCGTTTGATGAAATATGACCTTCAAATAAACGTCGTGTGTCAGCATCAACGACTCGCGCTCCGATATAAAATAGTAAAAAACCTGCCAGGTCATCGACTCCGAGCGCCTTTATTGCGGCAACATTCTCGCGAAAGGTACTGATAAACGATGTAAGGCCAATGATCGATTCGCGCTGCAGCCGAACGAAACTAAATAATTTATCGAGATGTGCAGCAGCGAGACGTCGGCGATTGTCGTACTGTTCAATTAACGCATGCCACGCAATAAGGTAGTTTTCAGTCGTCAATGGCAAACACTTCACAATAGATAGCGGTGGGCCTGATAAACATGTCAAGAGATAATGGAATCGTTGAATTTCCGTAATCGAATTATTTTCGTGTACCAACGACAAAAACATATCACGGAAAGCACACCAATGTAACGTATTTCCATCGAATTTAGGCAATTCTATTTTTGGCAATGTTGAGGCCCGAGTCGACAACGAATTATATTCGTGCTCGTAAGTCATCCATGGTGATGTTGTCTTATTCCATTTCCTATATGCAACTTCAATGTCACCGCACAGCTCCTCCACATTATCCGACATAGCTCCATCCACCTCGACAAATTCATCTGCACGCCCAAGATCGACCAACGACGTCATAACACTCTGTTGTTCCATTTCAAATCCGTTCCTGAACCGTTCCAGTGAACTATAACGAGCCGAGAACACAGCTTGCTTTTTCACGTCGACATAAGCCTCTTGCGCTAACACATGCAAATTTTTTATCGATTTTAACGCTGCATCTCGCGCGATCCGCGCACGAGTGAGGTCACGATTTGCCTGTTTTGGTGGTGCCATGACTATAGGACAGACTAGGAACAAATAAAATACCTAATCGGAATACCGTTATCTATATATATATGTATACAAACAAATTCGTATACGAGAAAAAAAAACAAAAGTGACAAGAAAAAAAAAATAAAAAAAAATTATCAATTCGCAAAATAATACTATCCGGCCCGAAGGACCAAATGTTTGATTCCCAATGATCAAAAAAAACTGTTTGTTACTTACCAACGCAAAAATTGAGGTTATCATAAAAGAAAATAAACAAAGGCAATTGGTAAATAGTAATTCAAAGTGGACTGTATAATAACAAAAAAAAACCTTTAACAGTTACACGTGATTTCAAAATATTGATACTCAAAATAAAATAATTGTAGGCGCCCACCTAATACAAATAATCATATACATTCATATAATGTTAATTTTACAATAGATAACAATTTTAAATATTAAACAAAGCTTGATAGTGTACAAACATGATACAAATGTAATACAATAAAGATACAATGTATATTCCGCATAAGAAAATATTACGTTACCAGATACTGCTGACCGACGCTAGTGAATTCCGATTACGGTTTTAACCGCCCTGTGCGATGTTGATTGACCGTTTCACTG
Organism: Slavum lentiscoides; assembly: GCA_032441835.1. NCBI lineage: Eukaryota > Metazoa > Arthropoda > Insecta > Hemiptera > Aphididae > Slavum > Slavum lentiscoides. Next base: position 43,240,797 of record CM063706.1, read on the forward strand.
CTTCGCAATACATATAGGTACCCGCGTGTATATGCACATATCACAATTGCCGAATGACCATATATTCGGAGCGAACACGGACGCCAAAAAAACGTTATGCGCACTCGACCGTTCGAATATTGCGACGTAACGGACAACCGCGAAGATCGGCGTTTTGTACGGCCATTGCCTCGTACAGTTTCCAAACACACGTCCCCGACGGACCGATGTGTTGTTACACCGACACAAATCAACGGCGTATTATAATGGTCGCACCGTAGCTACCGAAAAAGACATTGCGCACACGACAGTTCGACCACACGTTATGTTACCAAGAACGACGTCAACAACAAAAAACACGAAAAAACGACGACGAGGCGAGAGACGCGGGGACGGGCACCGATGTTTACACGCGCACTCGTATCACGAATATTGGCAGTGTAGGCAACATTCCCAACACTATTCCCGTATCGCGCCGACACACGAAAACGATACCGAACAGAGTCAGCGCATCCAAATCGTTGGGATCGTTCGAAGTAGCCGTAAGTGGGCGCGAGTTCAACACACCTTCGACCCTAGTTGCGAGAGTAGTCATTTCTTCCATCGTTAGCACCTGGGCCCCAATGACCTTTTTAAAATGTGTCTTCGTACTCTTGATCGCAGCCTCCCAAATCCCGCCAAAATGAGGGGCTGCCGGAGGATTAAAAATCCATCGGCATGGAATTCGAGCACTGAGTAACTCCTGATTAGCTACTTCACGGAACCAACATTTTATTTTACGTGCCGCACCAACGTAATTCGTACCACAGTCTGATCGTATTTCTACCGGAATACCGCGCCGTGCGATAAAACGATCGAATGCAGCAAGGAACGCATCCGTCGAGAGGTCCGATACCAACTCTAAATGGACCGCCTTCACCGATAAACATACGAATAGAGCCAGGTAGACTTTATTAACTCTGGAATTTCTACGACGACTTTCCTTTACTGTGAACGGCCCTCCAAAGTCCGTTCCAACGAAGGCAAATGGGCGTTGTTGCTGAACTCGTATAGCTGGCAAGTCGGCCATGACCGGTTGAGGACACGCCGCTCGGTGCCGAACACATGATATACATGAATATATTGCTTGTCGTATAGCAGCTCTACCTGAAACGACCCAAAATCGTCGAACAATCATACTCATAACCAGTTTAGGTCCTGCGTGTAATAAACTTAAATGGTAATGTCGAATAACAAGTTGAGTAAGATGAGATTTTTTGGGTAGCAAGACTGGATGTTTCACCGCTGAAATGAGGGCTGAATGCCTTAATCGGCCACCGATACGTATAATGCCATCTTGATCCAGGAAAGGCGCCAGTTGCGCTAATGTGTTCGGCGTGATTAACATGGAGGTGTTCCTTAACTGTTTCTGCAACTGTGACCAATATACGTCTTGTGTAATTCTGATGGCGACGAACAAAGCATGATCCATTTCTTTGTGTGTGATAATTCCCTTTTCACACGTTCTTTTCCTAAGAATGTTGACAAAACGAAGACAATAGACGATAATTCGTTGCATTTTAAAAGTGATGAAAAACGTCGTAGTACTTCTTCTTGATCGTGGTCGGCTTGGGTAAATAACATGCATTGAACTCGAGTCTTAAATTCCGGTAACTGGTCTGCAGGAACTGTAGACTCTATTGATATCGGCCATTGACATTCTGGCAGACGCAAAAACTCCGGGCCATACTGATGCAGTTCACATGCCACCAATTCCTGAGGAAGGAGCCCTCGAGATGCCGGGTCTGCCGCGTTAACTTTGGACCGAACATGAAACCATTCGCACTGCGGTAATATCTCCTTAATTTTGGAAATACGATTTGTTACGAATATTTTAAAATCTTTGGGTTCAGCTGACAACCAGGACAAAACAATGGTTGAGTCCACGAAGGCGCGCACCTGATTAATAGGAATGATCCGTGTAAGACTTTCAATTTATGTGCCAACAAGCGCGCAAGTAACAACGCCGCGCACAATTCCATTCGGGGTATCGTTAATGACGAATCGACTTGAGAAGATTTAAGTGGGGCGACCTTTGTTTTGCAAGTTAGAAAATATGTGTTTACTAAATCGCGATGATTTACCACACGCAGATAAATCGTTGCCGCGTAACCTTTTTGGGAAGCATCAGCGAATCCAAGCAGTTGTATATCCTTAATTTGAGTAATGTCAATGTAGCGATGAATTTTTAACTCGGTTAAATGCGACAACTCAGTTATAAAATTCGTCCATTTTTTTGAGATCTCTGTTGGTACTAGCGTGTCCCAATTTAATTTTTTACACCATACCTCCTGCATGACGCACTTGGCCCAAAAGATTGCCGGACCCAACGCACCGATGGGATCGTATAATCGAGCGACAACAGACAATATTGCTCTTTTAGTAGGACGTTCTTCTAAAATGGTCGATCGATAACCAAACGTATCTTCCTTTGGATCCCAATAAACGCCTAATAATTTAACTGCTTGTCCACCGTCTGGTTCGAAATAAGGATTACTGGCACGGTCTTCTGGTATTATATTTTCCAGGGCTTCCCTAGAATTGCTCGCCCACTTCTTTAAATCGAAACAACCTCTGTGCAACAAGGTAATCAGTTGAGTTTGTAAATTGAGTAATTCTTCAACGTTGTCAGCTCCCGCAATAATATCGTCGACATAAGTGTTTGTTACTAATAGATGTTGAGCCAATGGATATTCTGGACCGTTATCCTCGTCTAATTGACGTAAGCACCGTATTGCTAAAATGGCGCAGAATTGACTCCGTAAGTAACGGTACATAATTCATATTCCTTGACCTCTTCGTGTGGTGAATTCCGCCATAGGATATGTTGATAGACGCGATCCGTTTCGTGAACTTGTATTTGGCGATACATCTTAGCAATATCTGCAATAACAAGATATTTTTTGAAACGAGTACGAAGTAGTATGTCACTAATATCCGTTTGGAGTTTTGGCCCCGCCAATAAACAATCGTTCAATGACCGCCCGGTTGAGGTTACTGCGGATGCATCAAAAACCACGCGTATCTTGATCCCTTGTACACCGCGTTTCACCACCGCATGGTGAGGAATAAAATATTCGCCCGCGAGTAGCCAATTTCATATGTCCGAGCTCAACATATTCGTTCATAAACACACGATAAGCGGTGTATAATTCAGGATCTTTATTGAATCGTCGCTCCAAATTATATAACCGACTCAGAGCTGCTGGACGAGATGATCCCAGACCCATTGAACAACTGTCTCGACCGATATTGTTCAGATTATCTGTGTTGTTTGTATTGGCCATAATACTTGACTTGAATGGTAGTGCGACCGAGAACCTGCCTGTCGCGTCGCGTCTGACAGTCCGTTTAAACCAATTTTCGCAACTTTCATCCTCCGATGTAAAACTTACTGATACTTCAGGTTCTTCGACTGTCCAAAATTTATCCATCATGTCTTTGAGAGATGGTGCTGTTCCGACTGACAAGGAAACACTAGGAGACACCGTTGATTCATTGATAGCTCCTATGATCACCCAACCCAACTGTGTATTTAAAGCCGATGGCAAACCCGGACTGTGGAGAATATCCGCACGAGACTGAAGTAGAAATGGATATAAATCGCCACCAATCAGCATGTCCACCGGAGCTGGGACGTCAAATCCTGGGTCCGCAAGTGGTAAATGACCATAACGATCCCGTACCGTGTGAGGTAGACTGTGGTGTGGCATGACGGAGGTGATTTTCGGTAATATTACCACGTTATTAGCCGTGAACTGTGGAGTATCCGAAAATGAAGGTATGAACTGACAGTTTGTTATTCCTTGCACATTCTTCACGGATTGTTGAGCCAAACCAACTATTTCCATACGTTGCTTGAGCCGCGGTAACCCGAGTCGAATCGCACATTCCTTAGTGATAGCCGAAATTTGAGACCCGCTGTCTAATAAAATACGAACTGTTGCGAATTCACCCGTGTGATCGCGTATCCGCACCACAGCAGTGGCTAAAACGACTCTCAAATCGGATTGAACGGCTCCGGAAAAATGTTGCGTTGTACTAGAATTTTCACTATTAGTGTCCGTCTTTTTATTCACTTCTGCCATAGTTGTTGTGGTGGATTTGTTTACAACTGCATCCGTATGTACCAACGTATTGTGCCGACCGTTACAGGTTTTACATAAATAGGTTGCTGTACACGCGTCAACAAAATGATCACCTCGAAAACAAATAAAACATAATTTTTTCGTGTTTACAAACTCCCGCCGTTCCGCCGTGGATATTTTTTTAAAAGCAAAACACCGATATAACATATGGTCGCGCTCGCAAAACTGCATTTAGATTTTTGTTCGAGGTAACAGCAACCGCCAAAGAAGACTTCACGGGCGACCGACCGCCCTTGTTGTTCTTTACCTTGCCGATAACACTAGGTTCTGTTACATTACCACTTCCAATGTTTTCTAACACCTTGCATCGCTGTGCAGCAAAATCCAACAACGCATCTAGAACGGGTATTTCGTTTGATGAAATATGACCTTCAAATAAACGTCGTGTCAGCATCAACGACTCGCGCTCCGATATAAAATAGTAAAAACCTGCCAGGTCATCGACCCGAGCGCCTTTATTGCGGCAACATTCTCGCGAAAGGTACTGATAAACGATGTAAGGCCAATGATCGATTCGCGCTGCAGCCGAACGAAACTAAATAATTTATCGAGATGTGCAGCAGCGAGACGTCGGCGATTGTCGTACTGTTCAATTAACGCATGCCACGCAATAAGGTAGTTTTCAGTCGTCAATGGCAAACACTTCACAATAGATAGCGGTGGGCCTGATAAACATGTCAAGAGATAATGGAATCGTTGAATTTCCGTAATCGAATTATTTTCGTGTACCAACGACAAAACATATCACGGAAAGCACACCAATGTAACGTATTTCCATCGAATTTAGGCAATTCTATTTTGGCAATGTTGAGGCCTGAGTCGACAACGAATTATATTCGTGCTCGTAAGTCATCCATGGTGATGTTGTCTTATTCCATTTCCTATATGCAACTTCAATGTCACCGCACAGCTCCTCCACATTATCCGACATAGCTCCATCCACCTCGACAAATTCATCTGCACGCCCAAGATCGACCAACGACGTCATAACACTCTGTTGTTCCATTTCAAATCCGTTCCTGAACCGTTCCAGTGAACTATAACGAGCCGAGAACACAGCTTGCTTTTTCACGTCGACATAAGCCTCTTGCGCTAACACATGCAAATTTTTTATCGATTTTAACGCTGCATCTCGCGCGATCCGCGCACGAGTGAGGTCACGATTTGCCTGTTTTGGTGGTGCCATGACTATAGGACAGACTAGGAACAAATAAAATACCTAATCGGAATACCGTTATCTATATATATATGTATACAAACAAATTCGTATACGAGAAAAAAAAAACAAAAGTGACAAGAAAAAAAAAAATAAAAAAAAATTATCAATTCGCAAAATAATACTATCCGGCCCGAAGGACCAAATGTTTGATTCCCAATGATCAAAAAAAAAAACTGTTTATTACTTACCAACGCAAAAATTGAGGTTATCATAAAAGAAAATAAACAAAGGCAATTGGTAAATAATAATTCAAAGTGGACTGTATAATAACAAAAAAAACCTTTAACAGTTACACGTGATTTCAAAATATTGATACTCAAAATAAAATAATTGTAGGCGCCCACCTAATACAAATAATCATATACATTCATATAATGTTAATTTTACAATAGATAACAATTTTAAATATTAAACAAAGCTTGATAGTGTACAAACATGATACAAATGTAATACAATAAAGATACAATGTATATTCCGCATAAGAAAATATTACGTTACCAGATACTGCTGACCGACGCTAGTGAATTCCGATTACGGTTTTAACCGCCCTGTGCGATGTTGATTGACCGTTTCACTGCTTCGCAATACATATAGGTACCCGCGTGTATATGCTTCGACCACACGTTATGTTACCAAGAACGACGTCAACAACAAAAAACACGAAAAAACGACGACGAGGCGAGAGACGCGGGGACGGGCACCGATGTTTACACGCGCACTCGTATCACGAATATTGGCAGTGTAGGCAACATTCCCAACACTATTCCCGTATCGCGCCGACACACGAAAACGATACCGAACAGATGTAGAAGTGAAAAAATTGTCAAATCAAATTGTACACCGTCGTCCGCCAAGGATTTAGTCGTAATGAAATAATTTTAATCGTGGTCATCGATCGATCTATCGACTCGAAAACGACACATCCTGTCGCGGCGGACGAATTAATGTAGGTAGTACACAAAACGTGTGAAACGTTAAAAACGTTATATTACTACATCTAGGGTATCCTTCTCGTCGCCACCGACCGGTTTCGTCGCCACCGACTTGGTATAATAATAATAATAATATAATGATTTATAAAAGAAGGGTTTTTTATTTATTATATAATATTGCGGTGGCAACGAAATGGTCGGCGGCGCGGCATCCGGCGGCAAGACGGTATACTGGTGAAACGGTGTCGGCGTGATATCCTAGACCCATTATCCCTAACAGCACTGGGAGTCCCGGAGGCATACGGGAGTCTCCCAGTACCTTCCTAAATAGGAGTAGAATATTAGAGTCCAAAGGAGATCCGAGGGAGTACTAAAATGATTCAGTTTTGTTCCTAATATAGAGTACGGTATGGGATTCCACAAGACTTCCGAGGGAGTACTAAACGTGTTCTCAATTATCCGGTATTATTCCCAATTAGGAATACTGAATTGGAGTTTACTCCAATGGAGTACTAAATTGGCTCATTATAATTCAACGTTAATTTACGTATTAATATATTATATGATTATAAATCATATATTAATATATTAGTTAATTCGATTGGGTACTTAGTAACATATTCAGTAATATACTTACATATACTTACTTGTATTATTTGGAACTAACCTGGAGTCCAAGTTGTACGTTCCCGAAGAGTGCCACTTTGGAGCTCCATAGGACAGGCTATTCGAATCATTGGAGGAGCATCCCTGGAGTGAAAAAAACACTCTGTAGGATCTCCCCAGGACTCCTTGTGCTATTAGGGATAATACGTATACCTATTGGCTATTACCCACATTTGTATAAATGTGAACACGAAACAATCTTCTGCCTGCAATAAACGTCGATCGATACAAAAATAATCTATATAATAAATAATTATTATAAAACTAGCTGACCCGGCAAACGTTGTTTTGCCAAAAAAAAACAATCATCAAAAAAATTTTTAAAAAATCAAAAATTTTTTTAAATCTTCAATTACGAACAATTAAAAAAAATTTCAAATCGGCCCAGCCTTTCTCAAAAATTATTTTGGCTCCATTTATATATAATTGTTATGTAAAAAGCCTTTTAATAACAACAAATTATCTTTTCAAGAAAATAAATACTTTTCTGAGTGTCCCACAGTGGTCATTTAGGCGGCGAAAAATCAAATTTATATATATATTATAATCGATAATTAATAATGAAATAAATTTTATTACATCCAATAGGAAATATAAACAGATAAAATGATAAATTTTATGACTTCTATATGTCTTTACAATAGTACGATAGTAGAAAAACAGATTATATATATCGTATTTTTGATAGTATTCTTAGTTATGGATTGCCGTGAATAGTGTGCACTTTATTATAAACGTTTAAACAAAATTTACGAATAATATATTAAATGGATTTAAAAAATGAAGGTATGTATGCAAAGTTAGTTTAAATAATTTTATAATAACACAAATTTAAATTAAAACTTCAAATTTTCAAGAAAAATTACCAATTTAAGTGTTTGTAAGTTAATAACAACAAATTAACCAAAAATAATCTTTTCACAATGTATAGATAATATAGTACATATTATGTACTACAGATATTTAAATTTTGGTTTGCGTCCATTTGCGTCTGTATTTTTAATATTTTTTTTTATAGCGAGTACAAGCAGTAATGCAGAAAAAATGGTCGATTTGAGTAAAAACAATGACATTGATGATATTTTTGATAACTATACGTACTATGATTTATATCAATTATTAAAAAATAGAGGGCCATTAAAACCTCATTCGATTAAGTCTAGATTATATTTAATTAACATTCTTAAAGAAAGACATAATGGTAATTAATGGGAACAAGAATATTTAGATTTAGTAAAAAAACATTTTAAATTATACACTAGTTTTGCAAAGACTGTGGACTAAAAGTTCTAGAAATCATGTACGCTTTATCCAGAATAATAGTGAATGGCTTAAATCTAAGTTTAATTTACCGGAAAAAATGAAAAAACAGAATACTGCAGGTAGACCATCAAAACAATTTATTGAGTGTTCTGCAAGAACCAAAATAAAAAAATAACATCAAACCTAAAATCACCTGAAATAACATCTGCATTTTATAGTAAACTACACAAGTCTGGAAATAGATCAACAGTACAAATATTAAAAGAAGCAACGAAATCACCTAATAGGGCTTTAAAAATTAAAAGAGGACACAAAAATTCTTTGGAAGAGAAAGTAATACCATATTCAGCAGATGAAGCTCTTGCATTTATATTGGACAATAATTTGACTAAACAGCAATATTTGAACATACGCATGTCTGCTAAATTAAGAAAAGCTGATATTTATCCATCATGTGAAAGCATTTTAAATTCGAAAAAAAATTGCTACCCTGAAAATTTACAAATTAGCGAGACATCATGCAAAGTAAATATGCATGAATTGCTTGATCATACAACACAATGAATAATACAAATAGTGACGCAACATAAAATTGAAATTGGCATGGAGAATTTTGAAATGATATACAAATGGGGCTGTGATGACAGTAGTGGACATGCGCAATACAAACAAAAATTTCCCAGTGGAACCTCGGTATCAGATAGTGATTTATTTTTATTTTCTATTGTTCCAGTACAATTAAGTTGTACTTTTGAAAATAGTGATGTTAAAATAATTTTATGGCAAAACGATCGACCATCTTCAACAAGATATTGTCGGCCAATTAAATATATGTATCTCAAAGAAAATATACAGACAACAACTGAAGAAATCAATAAAACTAAAGACGAAATAAAGAATTTGAAAAAAACGTCTGTAAAAGTTGATAATATTGACATACAAATTCAACATACCTTATTATTTACAATGATCGATGGAAAAGTAAAAATATAAAAATAATTTTTATTCGCTGCATTATAATTTATAACTTACATTTTAAATGCATTTTAGGTTTGTAATACGGTAACAAATACATCTAGTCAAACATGTTATATTTGTGGTTGTAAACCGAAAGAAATGAATAATATCAATACAAATTTACAACGTAGAGAACATGTAGAATTTTTTAAATTTGGTTTATCAACTCTGCATGCATGGATCAGGTTTTTTGAGTGTCTTTTGCATATATCTTATCGTCTAGAATTCAAAACTTGGCCGGTAAGAACATATGAACATATAAATATCTTTTACTAATAGTCCTATTTATGGTTTTTAATTTTTCAGGTAAGAAAAGAGAACACAGATCGTTTTAATGTCAGAAAACAAATGATACAAAATAAATTTAGATCAGAACTTGGATTACTTGTGGATGTTATATTACAAGGTATTTTAAATCAGTATATATAAAAATATATATAAATAAATGTATAGTTAAATATACAATATTGCCAAAGAGTATTACGTAATAAATTCAAAAAATATAAGGTTGTTGTATAAAATTCGTTTATTACTACCGGTTTCGACTAAAAGTCATCATCAGGCTGATGATGACATTTTAGTCGAAACCGGTAGTAATAAACGAATTTTATACAACAACCTTATATTTTTGAATTTATTACGTAATACTTTGAAATATTGTATATTTAACTATACATTTATTTATATATATTTTATATATACTGATTTATTATTCACGAGTATTAATTTTAATTTTAATTTTATTTATTTTTATTTTTCATATATCCTTTTAATTTTAATATTTAAATTTTTGTTTCTTTATTTATTTATTTTATTAAGGTATTTTAGTTAATTAAGTAACCAACTTGTAAAATCTTACTCTATAACTTACAAAATTTACTAAAAAGAAATTTATATTTTTATAATGTAATATCCAACAGGAAGAGGAACAACTAGTGATGGCAACACAGCTCGTCGTTTTTTTTCTGAACCCGAAAAGACGGCCGAAATTACAGGTATTGATATCAGTTTGATAAAACGATTTGCGACAATTTTGAAGACTATGGCAAGTGGCTACGAAATAAAAACTGTCGAATTTGAAAAATATACTTTGGATACTGCAAAATTATATGTTCACCTCTATCCGTGGTATTACATGCCAGCTAGTGTACATAAAATTTTATTACATGGGGCTAAAGTAATTCAGTCTGTACAACTTCCAATAGGTTAGTAAAATACATTATTTAAAAAATTTTAGATTCCAAAAAATATAATTTTTTTTAATAATATAATTAAAAGGAAAACTTTCCGAAGAAGCTCAGGAGTCAAGAAATAAGGAATATAAAAAGTATAGAGAGAATAATTCGAGAAAAATGAGTAGATTAAAACAAAATGAAGATGTATTTCATATGATGCTTCTTTCCTCAGATCCATATATTTCATCAATACGCAATACAACGAAAACAAAATTACATAAATTAGATGATGATATAGTATCTTTAATAAAAATTAGTAATAATTTGAGTGAAATAAACGAATAATATAAATCTAATTCAAATTGTTATAATTTTATTACTGCATATATTTTTGCCGCCTAAATTACGTTTCAGACCACTGTGTGTCCCTATGTTGCCTGTTTTTCATTCTTTGCTTGAGGAGAGGAGGGAAGGGAATGTATTGCATTAAAATGTTACGGTTTTTCGTCGAAGCATTTCAAATTCTTCAAATTCGAATGTTCCCACGTCGTTAATTTTTTTTGTCTAAGGAGAGGATGGGAGCGAATGTATTGTACATTTATTTTACGGTTTCACTATAAATATGCGAGTCCTATTAACGGGAAATATATATATATGTAGGAGAATTTTCTAAATTATTCCTACAAATTGGTAGTGGAAATGATATGGATGGATACATCACAATTGTACAATAATTAGCAGCAGTACCGTAGCCAGATATTTATTTTGCGGGTGGGGTATTGGATTTTGTATCACTATTTTAGTTGTTCTAAAATACGTAACGTGCGTGTTTTTACACTAATGCAAAAATGTACACATATATAATTTCGGGGAGAAGGGCACATGCGACATGCCCCTAGTGCCCCTCCCCGGCTACGGCACTGATAAACAGTATCGACAAATTCATCCAAAATCATGTAAGAGTTTTTCGAATATTAAAATAAAATTCATTGGTATTCGATACCTTTAATATTTGTGTCATAATTATATCATAATATGTGTATAGAAATCATTTTTATATAATAATTATTTTAAAAATATAAATAATATTACATTTACGTTCAAAATCGAGCACAAGCGAAGCTGGGTAATTCAACTAGTACAGTATATATATATATACACGAGTACATACTATTATTTGTAAAAAATACAACTACACTAGTTATAAAAATGTTTACACATTCTCAACATAGTTATTAGTAGAAATAATTGTAGATACATAACAATTACAACATAATATGTACTAATAAATAAGTATGTTTGCGCGTGGTGTATAAATATACGTGCGTATATATTATATATACGAGTATACCGAATCGGCAATCGGCATATCGGGTCGTTGGCCGTTGTTAATTATTATTATAATATACAGATATACTCGTCTATATCTTTATTATAGATAAAATTATTATTAAACAATTTTAATATTATTCGTCGCTGTTACGTTTTCGCCGTCTTGGTGTCCGTCTTTGGCGTCCGCCGTCGTTGCGAGTTTTATTTTATTTTATAATCAATATAAAACAAAGAAGAACATAGCCGTTGCCGCATCTGTTTTTTACTAATTATCGTACACACATTTTCTGGCCTCCGTCGCCGTACATATACATATACGTATATCATTTTGATTCTTTTTCGTTATTAATTTATTGGTCTCCGTCACCATTCATTTATATACACGTCAAGTCGTGCCCATTATCACCATCGACGCATCAACGCCATTCTCTTCGCCATCAACGCCGTTTTTTTACACGGTTAATATATATACGAGTATATTAACCGTGATTTCTTTCGCCTTCGCCGTATCAACCATCCAATCATTTGGATTACCTACATTATTCAATCGAGAACCAGGTCATATTTATTGTCATATGTAATTGTATTATTTTATTTACGTTTCATTGTTAGGATATTGTAATATTACAATGTGTTTATATACATATGTATTTATATGTATTCCCTATAGTTATTTAAGTTCTTTGATGTTATGATTTAAAATTATTATTAATCAGTTTTTATACAGTCTACTTTAATTTTTTCCATTTTTTTTTTTGTTTATTCCTTTTTATTAACCAAATTTAAAAGGTCAATTCTCGGCAAAGGCACATGATCTGAGAAACCGTTGAAACAAAGTATATTACCTATAGGTACTAATTTTAAATTCTGAGCAGAGCGAGGAATCTGTTAGTTTTACAAAGCTGCAAATTTCGGATTTCGATGAATTTGGTTTTTTAAATCGGTGTAAAACTTTTAATTTGTCGGCGAATTGGGTGATTCGGCTAACCGGAACGACATGGTCCTCAGCAGTCAGCAGATTTGAGGCCACCCCTCACACATGTACACGCATTATGCAAAACAAAGAAGCTCCTGCACATAAGGAAAATTGTTGTCGTTCAGTAATATATAAATTCAGTATTTTTACAGGCTTATTCTGAAACATAAAACATGTGATGAGAACTTAACATAGTAATTGATTGATATTGTAATAGAAAAATAATTTTGTTATGTATTCTACAGTAAGTAATAATAATAAAATTCTTATATAGATACATACAAATTAAATTATTAAAGGAAATTCAAAATTCAAAATTTTCGTTTATTAAAAATGTTATAAATTCAAATATATATATATATATATATATCAAATCTCAAGTTATACGCAACGGAAAAAACATAAGTACTGAAGAAAGGCCTCAAAAGTTTTAATCGATTTTTTATTTTTATGATTAATTTTATTTTTGGAATTTATATTTACTAATTTTCCCACTATAGAGGCCTCTATACTGCCGGCACGCACATCACAAGTATTACGCCAGTATAACATTGACGTTGATAGCCGAAATATTAGCCATTAGGTATAACGATAATAAATAGTAGTCAGATAAATCAGATATATTATCGTCATTAAAATGTTATCGGCGTCCGGCAACTAAAGTTCCCCCGTACACAATTTTTTTCACTAATTTATTTGTATTAATTTTTTTGATACTTGTGTGGGGATTTAAGAAAAATATAATTACTTTTAATTATTTTATTATTTTTCATACGATCGAAATCAATTCTATCCTCGCATCTACTCCTGTAAATCGTAAGAAAAATATATGTATAATATTAAATGTTCATGTTTTGGACTTGGGTACTTAAAACAGCAGGGACGAGACTAGGCGGGATGGGGAAGTTACACCCCTCCTACACTCAGCTCAGTCGGCAAAAACAGCAAGTTAATCGCCTAACGGGTTTGGCATTGCTTAATATTCACCATACTATAACATTAAATGTAGATGATGTAATTGATACATTTGCTAATAGTAAAAAGAGAAATATAGACTTAGTTTTGTAAATTAAATAAATAAAATGTGTTTTGTTCAATAATTATATTCCTACATATAATTTTTTTTATTGGTGGGAATGGGGGAGTTTTTTTACCATCGCCCCCCCCCCTGAGGTGAAGTCTCAAATACGCCACTGTTCACACGTACGTCACCCCAGCCTCCCCCAATTGATTTTTTCATATTTATTTTCACAGATATTTAGTACGCAATTAGTATGAATTTGTACGACCAAATTTAAAATTTGTACTCCACCCGCTTAGCCGGAAAAACGAATTTTCTATGAGAGAAGCTGGAGAAACGTCACGCTTTTCTGCTAAACGTCTAACCCTTCGTATACTACCTATAACATATATATATAGTGATAATAGTTTACTGCAAAAATCGACTTTACGAAAAAACGCAGGTAGTCTGTAAGATGATACGTACGAACGCACGAATTAGTATAATTTTCACGAAAAAGTATACCAACCCTCACAACTAATAAACTGTTAGAAATACGTAAAAACATCAAAGGACCAAAAATGATCCCCGTACCCGAATTACTCGGTTTCCAAAAAATGAACAACGAAATTACAAAAATAAAAAAATTTTTACCCCGCCACCGATTTTCAAAAATTCATAACTCGGCTCCTATTCATAACTAAGAGACCGGATCGACGGCATAACGTTTCTCGTGCACTCCGCTATGGGATTCGGTAAAAAAAATTGCTAACTCCCTCTCCTAATTTTCTACAAATCCTAACTCCCCTCTCCCTTACCTCACCGCGACAAGAGTGGTACCGTTGAACGCGTTAGGACACCCCGGTTCTGATTCCGAAGACCCCGTATTGTTGTTACGACCCCATAGGCGTGGCCAGACTTTTATAGCAGGTGTTGCTGAAACGTTCCACTATAAAATGTACACACTATACACGCTACGGTGTCAATGCTAATGTATAGGCAATATTAATTATTATCAACTAAAAACGTCGTTTTTATTTAATATTTATCGCGAAATAAAATAAAATTCCAATTGTTTTACACTTTAAACCAAGGTACTTACAAATTGATGTACCTACCTTTATAAATAATAATCTAAAATAAAGATTCAAGTGTTGCTATAGCATACCCAGCAACACCCGTAGACACGCCTATGTACGACCCTTTCCTACAGAGTTATACCCGAACCCCTTCGCAGGGATTTCACCACCCCCGCGAGGCAGGTCGTCGGATAGTGCTCTCCGAGGCGAATACAACGGCGTTTGTTCGAAGGCTCTACGATAAAAACTCGCGGGGTTATCACGGTTCGAAAAAAAGGGGTGGGGGTCACTTTTAGTATGTTATACACAGTGCCGCGTAATACGGTAATACATGATTCAATCCCAATCCAAAACGATGTTCTACAAAAACTCCTTTTTCGAACACGACATGTTAATAATTTTTTTTTTTTTTGGGAGCAGATGCCGAATTTATGTTTGTTAAAATCGGCATAAATACACGAACACCGTGATAAATACGGGAAGTTCGCAAGGGATCAAAAATGATCGTCGTGCCTGTGTCTATCGTTTTCCAAAAGGAAATTGTTATCATGAATCTTAGGAATCGTGAACATATTACAATATGAAAGATTTTTTACTAGGTATTTGTTTTTTATATTTTATTGAAAAACGAAAGCTGTAGTTATAGTCCTATGTTAAAAAGCAATGCAAATCTTTTTTATCCCTTTGGATTTTGCTCTCCGATCATTATTTAACAAGCAATAATGATATTTTAGATTTTACTTTGCCAATGTGTCATTTTATCTCGTCGTTATTGAAATCACGTACGTGTGTGTACTGCGCGTTTAATAAACGGCGTATCGGCCTCGGACCGACGTTTTACCGTATTACGCTGCACCGTATATAAAATTTACCCCCCCTCCCATTTTTTCAAACCGTAATAATTCCTTCAATTTTTAACGTAGAGCCGCCGAATTTGGACCAAAAGATACGTAGCGTAGAGCTCTACGCGGTACGCCGTCACACCGGGGGTTCCAAATCCCTTCCGAAGGGATTCAGGTATAACTCTGTAAATAATAGTCGTAACGATACGGGGTCTTCGGAATCAGAACCGGGGCGTTCTAACGCGTTCAACGGTATCACTGTTGTCGCTGTAGAGTAAGGGAGGAAGGAGTTAAGATTTGTAGAAAATTAGGGAGGGGTCAAAAATTTTTTTTACGGAATCCCATAGCGGAGTGCACGAGAAATGTTATGCCGCCAGTCCGGTCTCTTAGTTATGAATAGAAGCCGAGTTATGAATTTTTGAAAATAGGGGGCGGCGCCTAAAAAAAATTGTTTTTTTTTTGGATTTCGGTTTCCGTACTATGGAACGGGGATCATTTTTGGTCCTTTGAAGTTTTCACGTATCTCTAACGGTTCGCAAGTTATGAGGGTCGGGAAATTTTTTAAACAAAATTATACTTATTCGTGCGTTCGTACGTATCCTCTTTCAAACTACCTGCGTTTTTTCGTAAAGTCGATTTTTGCCGTAAACTATTTTTCGATATATATATGTTATAGTATACCACGCGTTCAATAAACGAGATATCGACCCCGGACCAACTTATTAGTATATTACGCACCTCAGTGTATAACATACTAAAAGCACTCCTTTTTTTTCGAACCGTGATAATTTCGCGAATTTTCATCGTAAAGCCTCCGAACATGTTCCATTCGATTCGCCTCGAAGAGCACTATCCGACGACCCCCCTCACGGGGTGGTGAAATCCCTGCGAAGGGATTCGGGTATAACTCCTTTGGAAGGGATTTGCCGCCCTCGGTGTGATGGTGTACCGCGTACAGCTATCTACGAGGAATCTTACGGTTTTTGTCCGGAGGCTCTAGCTGTAAAATTCGCGGAGTTTCTGAATTTCTTTCGCAGAGAAAATCTGGGGGGTATATATTTTGATATACAGTGGCACAGGAACTATTTTTTACTCGAGGGGGGCAAACATTTAAGGCTTATATAGTTATATATATTTTTTAGTATGTAATACATAACAAATCTCACCAATATTGTATGATTTTTAGAATTATTTTGAGATTAATTATATATGTTAACATTGATGACGATTGTTCATTTTATCCGAGGGCGCATACGTATTATCTTAGCCCCCCAGAATTATATCTGTGGGGCAACTGCCCACTCTGCCCCCCCTTCTGCGGCGCCACTGTTTGATATAATATATAATATATATATATTGAAATATAGTTACCGATATATCGATATACCCACATAGCATTTGGATGATGTTTATATTTATAAAATAATTTCTCATCGTAATTAAGAAAATATTTATTATTAAATATTTTGTAAATATTTTAAAATCATAACAAAAATAATATATCATGAAATATAAAACGAAAATATTTATGATATCATTTTGAAAATATAGTTAAAATATAAAAATACATATAATTATATGATATATATATAATATAATTTCAAAAGCGCGCGTGTTGTCACAAAAACTAATTATTCATAAGCGTTTATACCATAATTTATTTCGTTTCACATGTAGAATGTACAATTAGCCAAGGTAGGTACTCAAAATTCTTCATAAAACAGCAACAGCAGCTGTTCAATTTAAAAAAAATTTAAAGAGCGCGTTTCTGTTTAAATAAACATTGGAATATTTAGAACCCCTATATCTTATAGAAAAGTCGTTATTTACAGAGTTATCGCGATTAGAAAATCTTCGCTTAACGCGTAGTTACTATTTTTTTTTCTCGAGTGCTCAATAAATTGAATATTAGTCGTAGGCGCGCAAATTTTCTGTGGTCAATCTTAAAGACCTCTAGCACTGGGTGCGACAAGAGCGGTCCCTTAGATATGAATAGCGG